>OY728125.1:1697780743-1698316068 GCA_963277665.1 Viscum album
GGATCTAGGGGATGAAGATATTTGTGAATGACCTACACAAGTAAATTATGTGTTAAATTTTTAAAACTACTTTTTTAAAAAATGTTAATAAATTTTATTCTTAACTATATATATGGATGTGGAAAAATAAATAAATCCAATGTTATTATATATTATTATAGTTAATTTATATGTTTCCTAAAGATATGAGTTCTTTATATATAGTACCAATTGGGGGTTAGAGAAAAATAGGTTTTTTTAATTTCATTTTTAAATTTAATTAAATAATTAAATTTTTATTTGAAAAAATAATAATTAGGAAATTTGGTGTATTTTAGGGTTGGTTAATCTATTGATATTTTATCCATATCCCAATCATATTCATTCTTCTTCTTCTAGTATATTATGAGATATGATCCATAATTATTTCCGTTTACTGAGTGGTGATGATGATAGTACCCCTAAAAAAGATCTCATCTTTTTCTACAAAAATTTATATGATTGAAATTATTTAAGTGTTTCATCCAATTGAACATAGAAAATTCCTAATCAAGACATGTTATTCATATATATTCAAGAGTTCCCAGAACCACATTCACATATATTGATAATCAATTACCAATTCATAACCTATATCTAGACAATTAATTCATTTATAGACCTAGAATTGTTATATGTAAATTAATATTATTTACAAATGACATAATAAATATATAAGATTAAAATCCAAATATGATGTCACATTATAATATAAAAGGATAATTAAATATCAAAACCAATTTAACATATGGGGTGAGAAGTTATTTAATGAAACATGTTAACCAAATATTTCCAAAATGATTTATCCTTTTCTTACATTATCACATAGTGTTTTACCCATATATGGGATGTTTAATTAGGACGAGTACGGGAAAAGAAGTCATCACAAATCCTCAATAAACAAATAAAATGTGGAAATAAATTTAGAACAATAATTTCCTCTTGGAATCATGAATGAACGAGTACACATATTGAAAGTTAGTTTTTACATAGTACCTCATTCTCTTAATGAGTCATATCCTCCTCATCCATTTCTGTGTCAAAATCCATGTGATATTCCCTCTATTGAAATTCTATATATTCATCTTTTTCCCAATTTCAAATATCCAGTTCAATTTTCCCATCCAAAAAGTATAGTCCTCCTACATCATTAATGATAAAAATAATATTCATGTAAATATCTATATAGAAACATCCTATTAATCATATTCATAGTAACATAGTTCCCTATGATTTATGTTCATGTCCATATGAATCACTCTACCCTCTATATCTAACCATTAAAAGTTGTCTTTTGGAAATTTATGACATCAACCAAGAGATTTTATTAAATGGATTGATCATGAAGATTATATAACTATAGGATACAAAACTAATCAGTTGTAATTTTAATCATGTATTCAATATAGGAAGTTAAATTTTCCAAGCCACAATATATATTTTTTCCATCATATTTTACATATTCACTTGATTGGTGGACAAGGTATTGGTCAATTAAAGAGAATGTGTTATCAGCTATATCAATATGCGGTTGATCATCTATTATGGGGCAATAAATCATTATATAATCATTTGGTGTCCTCGTGTTCTGTTGATAATTTCTTATTATGGTTAATGCATCATCTTTATGGTAGAAAAGAAATCAGTTCTATGGTTCAAAGATTCATTGGTCAAAAAATTTATTGAATTTCCTACCACAATCATATATTTATAGTAATTAGAGAATTTTAATTTATTATTATATTTAATTAAAATATTTTTTTCACATAAAACATTCAAAAAAATTCTAAATATTAAATATATGCATCACCCTAAAAATTCCATTGATTAAATAACGAAATAATAATCATGTTTTGTTTCATTTTCCTATTTCAAAAATGAAATGATTCTCATTAGAAACTAAGATATTATTACATGGAAAATGAAATAATTTTGAGATTAGAATTATGAAGATAATCAATTAAATATATTATGTCTATTAAACCCTAATATTTTTATTTATAAAAACTTTTGGTTTGATAGTCTATATGATATGTAACATCGAACCTAAACGAACCATGATATAATATTTAAATGTGACCTCTATAACCTAAAAGTTAAAATTGAATTTGGGAATAGGAATAGATCTTTTAAAAAAATATATAGTATTTAAATAAATAAAATATTTTAGTAAATATGTACTCTTTTTGTATAAAGTCTTTATCTTCGTCAAAAATATATTCTTCATCAAATATATTTTTATTTTTTTTTGAAGTAAATAATAAAATTTTATTATAGCAATTTGAGATATTGAATTTCAAAAAATGAACTTATTTTTTTTAAAACATTATGATATATTTATCTTATGATGATATTTTTGGATTTTTTTTATAAAGTGTTATTTCGCATCTAATACTACAAAATAACACTTTTCGTAAAACTCTCAATTCATTTAAAAAATTTAAGTAATTTAAAATTACATTTATGGAATAAATTATATATCAAATTAACATAAGTATTAAATATTTATCTTTAATTTGATTAATTAAAATTGAAAATTATTTATACTATATTTTGGTATACATTTATTTTTAGGCTTAGAAACACATTTTTTTACAATGTTTTCAAGTGTATAATTATTCTCCTTATAAATTAATAATAATAACCCATAATGATTAATGATTTAAATTAAATTTATAATATATATATATATATATATAAATATATATTTATATAATTATGAATATTATAAACTGAGTTAATGAATGGTCATCTTATTCTTGAAAGTATATTTCATAAAAAATAGTTTTTCAAACTGTTTTACATATTAATTATTAAAATAAAATATACAACTTATGCAAATTTAGTTTGATAAAATGGATTCAATATTTTGATTTAGAATAATTATTATTAGTTAATAAGTTCAATTTAATGTTTTTTCATATAGAATAGTAAAATTAGTAAAAATTTAATGTTGTGTTAAAAGTAAAATTTGGCATATCCTAGGTTAAAACATTGTGATAAGGACAAAATTTATCATATTAATTCTTATTTTATTAATTTATTGAATTCCTTATTAATATATAATCGATAATAAATTAATTATAGGACACTTTTACGTGAATGTGACCTATATAATAATTAATGTAAGGATAATAGAAAATGTAACACCTTTCCATTAAGTATGTTTTATATGTTCATATATGGATAAAAATAAGTGAAGAAGAATTATTAAGTTTCTTTTATGTATAATATCATTAATTTCATGTTGGTAAATTATATTAGTTTTTTATTATATATTTATCATAAATATTTATACAATACTGACATAGTACTTATGATAAAAGTGGAATACTCAAGGAAAATATTTTTTTAAAAAATAAAAGTAATAAATTTGGGAATAGTTCTAATTCAAAAATAATCTAATATATAAATATGATGTATTATCTATGGATAAATTGATTATATAAAAAATTATTTATTATCTTTTTGTATTTAAGGTCAAATTAAATGAGTAGTCTCAAAAATGACATTAATGACAATATATAAATTATTATTAAATTATTTACAAATATACAAAAAAAATATAAATGATGTTTTGGATGTAAAATTGAATAGATATTAATCCATTATTAATTTAGGATCCATTTTTTCTTATATGTAAAAATTTTTCCCTTTCTGATTGAAAATTTTTTCACCATGGATAATATTAGAACATGTTTACTAAAGGGGGATAAACCAAGATATTAGTGTTATTAGATAATAAAACATGTCTATATAATATTTTATTACCATATAAAGACCTTATCATATTGAAAATTGTAACACATTTCAATTTGGAAGTATTTTAATTGAATATGACCCTATCACAATTTAATATTTCATGTACTTATAAATGTGCTCATCCCGTCACTTATAAAAGGGAACCTCTTCACAAATTCTCAACACACTTAAAGAAACATTTGGTCTTTCAAAGACCTATGGAAATCCATTCCTTATTTCCCTTACCATGTCACATAGTATATTTTTCATTATAATACACTACTAGGAAATAGTTTCATGTAAACCTAAAGAGGTTGTTGGAAGAAGAGATATCGCTCTTAAACGGTAGTTTTTGTTTTATTTCTTCTTCCAACTACATTAAATATTTTAATACCATGAGGGTAAAATAATATATATATATATATATATAGTCCATATAAAAAAGTATTTTATGTTAATTGCATACCATATATCAATATAATCTTCCTTAAAATGGGAAATGGAACTATTTTTTGTGTGTATGGTGGACTACCACCTTGAAAACTGATGTAATTAATTTTCCATCACCACTTCCCATGACTATTTTTAATAAAGTATTTATTATAAATATGATACTATTTAAATATTAATAATAATTTAAGTATGTCATATTGTATAATTTCTTATCTTTAATTTCAATTAAAAATTATTACATCACTAGTGTGTTTGTGTGGATTATCACCTCCTCTAAGTGATGTGATTAATGTTTTGTTACCACTTCACAAGGATTGTATATATAATATTGTATAAAGAAATAGTATTTAATTTATTATATAATGATAAATATATAGATATAAAATAACACTTACATTCTATTAATCACGGTCTTTGAAAAATGGAAATGTTAATCATGCATATGTATGACATATCATATCCATGTTTTAAATGTATTTCATTTTTCATAACCTTATATCGTGGATAATTTTAATAGTATATCTGATGTTTAAAAATTGTAAATATATCATGATTATAATTATAATTATTATATAATAATTAAATAATTTCCCATCATTAGTAAACTGAGGTCATTTATGATATATAAATCAAATATATTCAAACAATTCAATGTTAACAAAATTAATTATGTAATTAAATATAACATGGTAATGAAAAAATTGAAAAGGTATAATAAACATGGAAATTTTTATTATTTTTTTATATAATAATCATATGTTTATTATTAAGGATGATAAATAACATGTATGACATTTAAGACCTATAGTAATTGATTTCATCTCAGTTTCCTTTCATTTAGTCAAATTTTAATATAATAAATTGATTTATTTTATATTGTGTATATACTATCCATTTTAAAAATTATATTATCAAATATTCATAATTAATTGTATTTTATGTTAAAATTCTATTTAATACATACAAAGTGATTTAATTTGACGATTTCCAAGTTGTATAGAGTTTTATTACTCAATGTCATTTCATTTGGATATATTACTTATTCATTGTATTTTATATGCTATGATTAAGTGTGTAATTTATTTTTATTTTTTTATTTTTTATTTCCAATTATTTTAAATTTATTTACATATTATTGAAATAATCAATTTATTTTGTATTACTTAGTTTAATAGTAAAATAATTGTAAATGATATTTTCTAAATTTCCACTTCATTAAGACAAATTTGGTATTTTAAACCTATTTTTCTTTATGAGGATCATATTATTCCCCTTTAATATGTTATATCATAAATAATATTATATTCTGGGTAATTAATGTATCATTTGAAGTTATTTCTATCATGTTGTTTTATATTTAGATTTTACCGATATGGTAGGTATTTATTTCATAATCACATCACTATTTGGGTTTCTATATGATTAAGACATTGAATGGGTAATTATTTGATAATTTTAACTTAATTCCATTCTATAACCTTTTAGAATGAATATATCTATAGATTATAGGTTTTACATTCATTTTCCAATATTTCCTTACTCATGATACTGAAATATTTTTCACACGGAAGAATGGATTTTTCTTCTAATCAATCGGGAATATTTTACTTCCATATCAATATTATCCTTAAAAAATTAAAGAAAATTTTTAATGTTATCAAATTATTTAATAACTCCATTTTTATGCATGTTTGACTTTTCCAAAATGTATTAAATAAAATCCTCTTTTCATTTTCATATGAGTAACTTTTTTAATTTTCTTATAAATTTGTGGAAGGAATATTCTTGTAACTTATATGGAATGAATGGAAACACTCGTAATCATAACCAATAAATTATTTGAATAATCCATTATAATTTCATATAGTTATTTTCAAATGAATTTTTCCATTAATATATAGGAAATTTTTAATTTTTAAATTTTATTTTCTAAGACAAAAGGTATTTTCTCAATAAATATTTGTAAATAACATTTTATGATACTTCTATTAATTAGTGATAATTACACTTTATTTTACTAATACTCAACTCTAGAAACGATGTAATGGTAACATCCTTATTGTTTCCCGTAATTGTTTATGATAATTTTGACCAATTAATGTATTGAAATTAACTTTCTTAATAGATTTTTGTTGTTGTTTCACACATGTTTTAGATATATTGGTTTCTCACATTGTTTTTTGGTGGAAATGGAAACACCCAATGACTTGTATATTTGTGAAGAATCATGGACCTACGTTCCAAAGTTAAGAGTTTGGTGGGGAACTTTGACGATGACACGTAATAACTCACATTTGTTAAGTGGATGGGAGGTGAGGCTCATAACAACCTTTTATGATGTATTTTTTTCTACATTATGACTCTCTTGTAGATTTTTTAAGACATGTTCATGGATCAAATATTAAATACCGAATATACATGACATGTAAACCATTGGTTAATAACCATTCTTAATCATGTATTTGATTTAGAATTGTATGTATATATTTGAGGATATCCATTAATGGAACCATTTGTGTATGTATTATATATTCATATACCATCTATCATCATGATACTATTTTTAAGACACATAATGGGGAGCTCTATAATTTATTATCATCTAGGAAGATAGAAATTATTTTGGTGTTAGGATAACACCCCCCCCCCCAAGTTAGCTTTATATGTATCCATGTGAATGGAATCTGAACCCATATAATTTTGTGCTAATTTTTGGGACGTATCATACATTTAAAGATCATGTGAGAAGGACCAAGTTTTGTAGTTTAAAATTATGCAGAAATGATGAATACACAAAAGGTTCCTATTCAATGTATGGTGCATGGAATTTGAGGAGGACTTCTATGAGACATGGATGGGATATATCCTCCCAGGATATATATGCCCCCACTGGGAATATGGCCAAATAATGATGGTGATGAAAAGGGATTGGAAGGGATATATACCTCTGTGATTAATGTGACCTCGTTGAGTATTTTTCCCAGAAACCATTATTGTGACCTTAGGGTGATGGGTTTAAACCTTAGTGAGGCTTCCCACATATCATGATTAGTCAGGAATCAAACCCTGTGTATTTTTAAAGTTTGTGGTTTACATGAATTACGGTGGACCATTTTTATTGGTTTATCTGGAATATATATTATTGATGGTTGAGGGATAATTTTGGGGTTTATACTAAATTATAGGCCCAAGGATTGGGTGTTGCTATTGAACATCAGGGAAGAATTCTATATATCCTATTTAGTATGTAATAAAATCTTATATAGTTTGAAATATTAGTACTTATAGCTATAGTGGATGTTGAGTCAATAATGTTTTCCTTATGACTTTTCCATTCCTTCTTGTTTTGAAAATCACAAACACCTTATCTTTGTTTTGAAAATCACAAACACCTTATCTTTAGAAAAATTGCTTTCTTAAGGAAAATCGCTTTTATAAAGAAAATTGCTTTCTTAAGGAAAATTGCTTTTATAAGGAAAATTTCTTTCTTAAGGAAAATCACTTTTATAAGAAAAATTATCCTTATCATATTTTCATCCATATTTTTCTTAAGTATGAGATTCAGATTCATTTTCTCGGAATCGTTGAAACCTTGATATAAAGCATTTTGTTTTAGGATTCAGATTCTGGATAAGAACTATAAGGAAGTTTCATTCCGAATTACAGATATGAACTCTGACTAAGTTCTATTCCAGATTCAGGATATGAATTCTGAAGAAGAATTCTCATTACGAATTCTAATGAAGAATTCTCATTACGAATTCTAATGAAGAAATCTCATTCCGAATTCCCATTACGAATTCTGATGAAGAATTCTCATTACGAATTCTGATGACGAATTCTCATTACGAATTCTGATGACGAATTCTCATTATGAATCCTGATGATGAATTCTCATTACGAATTCTGATGACGAATTCTCATTACGAATCCTGATGATGAATTCTCATTACGATTTCTGATGACGAATTCCTATTCCGAATTCTCATTCCGAATTCACCTATTAAATAGAATTTGAGTATCTTTGTTTTGTACACTCTGATTTAATTTAGACTCCAAGAAATATCTTTGTTAGACTCCGAACTTCTATATTACTTACATTTCTATAATTTGTCTACTCTTTATTATTGTTCCTTACACTCCGAACCTTCACTCCGAAGCTTTCATTCTGAACTTTTATGTTAGATTTTTAAAATGATGTCGTACATTCTGTTACACTTGTTTTGTTATAAAACGATGTCGTCTGTTTTGTTATAAACTAACCGTTGTCTAAGTGACACGTGTACAGGTCCGACCGATCTTTAAGGAAAATATGACCATTGGAGAAGGAGCCGACCTTACCTATAAATAGGAACTCATTTGAAAGAGCTCGTGGCTGATAGCTGATGAAAGTGCTGAAAGGCTGACTAATTTGCTTGAAGTGATTTCTAGAGAGAGAGTCTCTTATTAACTCTCAAAGCTTCGTGCGACTCCGAATGTTCGTGATTACATTCGAGGGCTTCCGGGGATAGGAAGACAGAGGTGTTGACTACCTTGAAGTTCGAGGGCTTACTTGCTGAGGAAGACAGAGGTGCCGACTACCTTGAAGTTCGAGGGCTTCCTTACTGAGGAAGACAGAGGTTTCCCACTACCTTGAAGTTGAGGGCTTGCGGGGATAGCAAGACAGAGACTCTGATCTTCGTATCGAGGGCTTACCCGGGTGTCGGTAAGACAGACTTTCTTGAATGTATAAATCAAGGGACCTTTATCCAAGGTTGTTGGATACCCTTCTCATTGGGTTAAAAGACTTATATCTTGTTACTTGTAGTTTAACTACTTGTTTTATTTCTGCTGCATTTTGTATTATAAGGAAAGTATAACTTTCTTATACTTCCTTATTTGTACTCTGTTTCATTTAGATTCTATACGCTTTAAGGTAGAATCTCATATTGTAATCTTTTGTTAAGTTTCAATGAAATGGTTTCAGCAACTATTCCAGTTCCGAGATCTTTCTCCTTGGAATCTCTACCTGAGACTCCAGGAAGAAATTTTGTTTCTCTGGAAGAAGCTGTTGCTAAAAATACTGAGGAAGTAGAGCAAGTTGAGCAAGTGGAACAAGTAGAAGATGGTGCTGAAGGAAGTGGTGAAACCGGAGACGTGCTGAAACAAGTAGATGATTACAAGGGGACACCTTCGGAACACTTATCACTCCGAACTTCTGATGTTGAATCTTCGAAGCTAGTTACTCCAGCAATGGAAGAAGAGAAAGGAGAGGAAGAAGTTACTTATCATGGAGAAGAAGAACATCTTTTACTTGATGTTTCTCAAAAGGAAATCATAGGGGTTCGTGTTCAGGAAGTCGCTGATGAAGAAGATAATGTTGTTCAAGTTTCTGATAGTGAGAAGAGAACTCCGGAACAGGATTTAATTCTGGAAAAAGACAAGGGAAAGCAAATTCTTGCTGATACTCCAGGCTCAGAAGTGAGGAAGAGGAAGGAAGTTGGTAGCTCTTTAAAGAGAAAGCTTGAACTTGTTGAAGAAGAAATTTCTCCAAGCAAAGTTTCAGATTCGGAGTCATCTTCCGTGGGGCATGACTTTGTTGTTCAGTCTTTGAAGAAGTTGGTGGGAACCATTCCGGCCTTCTCAAGTATTGATTCAAGATTCCAGATGCTCCAACATGCGTTGAATCAGAAAACTGACTCCGTATCTATGGTTATGGACAAGTGCGTTGAAATAGAGGCTCAGTTTAAAACGTTTTTCGTTGGCTACGAAGCTCATAGAAAATCTTGCAAGAGGATGAAAAACTGGTCGAAGAAGACTGTGGAAGAGATGAGGTTGTTCGATGAGTTTCAAGACAATGTTAAAGATGCTTTTGAAACTGAGGACAAGAAGAAAAATGAGTTAACTGCATCCTTTGAAAAGAAGTTGACAGAAGAAAAGAACTTCCAGATTCAAGAAGTGAGAGATCTGAATGGGAAGCTGAATTCCGTTTCTCAAAACTGGAAGTTTGAAAGGGATCATCGGATCGATTTTAAAGAAAGGATGAAGGCTCAGGAAGAAAGGATGAAAGCTCAGGAAGAAAAGCTGAAAGCCCAGGAAGAAAAAATTGACGCTCAATCCACAAGAATAGATGTCTTAGAGAAGCAATCTGAAGAAGATCATAAAGACCTGAAGAAGATCAAGACTATTCTAAAGGGGCTCATGTCGAAGGAAAAAGATCCTAAATAACCAAATTTGATCTTTTTGTTTTATTCTTTTTGTTGCTGAGATTTCAAACCTAATGAAATTTGTGCCTCTCGTTTCTTTTGTTGTCATTACTAATATTTCAGGTACTTTGTTTTTTTTCCATTCCCTCCAATTCTTTTTGAAAATCACAAAGGGGGAGAAGGAAAAGATCCTTAAGAAAAAGAAGAACTCTAATAAGAGTTTATCAAAGGGGGAGAAGGAAAAGATCCTTAAGAAAAAGAAAAACTCTAAATAAGAGTTTGTTTAAGGGGGGGCTTTTTCATTAAAGAAGACCTTCTTATTTATCACTCCGGAAATCTAAATACCATCCTTAGAGCTTCAGAGCCTAAGGGGGAGTTAGTCGTATTCATCAATATCCTTAATGAAAAGGGAGATAAGCCTTAAGGTTTTTCTTTCTTCTTAGAATTTCTTTTTCGTAAGGATGTTTGTGCTTTCCAAAAAGGTGAGTCCCATTGGAGTCCCACAGTGGAGTCCCATTGGGTTTCCTAATTTGGAAAATTTACTTTTGAGTGTTTTATATCACTAGGAATATGGACCATTGAGGAGTGATAACATGATTTGGGATTATACCGATTAGGATGCCTATGTAGTATTTGATTGTGTGGATTAGATGATGTTCACAAACCTATAATACCACAGGAGTTGGGCATTGTGTGAGAAACTAGAAGAATAGGAAAATTTGGAAATCCACACAATCCCTTTCATTAATACGTGGATGAGGCTAGGGTTAACATAGAGAGGAAAAAAAGACATTGTTCCCTTATCCTCCCTTATTTTGATAACCTAGTGTCAGGGATTACGAACCCATATCGGGAATCCCATAAAATTAATAGGGTATTAATCCAAGAGTGATTCCATTTTTCCTAGATCTATATATAAATGAAGGGTTTAAAATTTCTTATAAAGGGGAATGAAATTTTGATCCCCCTTCTTGTTGTATGAATTTGATAGTGCCTTTAAATTACCTCTCAGATACAATTCCTCATTACCATGTGAATGTATGAGTGGAAATACTTTAAGGATCTACCTTGTTTGGTAGGCTATAAATATGACCAAATTTACCATGGGAATGTATGATCAAGAGGTAATGTTAGTTTGATTTGTACTCTAATCACAAGAATGTAGTGTATTTGTATGATTCCTTGTAGTGGAGTTTTTCTACGGGGGCCTTTTGGGGCATAACGCCTCAAATAAATGATGTTGATGGATATGTTCATTATAATAGTTTATTGAGGATCCAATATGTGGGCAAATGATACAATATAGGAAGGTAATGAATGTAATAATTTATAACAACCCCTGATGACCCATTTTACATATCATTTTTTCACATGGGATGAAAATCCTTCCACACTGTGTTTTTTAATTCATATTTGTGTTCCATCCATGTATCATTCTCTAACATGTGTTTTATTTCCATTCATATAGAATTTTAAATATGGGGAAGGAATAATTCCACCCGCCTTTTGTTATACGGGCTCATGGCCGATGAAGTGTTCATCCACATACAGTTTATCATATGATGTCTACAATGGATTTATAGAAAAATGGATATTTTGGTGATTTCCCTTTATAAATTATCATTATAATATAATCTTACCTACTAAAAATTGAATGAAACCTGACATTCTATTTTATATTTATCATCATGTTGCATCTCTCCTTGTCAGGTTTTTATAGAAAATGGATGTAACTTCATTATGGGATACATCAATGTCCACATCAATGGTAGTGATTCAACATTAGAGGGATTCCAAGAAGGATGTCACGAGCTTACAAATGATTTTTCATACATGGGATCCCATAAATGATGTCACTATCCAACAAATTATTTTTCATTTTTTAGAGATTATAAATAGATTAAAAGAATAAATATATTTTTTTGTCTATGAGAATATATTTTCATGGCCCCACAAACTATTTTTCGTTTGTGAGGCACAGTGAAAAGTGGTTGTCTACATAGATAACTGCCATGTAGAAAGATTCCCCTCACAAATTTATATTGCTATATAGAACTGAGCACTCCAATGTGACTATGTATCCTCTAAAAATCTAAAACTCTTTTATTTTTAGGGTTTATTATACCCATAAAAAATTAATTAATGTCGTTTCAAATTTCAGGTTATGTTTTATGGATGAGAAAAATTCCCCCATTAGAGTAGGCTCTAATCAAGATGAAGAGATGCTTGTTCTGATGAGAAATTTAGTCCAATTTAAATTGATTTGAAGTACTCAAGATAAATCATAATTTATAATACACCAAAAAAATGGTTTTATTACTCATTTTCCATGAACCAAACCTCCACCATGCAAACTAATGTTTTATCAACCATCCATCGTGTGTTTCACCTTACATCGCATTCATACTTTATAAAAATTATTATCCTCATAACCAAATTCCATACCCCACAAATGGTTTTGCAGCTCAATGATTCTTGTATAGTGATATGCACATCTTCATGTAAGAATTGTTGTTTCAAGAAAAAAGTTAATGTATCGTGAATAGTATTACATGCTATTAGGTTTTTATATACATTTTCCTGAAATATTTTTAAAGAAACATGCAAAACCCTAATTTCATGGTGTTGTTTCCAAAAAAAATCAGCCCTAAAAATAAATTTATGTACACTGTAAGTGGAGGAATACAATGTTTTACACTATTTATAATAATTCTTAACTTGATGGTGTCTCATTACATCATTATCTTATAGGAAATATGAGATCAGCCCTTTTGTTGTTTCTAGTCTCAAATAGGATACCTCTCTATGGATTTTGGTTACCATCAGATGGTCCAATCCTTTAACCACACCATAGAAGTCAACCAATGGCCCGGATCATCAAGAGTAGGAACACACCTTGAGAAAACATCTCATAGAAGGGGCATTTCAATAGGGAAGCCTAAAAAAGTGTTTATTTCGATATATACTAATTTTATGGAGGAAAATTTTAAATTAGTAGGAAAAAATGTATTCTATTATTAGATCATCATAATAAAGTTCATAGTATACAATTAGTTCGGGTGGTCATCGTAATCGGCTCTCTCCCTAAGAGAACATGCATTCTAGACTGGGAGTGTCCTTTATGGGACTTCCAAAGTTGTGAGGAGTTTAAAAAAGTGCATATGGATACAATATTATATGAGGTAATATGGGTATCACATACTTATTCCCATCAGAACCAATTAATTAGTTCACATATACTTATTTGATGGAGTTTGGTAACTAATGCCTTATATTTGGTTCATTGGGAAGTTTGAACAAGAATATTAGATTTGTATATGATCTTTAATGTGTGGATTATGGTAGATATGTATAATAAATTCATACCTTTATCTCCATATTTGGATGAAACAGAGGGTACCACCTAACATGAAAATAAGATCAATGAAAATGAGAAAGAACTTCTTGAGGATGATCCTCTCCCAAAGTAGGATGTGTCATTCTCTGATTGGATTATGTATTTCCCCATGAAAAGAGGCCACGAACCCCATGCAGGAAGTCCAAGGAATTTTGAAATCCATGAAGCTCATAGACATGATGGTGACTATTAGACAATTCAGTATGAGGATTGTTTCCCTAATTGGGGATGGAAGGTTATTCCCAACATCAACTAACTGGTTTGATTAACAGCATTTATCACCATTTTTTTAACTATTGGATGTTACTGGTATGAGAATCCAACAATGGGGTCTGGGTAACAAACTTTTTGATTGCGGCCAAGTTATCCACCAAAATCTATGTTAATATTCTAGTTTCTCTATAGAAAATGATATATCATCTTTTAGGATGTATAATATAGTGAAACTCATTGTAGAAGCAATTGTTCCCGACTCAAACTATTTGACGCATGACATCATCCGACATCAAAGTCTATGAATCTATTAAAAACCAAAAAATTCCCAAAAATCAATTCCATCATTATGTTTAATGTATAATTTGGGTAAACTCATTGGATGGGAATGAAGAAGATATAATGGACCGACTCAACCACCATGATAGTTTCACTTATTCTTTTTACTCCTCACCTATTAGTACATTTGTTAATTATGCATTTAGAGACCATTTAATATAGGGGTTCCTCATCACTTTTGGAGAGGGAATCCAATTTTACTCAATATATGGGAGATAAAAGGTAGAAAACACAATATTATAGTCCTAAAAAGCAGTCAAAACTATATATTTTTTCCAAATCCCAAAGAAAAAAATTGAGAATATGAATCTCATCCCTCTAGGTTACTAGTATTACTCCTCAAACTCAAGAATATATCTAATCTAGTGATTTCTTCCTAATATATTGTAGAAATTGGGACACATGGATTAATTCAATACCCATTAGTGATATATAGATCCTTTTCTAGGATTAATAGGTTGTGTTAAGTGAATATGATTAAATATAAATTCATGATCATATTATTTATAATAAATAACATGAAGTAGTGGAAGCCTATATTACCTATCCTAACACATAGTTCCCTTCATTGTTAATCAATACATATTTTCCTAATTCATAATATTAATTCTTAGGTCTGATGTAATTTAATGTGATATTGATGGAATCTATGCTTCTAAGGGGACTGATGATGCCAGGACACCAACAATAACTGGTCTTAGAGACATTCCTTCTTCTTCTTGACTAGGGAATTGGAAGTTCCAATCTCCAAGTGGTCCCGTAGAGACTCAGATTCCATGTAAGCAAGTTTGGAAGCTAGAACCCACCCCATCTTAAACGGAGGACTCTTATTCATGTGTCTCTCCCCTCACTACATCCTCCCCAGAATCATTAAATGAATGGGATTGTAGGAAAATGTTTGAATCCACTGAAGAAATTATTGGAGTTCTTATAACCAATGAAGTTGATCTTCAAGGATATGGATTCAACGCCGCACCCAAAAAAATCACTTTCTGAGGATACCCTATTGATTACGGAATCTACATTGATGATCTGGATGCCTTTATTCATAATTTAGGGTTTTTATTTACTAGTCCATTCAAGTGAGGGAGATAGTGGTGGCAATGGTATAATATGAAAATGATGAAGAATATGTAATATTATTCATTATATCAACCCTTCTTCTTATTATTTTCATGATAATGAACCCTACTAGTTGATCTTATTGGTGTTTTGGGAGATTCTTCACCTATACCTTCCCTGATGTATACAAAATGGTGTACTATTGTCAATGATAAATCTCTTTGAGTGAGGTAGCCACTGAAGAAGGCTCTCTCATTACATTAGTGAAATTGGTGATGGTTCTTGAAAATTCATTAGGATAATTCCAACCCATGGAAATCCACATTGTTCCCCATGAGACTACCCCCATGGGAAATTATAAATAATAAGTGTTTAATAATGTTTTTGATACATCTTCAGTATCGAATAACTTGTTGTTGTTGCATCTCTTAACATAAACATCATGTTCTGTGTTCCCATGTGCATATTAATTTACTATAACAAGCATGTGTTTGGTGAGACAGCAGGAAACAAAAACCCAAGGGACTATATCCTTTTCTTATTAAATGACATATGCGATAAAAATAAGAGTTTTACATGTGTTAGATGGGGTGTCAAAAACAAATAAGGATGTCATGGACGTTCAAAGCCCCTTGGGGTCAACACATCCTAATAAAATGAAATCAAACCTATTATTAGTGGGTCATTCAGGCATAGATGATCCTATCCATCATACTGGTCTTACACCTTTTGAAATATCATCTATTGGAGAGGTAACGACTCGGGCTAAAGGAGAGTTGGAATAAACTATCACTTCTAATACCCTGATCATTATTACAACAATCTCAGTATCAATGATTTACCTTCTATATGCCACCCATTTAGCCAAACAAAAACATGTAGCAGGAGATTCCTATAAGAAACTAACAACCACCTCAAAACAAAGTATAATACATCTATTTTTCATGTAATTGGGACAATAGTGTTCAACTGTTATGTGATTTTGATGGTTAAGGTAATTCTTCCACCCTTCCATTTTTTATATCCTTTACAATGTTTAGTTACTCTCTTATTCAATCATCTAACTCAAGAATTACATCTAAATTCCCCTCTATTTCCAAATGATTCTCAATCATCTCAAAATATTGAAGATATAAAGGAAATGGTTGTCATTGTGTAAATCCATAATGAAGGTGTTGATTAGGGACCATCTCTTATTTCAATATTTGTTAAATACATTCTACCATCTAACTATGAATCTATATAGTATTAGGATGATCTTGAAAATATAAATTTTTTCCATCAGACTGTATGTAAAGTCATCCATATATTAATTTCGTAGACCATGACAACAAATAATCAATATATAATATCCATATTACATTGAATGTTTTTGATAATCAGGTAAGGCATATTTGAATATTGTACAATACATTATGTTGAAAAAACAGTGATTATTGCTTGGGAGAGGATAGTGTGCTATGGTCTTGTATCTGAAATTCATAATCTATGACCCATATTGTTAGATCTTGGAATATCTTTCTCAATGTATCCTATGATCATGTTGGGTTGGATGTGAAAAAACAACTTCAATTGTTTGAGCGATGAACTTTGGTGGAACAACATCATCAAGATTTGGATCAGCTCAAACACAAATTGTCTCGCATAGAGGTAGTGGATATGAAGATATATTTCTTATGGAATAGGTTAAGAGGGAATTAATAGATCTACTGTGAAGAAAAGGGAATGGTTTCTTGATGATTATACATAGTTTAATTATTTTTTTGATCTATACAAATACCTAGAGGATTATTATTAATTGATAGTTTAATTTTTACGACTGACTAAGTAGGATATTTAACTGGAATGGTTTACTCATACTAAGAGAATCTATGTTTTTTATTTTCCTCATTTGTTTCCATCCAATAAATAAACAAAATATATTTCTCCCTCAAATATTTATCGTTTATCATATCTTGTATTTACAACCAACTAAAACATGTGATTTTTTGAAAGATAATTTCATATATAACATGAATTGTTTGATAATTGGATGTCAATCTTGATCATAACCTAGGATGGTCAAGTTGAAACAATTTCAACGTGATAATTTCACAGGGTTGCATATAAGCATAATTTTTATCAACATAACACTAGAAACAACTTACATGGATGAAATATCTAGTAATTATCTATTATTTTCTCGACCTAAGTGACCTAGCGAGCATAGTTTAGATTATTTCATGGGTTACACAAACAACACTAGGAACATTTCACCTCTCTTAACACTAATGTTTTCCTTTGTCAAATTTGGCAGAAACATAGTGGGTGTGACTCAACTCTAGTCCATGGATTAATTTTTGATTTTCATCCTACCAAGTTCTATGAATTCAAATGTGGTTGGTTTAGAGTCTTTCAAGACATACTAATTTTACTTGTGGTTTTTGTCAAACATCTTTTACCATGAGTTATGTAAATATTAACTGAGTAGTGGTGAAGGCCCAAGAATTTCCCAAATTTCTAAAAACAAATAATGTGGAATGTTATTCCATGATTTTTTTATTTATGAATCTATATTATGATTTCGGACAAGTTTTTTGGTAGTGACAATATAGGATGTTTTAAAATTGTATTTCTGTATAATGTTGTTTGAGTATTAGTGAGATAGAATAGTTCTCTCTAGAAGACAAATGTGCCTTTGGTTGAAATACTATTTTCTTATGAGACATATGAAAAGCCAAAATGTGTCATATGAATCCTTTATCAAACAATATTTTCCTCTGAAATCTATAATTCCATTATTGATTTCCAATGTATTCTTGTGGAGATTTGGATTTTCCTAGTATCAGATTCTAGTATATAGAATTAATGTTCTTTACTATGGAAGGACTATTTTGTATCAAAATTTCCCTGAATGGGGAGAAATGTTTCCCTACAATGTTCTAACACATATGTAATATGTTTTTTTAAATCGTGGTTTCGCCCAAGGCATAGTATACATGTGCTGTTATGCCTCCCATCAAAATTAGTGTCAAAACATACATATTTCTTGAATAGAGGTGTGGTTGGAGACCAGAACCAAGTATATTGGATCTTTTTAGGATTGATTCATAAAAATTTTAGTTTTTTTCCACGAAATACATATCAAAATTGTAGTTTCACATCATGTTGTTAAGAGGAGTAGATTGACATTTATGTTCTTGCAATATGGACCATGATAAACAATATGTGGTCTGATTTCCCATGATTGTGAGTAAAATCCCTTTCAAAAATTCATAATCCAGTGTTAGTTACATTTTATGTCAGAAATAAGGGGATGAATATATTTCTTTCACCACACAGAGTCAATTAAAATGGAGGCTTGAGGCATTTTGACATTGTGGTGGCTAGACCAGGATGTAAGATAGGGGCATTTATTTATATCTCATTGGAATGAGAATAAATATGTACATATCTCTTGTAAAACATACATTTTAATGTCATATCAATAATATGAATATGTATTTTAGTTTTGGGTCACTCAAATAGGACCACATGCTATGAAAACTATGAGTGAAAAAAGGATTACTGGGGCCATTTGATCTGTTTTTCCTTAAACATGAAGAGGTATATGATAATCAATGATCTTGGGAGTTCTCTGGCAATAAAAATTGATATTGGACATAAAACCCAAGGAATTAACCAAGACTATATTCAAAAAAAAATTTACATCATGATGTTATTTGTGCTTAAGGATATGGAAGAGGTATCTCCAATAGATGAATGTTCCTTTTCTTTTCATACCATTTTTTTGGGTGACTTATGAAAATAAAAATCAGGGTGTAACAATTCATTATAAAAAAAGGTAAAATCTATAGTAGGACATCCTATTACCGATGGATAAATAATGTTTGTTGAGATACAAAATTCCAAAATAAAATGAGTATGATAGGTGGAGGGAAAATTTTTAAAGAATACAAGAAACATTCATACCATCATTGTCAATGGAGTGTGAAGATCCCTACATTGATCGAGCTTATACATAGAGAAAAAGATGTTTTTTTAAACTATGGTTTGTCTAGTAAAAATAATTGGGAAACTGCTATGTACCCAATTTTAGTATTAATCATATAACTTATATTTCTCAGAAGATGGCACTGAAGAAGAAAAATTCCATACATGTGAGTATCCTATCTAAAAAGGAAATTGAGGCTTCCTATAGCTACTGTAAGGCATACCATATTTATTGGATTTTTAAAGGATATTTTTGTCATTCTGTGTTGAGAACTTTGTCGGTTTTCCTCTTATACTTGGTATCATAAAGAATCCATGATTATCCATGAGGTAATGGTTCATTTTATAGATTCATTTCATCAACTATAATGGGGTTAAAATATCATAAAGGGGGTCATTAGCTCAAAATAAGTGATGAAATGATATAAATGGGCATCAAGGGGGACCCATTTCACCACAAAATATCATGAAATATTTTACATGGGCCACCATTATAAAGCCAAAGGGAAAGGACTTCAAGATGATTTGATGATGAGGTTGGACTAAGGAGGAGGGACCTATCCATCAGTATGAATCCCATGAGGTTTGGAATTAAGATGTACATAATTCCGTGGAGAAACATGTTTTATGAATGCTATTGGGATGAATTTATTCTCTATGGAGGATATTGAAACATCATGTTTATGGCATGAGGCAACCCATTTTTATTACATAGGGAAAATATATAGTTTAATGTCATGTTCTAAATATTTCTACCTTGTATTTTAATGTCATGTGGAAAATAATTTTCCCATACAGTTTAATTTCAAGCGGGTATAATGAATTTCATATTGTTACATGAAATATTTCTTTCAGAACGTTTAATTATTGTGGGATTGGATATCCTTTATGTCCATTTAAATCAGTTAATAATCTCTATTAAAGTATACATTGTGTCCGTAATAGTCCCCCCCCCCCCACTATGACTCAAACTGTGTAGGTTTCCTTCTAGGTATCATTGAGGTCTTTTGGAACAACACCATCGATCCCTTGGGGAATGATCAGTGGAAAACTATTTTACGTCTCACACAATTCAATTATGGTGGACTTTAAAATGATAAATGTTATAAAATATCTTATAATCTAGTCAATCCAATTCTATTTGCTATTTTTATATTTCTTTTTTATGGACAACTACTCCTAGATGGAAATGCGAAGTGAGGAAACTTTCAACATGATGGGTTAGACCTCATCTATCCCATATACCATTTAGAATGTGGCCATTTGTGTCGTGGGGTGGCATATAGTCTAATTAGACCACAATGTATGAATGAGATTTTACATCCCACACTTTGTATCCTTATCTTTCATTATATTGAGTTTACATGATAAGGTCTTGGTGATGGCATCTATATATCCATTATCCTCTGCATTATAGGAAGATTAATACTGGTACTTGATGGTATACTCCTCATATAACGTTCCCTTCTCATCAAATAAAACATCAATGCTAATATTTATTATTATTGAATGGGGAACACAAAACATTATTTTTAAATTGGATTTAAAAAATCTAGAAATATTCCTTACCTAGACATATTTGTTGGGTATAGAATTGGACAACATAGAGAAGATGCCTATTTTAGTGAGAATTTACTTGAAATCCTTGGATTTGGTAGAAAGATATGGTCCCATGACATCAATTCCTTTTATGGAAATGGTTATAAGTATTTTTCATTGTGAAAAAACATCAAGGGTTTATGAATGATATTGTCATGTGATAGGATGGAAAAAAACATTCTAAAAAATTTTATGCAATCCTGCATCCTTGTGGGCTAGAAGCACCCAAGTCTCTGGATTAGATGAGAATTCATGAACCCCCAATGGTGGGTACCATAGGCTCTTATGTGTAATTATTTCATAACAAAAATGGTCTCTCCCCCCCCCCATCAATTCATGTGAGAAGGAACACATCAAGGCCCCATTATAATGGACCTTTGGGAAATTTGAACCATCATAAAAAAAGTTAATTTCTTGTAGTTTGATTTTCTTTTTCCTAGATATATATAATGGAAGTAATCCATTTTTTTAATTATGTTCATAATGTAATTATTCTCACAGATTATATCACCCTCTAGTTAGGGGATGAGATTGACCTTATCAATCTTCTACATGTTATCACGAACAGATGGTTCTGACATTTGATGGTGGGTAATGATGATGAATTTGTTGTACCAGTCAGTATGTTCCAATGCTATATATATATTTTTTCTCTGTCATTCACATGGTATTTTTTTAACATGGGATGTGAAATAATTTTCACTCTGAGGGTAATTCTACCATTAATACTTATGGATAGTCTTTTTGGGGGACCAAATCTTCTATTTAGATATCATAATCATCATTAACCTTCTTGATGAGTAATTATTATTGAATAATTTTATTCAAGTGATATATTTATTCTTGATGATCCATATCTAGACCAATGATGTGGGCCTAATACTTTTCTTTATTGTTTGTGAACTCATTAAACAACAATAAATGCTTGGTTAAAACTACTTTTTCTAGGTAAATGAGTATGAATCCAAACACATCTTTATTGATCAATGGGACTTCCATTCTCTTGAATATTGGGATTCTGGATAGACTATCCAGATGCATTTCCCATATATATGGGGCCTCTTGAGTATATATTATATCTTCATTAAGTAATTTAGTGTACAATAATATCATTTCTTCCTAGGGATGTTCTGCAAGGAATCCTACAAATGCTTATACTTTTACTACTTTTGAGGCATGTACTAAATATCAAACTACTGTAGGATGACTTCCAATCATGATATACATCCATTAAATATAGGATTATTGAGAATTGTTTTTAGAAGGTTGTTATAAGAGACTAAATGGGCCTTGTCATGCTTCAAGTAATGCCATACTTTCTAGACTAAAAAGATTGGTGCCAAATGACTATTCTCATTATCTGAATATCAAGTCTCAGTATTCATCATGGTCCAACTATGGGAATAATTGTTGTTCTCACTCATGATGTTATTTCGTTTCTATTAGGATGGAACCCAGGGACCACTCAATGGATTTATCAGAAAAAAAATAATTGGTCTTACATCAACCAGTGTCAAAAAAATGATGAGATCATAAGATATTTCTTTAGACTATAGAATTTTTCCAAACACTCATTAGTCCACTGATATGTGACCCCTTTTAATCAACAAGGTGTTGATAAAAAATAACCCTTCAAATAAGTATTTAAAACATTTAATATAATAAAATTTTACTTAATGTCCTCTCAAATATTTATTCTTCATAGGAGGTTACAGGTTATGGTTACCTATTTTCTTTTTATTATTTAATTGTATGCCATGATGGTGAACCATGAAGCTGAGAAAATTCACCAAGGTAACACTAAATGTACATTTTAGGGGGTTCATTTGCAGGATGTGTTGTTTTACTTTAATAAATATGGTTTCTAGGTTAGCAAGTTGGTCTTGGAGTTTCAAAGATTTCACCACCATATCATTGTTATAGAATTAAAAAATATCCTCAAAAAGGGATTAAATATGTGATGTTTTGAATAATAGTAAATATTCCCGACATTCCATGAACCAAAGGACATCATCCTAGAGCAATATACTCTATTAGTATTTCTAAAAGTGGTGGATCTCTTATTAAGGGGCCATATAAATTTCTTTATATCCTGAATTTATATATAGGAATTAAATGGATTGATATCTAGTATTTGTATCAATCATATGTTTTGTAATTGGAATTTGGAAGTCTTATTTCCAAAAATACTAATTAATTTCTTTGAATTCGATGAAAATACTAATTTTACCATTCTTACTCTTGAAAGTGACTATATTGGTTATCCATTTAGGATATTGGACCTCTCGAATAATGTTTTCCATTATGATATTTTCAACATAATCTTCAATTTTTGATTCATGAGTTAGATGTACCCTACTGGGTTCCAGCATATATCTCTTGTGGTTCTATGCAAATCTAATGTTGTAATTGGGCACCTTAAGATCAAGGTCCAACATTTTTAGATATCTTCAGGTGAAAACATAAAAATGTTTCTTAATAATAGATGTATAAAACTCTATTATTTTAGTGTACATGGCCATAATGATGAAATTTCATCATGGGTGTTGTTATGTACCGAGTTTTATCTCTTTGAGTTCATAAATGGTGGTCGATACACTCTCCTAATATTTTGGACAGGTATCCCTGAGGTCCACCTCATCTTCCTCTTCGTACTATTCTTCCTCAAATTATATAGCTGGAAAAAGTATTTGGGTATTCTATTTAGAGTAAGTAGAGGAACCCATATTTTGACATCCAAAGGATAAAAAGACTTCCTCTAACCTATCTAATGATGTGTGGCCTCTAAGAAAATTGGAGGGGAATGAGTGAGGGACGAAGTAGTATTATCTTTCATCTCTCTTAGTGTCGTGAAAATATCTTCTGTATCAGTTAGTGAGGAAGTGATTGGTTGAAACTTAGGGTTAGAATAAGGGAATTTACATATGATATTATAACACTCTCTGTAGATTCAATGATTATTTGAATGAATTTGAGATCAGTTTTCATGTTATATATCATCAGGGTTTTTGGATGTATACTTGAATTAGGACTCGTATTCCTGACATGGATGATGGGTAACACGTAATCTTAGATGATTTATTTCATGGGTTTTTTGTGTCATTTATAGACTATTCTGGGAAGTGACCCAAGTGAAATTGTCAACCATGGGTTGATTCCCCCCCCCCATGATATAATATTACATCAAAATTTTGTGACTCGTATGATTTGAACATGGCCCTATTAGTATAAGAGGTCTCAATTTCTCCATTAATTCATTATTTGAGGATTTTTTTTCTGATGAGGTGATTGCCACGTTTTGATAAAACCAAGGCCATATTGGAAAAAATTAATGTTATACCCTTACAAACAACTATAAATTATGATTTAGATACAATATACCTAAACTGATCCATGAGGATGATATTTCCCAATGGCATTGTATTCATTTTTATATAACTATATTGCATCACTTCTGAAGGAATTAGGTTAGCCTTGATGTATCACATCTAGTAAAGTTTACATACAGGAACGACATTAAAAAATGATCCATTCTCAATGAAAGATTATAGGATATTGATATCATTTATCCTCCCATATACATAAAAGGGATTTATGTCTCCGTATGTAATAGAATATTTATATTTATGTCTAAATGGGATAATCATGTGAAATTATGAAGGATCTATCTCTACCTAATAGATCTTAGAAGTTGAAACCTCATCTTAAAAATATTATGGATTTAAAAAATCCCCCATGACATTATACATAAGTTATTTTGGTAGAGTCAAGGCCTCTGATATTAAAAAAATTCTCTAATAACAAGGATAAAATTTAAATATATAATACATCTAGGTTCATAGAATTCAATTCTTGCAATGTGGATTCTTATTAATATGAGATTCAGGAGTTTAAGTACTTAATTCTGGTGGATTGACCTTTCAAACCTGATTTTATAGTGCTTATGTACTTAAGGGGTTAGGATGAGAAGGTATGTGTTCCTTCCAACGATTATTGGACACTTATACCCATTATTGTTGATATTATAGAATAAATAGTTCAAGGAATTTTTTGTAATATGCATGGAAATTTACATACTAAATTTATACTAATTGATGTTCTATTTCATGAGTTTCAAAAGAAAAAATTGTCATATCAGGTTCGCTGGTAGAATTATGGTTTCATCCACAACTACCTCTTCCCATGTACACTAAGCTCTTATGGCATCTTCCTCGAGCTACCCAATTAGATGTGGGTAACCTAGGATCTTAATCATACTCATCATTAGAGAAGGGGTCCATTAAATGAATGACATTAAAAAAAACTAAATATTAATTCCATATCTGATTGGGATTCTGTCTAGCTTGCTGATTCTTGTGGTTCCATTTTCCAGGGTGGATATACAAGTTTTGAAATTAAAGGAATAATGTCTGAGGGAGTCAAATTTAACTTTGAACATGGTATAGTATCATCTTTATATGCTTCCCCCACCCTTTTCTCCATTTTTTTTAATTATTTAATTTTGGAGGTCTATGGTGCGAAGATATTAAATTTTCCCACCATATAACTGGCTCAGGGCATAATAAAGTTTCTTAACTATGCTCAGTGGATGAAATGAATTCAGTTGATTTTATTTTGATTCATGTGATCACCAAAGTTCATCAAACATTTTCCTGAATAATATTTATAGTCACCACTTCCTTGAGATTAGTAGTGAAAACCTATGTTGTTTGTGTTCGTCTTTTCCAAAACATTACATCCTTAGTGTCTATGATTTTTTATAGGATTTCATGGAAAACAATGAATTTCATAGTGTTCTATTCAATAATTTAGTGAAATGGGTAATAATTTTGATGATCAGTTATACTAACCTAGTCGAGCCTCTTAGGATCTAGCAAGAGGGGTAAATCATTGTTCATAGATTCTATAAAGTATCCACAGACATTCTCATCTCAAAATTAATACACATTATTCATTCACTCAATGAATTATTTTCTCTTTGGTCTCTAGTGCTCTTCCTGATGTGGTTGGTTGTTTAGTAAATGCTCAGGGGGTGTTTCTCAATATATTATGAGTTTTATAATTGGATCTATAATTGAGGATATTTTAAATGTAACAATTATAGCCTCTAAATTTCCCATTAACTATGATGGGGATGATGGAATCATATAAGACGTGAGCTCAGTTCGCTCTATGGAATCTTATGTTCATTGAGAAACTATATATTGATATTGAAATCAACCCATATAACTTACCATAATGATAGTTATTCATAACTAATCAAGAAGGTTCTCTATATAGATAAAATTCAAATATTATTAGGTAATATAAAGGTTTAGGGTATTAGCTATCCCATTCCACATTGAAAGGAAATCAAAGACCCTCTAATCCTCTTACATTTTTATGTTCGAGAGGAAAAGGATAATTTCCATTTTTATTAATGAGATAAATTGGAAGATAAACAATCAAATGAGATCTTCCCATCAAATTATTTCTCAAGTTGGAAAAATGATGTACCATACAATGTTCTTCCCTTGCAAGATATATATGGAGAATAATTTTTTCACTTCTTATGGTTTCATAGGGGTTCATATCATGGGAATAAAATAGGAAAAAATTGATTAATACATTCTGCAGGGTCTCCTGAACAATTGAATACTAGAAATGTAGGGCTCCGAAATATTGATGGGGGTATGATCATGTTAACCCATTCCGGGTAAAGAATTTATTTTGGTTATAATAATGTTCACCATTCCTAGACTACTTATTATTGATCTACTAATTCTTTGATGATATTGATTATTCCATGAAGAATGTTTGGTGGAATGTTATCTTGAATAGGGGCGTTAATAGGATGGGAAAGGGGTGATGGATCTTCCAGTATAGTTGGTTGTATCCCTATGTAATTGAATTCATAAAATCCATTCCTCGACGGGACCAGGTATACTGGTGACCTAGGTACATGGTTGAGCATATGTTATAGATCCACTCTAATTGGTTTCATGATCCCCTCAGTTTGAGTGTTATCAGATGGGAGGGAGATATGAGGTTATTCTTGAAGGGAATACCTTGTGGGAATATTTCCTTATAGAAATTACACACTAGTTTATTCCAAATACATCATATCTTCTTCCTAACATGAGTTTCTTTCCTTGAGTGTGGGGTATTCAACCACTTCCATAGGCAGGTGGTGAGAAAACTTATCTTTTCCCTATTCTAAGGTGTAAACTATTTGATTTAGTAGTGGTGGAGCATTCTTCTAGGCCTCCATGTCTCTAGAGATTATCATATTCCTAGTGTGAAAAACTTATTCATTTTACTTTGTGTGGACCACATTCCAAGTGAACCATTCCTCTCATTCCTCCCCTTTATTGACATCTCAATCGACACCATTTACAAGAGTGACTCCTATGTTGTTCACCCACACCAAATGTATTGTAGGTGTCATATTAGTTTTCAACTGATACGAGGGTTGTTTTTTCACTTTATAAGACCTCTTCCCCATTTTTAAGGTTCATCTCTAATCATCTTTTTAATGATTGACTATGACCGAACCACTATACAATCTTGTCTTATGTTCCCCTTATTAGGGAGGTGTGTTACTAGACGAGACAAACTAGGAGACCTAATTTCATGGTGTTCCCCCCAAAGGGGAAAAGAATGGTTTTTAATGAAAGGCTTTTTGGGTTAAATATTCCCCCATATATGTGGGATGGGTTTTCCCATGTTCTTCCATTGTTATGTCGTAGGACGAATTTTCATCTTATAAGGGGAACATTGTGTTAAAAAATACTACAGACCTAGGGATTAGGCCAGATCTCGTATGATAGTGGCTATTTCTACTATCGCTTCTCCCTTGATATTTTGAATCATCGTTTAATCATTACATGAGTTAAATGAATATTATTGATGTAAACTACCTACATTGATGGGAATTAGTAGTTCTAGATTACAGGCTTCCCTTAGGCAGGAAGCCTATATAATGTTCTTAGTTTTTTATTGAATATTTTTTTTTGAAAACTTTCTCTCATCGGGCCAACCTCTTTTGAGACATATTTAGGGTCGATTCATACTATGTGCACCATCTTTCCAAATTTGGGGTTTTTTTATTTCTTCCCTGTAATAATGAAATTACAGGATGTCCAATATGGTGGATTTTATTTACTATGATGTGAGAAGAAATGAAAAGATATATACTCTCCCCATCCTCGGATCTGAACTCTATATAGGGTATCAATTATTAGATAATGTATTTTATTAAATTCATTGAGGCATGCTATTTTGATATCTTTCTACCTCTTCACTGATCATGGTTTATGTGAAATAGGAAGGGTTCCATGTATATTTGACAACGAATCTCTTTGAATACATTAACATGGTTTGAATACCCGTCCTAAAGATATAACTATGATTTCCTATGATAGAGAGTTTTCCAACTAGTCAAAAGAATATTTTTTATTCACATTTTTGGAAGTAACTCTAGAATGTTGACCTCAGATATGAATGTCGAACAAAATATGCTGGGTGTTTTTTTGGGTCAATATGTCTTCTCAAAAGTAATGTATTTTTATAATAATTCTAGAGAATCCTGAACTGGATCAGACCCAAAGGTCTATTCCCAGATTTTTTATCACATGCATAATGGATTGAATATGTCTCAATGGAACTGAAGTTATCTAGTGGTGGTTCAGAGGATGACTGTTACCTTATACCATATTGCAATTGAGAAAGAAAGTTTTTTGTCATTGATAGGGTGTCTGACATGACTGAACCCTTCTTCCAAAGTGCCTCATAATATAATCGATATCTCATATTGTATTAGGTATGGGATATACCTCCTTACTTATTGATCATTTTCTTATGTGAAGGGTGTTCATTGATCTTACCTTGAGAATAGATCAAATTATTGATTAGATTAATCCCACAAGGATTAAATGTGTGGGTAAACATACTTCATATGACCATAAGAGTTGTTAGTAGTACTACTACAGGGACAACCTTCATGACTAATAATAACAATTTTGTAATTTGGTGATGATTCGACTTGATCTTAGTATACCCCTAATAGATTCGGGATGTCCTCTAGAACTCCAGTCCTTGAAGAATTTGGGTAGTGAGTCTACTTCATATTGTTGAGCTTCCCTAGCTGGGATTTCTTTTTTTGATACTCTCATGTAATAAATTTTAATAGAATATTGTGAATTGAAATTCCCTTATAAATGAGTGATTTTGGGAAACCCCTTTGTTAATTTTGAAGTATACCGAAGAGTTTCTGGAATTTCTTCAGGGATACATGCATGACTTTGAGAGACCCAAGAATTAGACTGCTGATTTCTAATTGGATGATAGATATGCACCCAATCTAGTTGTCCTCTTATAAAATAATATTGTTTATGACCCTTCTGTATGGAAGAATGTATATAAGACATCTCATAGGTGAACCTCTCATTTTACGGGTGAGACACCCTTCTTTAGGATGATTACTCATGCACTAGACTCTTAGAAATTAACATTAATGCAATTACGACATTGCATGTTTTAAGGATGTGGTGAGGAATTCATTCATGAACTTCCATCATTGACATGAAGTACATATAAACATTCTTATATGGAATTGGTATATATATCCATTCTCATGTTGGATCAAGAATTTGTGTCTTCCCCCAGTTCATAGTTGAGGTTTTCCAAATTGAACCTCCAATTTCCTCCGTATTTTACAGGTGGGCTTGATATGAAAGAGTATATAATTTTATCTTCTTATAAAATAATATTTTACTTCATTAGTGGGATTGATATTCACAAATATAAATATACATCAAGTAATAGGTTTCCATAGTATTTTACATTTGGTCTTGATATCCTTGACAAGGGACTTGCATCTACTCATTATTTTCCATCATATTTAATTGGTGTGTTTGATATGCATGAGTAGGGATTAATATATTCTAATTGTTTTCCATCATATTTTACCACATGATTCTTTAGGAGGATCCTTAATGTTTTCTTATCCCTGGTTGTTGGACAATATTCTTCTATGGGCCACCCTAAGGGCCTATACAAAAACAAATTTGGATGAATCACATGGGGGTGGTGTCATCATCATACGGAGGATGTTGGGTTACACATTATTAGCGATGATGACTATTGATAGGATCCCTCCTATGGGGCCCTTGTGTCACTGGTATGAATTTTCCGGTGACAAATTTATTAGACTCCAGATGGTAAGGTAGTAACCCTTTATCATTTTCTAGTGAGATCTTCCAAAACAATATGATATGGATAATAGTTATTTCATCTTCTGGACCACTACTCATAGCTGATCAGATTGTCGATGGAGATTCAAGAACTGGATGGACAATCATGAAACATCTAGATTCCGGATCGTTAAATTGAGGTGTTACTCATGAATTATCATATTAAACACCTCGTATTGAAGGATTTTTGTATTTGATAGAATCTGTTGACTAGATGAAGATTCTTCTTATACAAAAATCAGGGCATACCTATACTTGAACTTCAATGAAGACATTTGTATTGAATAGAGTTATTATGAAAGTACCTTTGTGACAATAAAAAATACTAGAAAAACCCAAAAATAAAGACTATTAATAAATTACAACATGTCTAATAAATCATTTTAGATCCATGTTTAGCCCACTTTTATAGTTTTAGAGAGTAAATGGTGCCTGACATGTGGGTCATGTAGTCATCTTGGTTAAGGATTCACATCAGGTACACCATTTTTTATTTTGATCCCATTTATGATGGGTCCATTTCTATTGTGTTTTTTTAGAACCAATAACTCCAAATGGATATCATATTAATCATGACTCATTGAACTACTTATTAAATGAGGAGTTCTTTTAGGGAACATGACCAATGATAAATTAAGAACTCTCATTGGTAGAGTGGATGGGAGGTCGAGCTCATCCCACACTTTGGTGGGGATTATTTCCTACTTTAATAATCACTTCTATATGTTATTTCTAACATGTTCATGAATAATTTATTAAAACCATAATATAAATATCATGTTCTGATTTTTTAAATAATTGGTCCCCTACATGTATTGAATTTATAATAATTTGTATATTTATGAGGTTCTCTATTAATGGAACCATTTCTGTTCATAATAACAATTTTTTTGTAATCTATCATTATAATATTGGTTTTAACCTACATAATGGGGATCACTATAATTTAATATTATCCAAGAATACATAAATTGTTTTCATATTGGGATTGAGATCTCATAAATGGGATCCCTACATATTATCAATAATTTAATTAGTACCCACATAGTTTTCTCCCACTTAATGAGACACATCATTCATTTTTAAGGTAATATGACAAGGAAAAAACCATATGGTAAACATCTTGTGGAAAGTATGTCTAGTATAGAGGGTTCTATTCAATGTTTGTTGTGGGGATTTTGCCACAGATTCCCATGGGACCTAGATGGAATGTAGATTCCTCAAAGTGAAAAAACCAACTATGTATATGTCCAAATAAGTATTGGTATGAGAAGGGAATGGAAGAGATATAGTCCTCTCTGTTTAAATTTACCCTATAATTGATATGGACAGGATAAAATTAGGTTGAATTTGGGATGATGTATTTTAACATCTGGTTGGCTTTCTATATATCATGTTTTGAAAGATGTCAAATACCATATAGTCTGAATGGTTTAGGAATTATACCCATATATGAGGCCCATTTTGGTAGTTTCATTGATCATTTGGCCCTTTGAAGGATGAGATAAGCTTTTATACTTATACCAAATTAGAGGCTTGTGGTTTGGTTGCTGAGTTTGAACCTCAGAAAGGATTCATATGTATCATGTTTGAACCTAATTCAAATCCCACATAGTTTGAATGTTTGGGGATTAAACCTATGGAGGAGTCCTATTGGGTTTCCTCATTTGTGTTATGTCCTTTTGGGGGTTTTTTAGTAGGGAATATGGTCCTTTTTATAGTGATAACATGATTGAAGATAATACTATATAGATATCCTCTGAGGTATTTGACTATGTGTATGAAAAAATTGCCACTAACTTATACTCCCATGAGAGTCAAGTTATGTTTTAAAAACAAGAGTAAGCGGAAAATATGCCAATCTGGACAATCCACTTCATCTTATAGTGTGAGTTATAAAATGTGTTAAGGGTTATTCTCAACTATTTTGTTGATAACCCAGCATTTCAACATACATACCCATATGGGAATACAATAAGATAGACTTGGGGTTTACATCAAGATGGGTTTCATTGTTCCGAGTTCCAAAATATGAGAGAAGGATATAACACTAAATCTCATGGGGGAAATCATGTGTGATACCCTCTTTACAATATCAAATGTGGGGCCTTGTAACATCATCCAAGGTTATAATCCTTTTTTCCATGGGATTTTATGATCAAGAATATTTTATAGGATTTTTCTTGTTTGGTAGGTTCCAACAAGAACTCATTTAACTTAGGAATTTATGATCCAGTTGGCACATTGGTGTGCCATGTACTATGTCACATGTATCTGGTTGATTTAAACATGTTTGTGGAATGGTGGTTCGAAAAGGGGTGTTATTGGGGATATTTTCATCATAAAAAAAAGTAGATGTAGAAGTCCAATATTCTAGTTCCTGAAGGGGACAATATAGGGCCACATTCTAAACTGGGGGGAATTAAAAGAGAGTATAAAAGTATATAACCATACTATTTCCCATTTTTCATAGCATTTTTTCAGTTGGGATGGGGTTCACTCTACATAGTATTTTTCTACACTGGTTTTGGTTCCCTCACATCGTGTTTTTCAGCATAGGATTTAGTTTCTTACTCATAACACTTCACTAAATAGGGAATAGATCCTTATGCATATCCTTTTTCTATGCTTGGTGATTGCATAAAATGGATTGTCTTCTTATGGTTCATATAGTTTTTTCTGTAAATATTTCATAGTATATAGACGGTTGGATAATTTCTCTTCCTAACATAGCATTAAAAAATATTGTTACCTATATAAAATCGATTTCTCCATCACATTCTCTATACTTTTCATCATACCCTTTTAGATATCCTTGTGTATTTTTTTTATAAAGGAACAGATGTTACCACGTTCATGGGTTATTGGAATTCCACATAGACCATGGGGATTATTTGTTTCCATGATCCGATGATGGATGCCTTGGATATGAATATGGTTATTTTTTTCATATCCCATAGAAGACTTCACATGTCTGAAAATGATTTTTCATTTTCAGGATCTATAAATGTCCATCTTGGGTCATAAATTATTTTTATTTTGAATAATAGAAAAATTATATCACGGTCATTAAAACGATTTTCCATTTGTGGGGAATTGTGTTGAATGGTACCCTATATAGCAAACTACTATGTAGAAAAGAACCCATCACATATCATGATTGATGTCAATAATTAATCCCTCATTGGTGACATGTATCCCCTAAAAAAATTATAAACCCACTTTTTTGGTGTTGATTCTTCCCATTCCAAATGCATTAATGTAATTTCACATTCAATGAAGAGTTTTTAGAACACAATGGTAGTAATTAACTTTACCCTAATACATTCACTTTCAAATGATCATTAAAAATTTACCAGCCCTTAAATATCTATATTCCTTGTCATGGATATGATTATTTCACAAATCACATATCATTTCTATATAAAATGTTTTAATATGAAATATATTATATTTTATGGGTTAAATCATGACAAATAAATATTATTTACTCAATATGAATATTTTTTGGATATGTAATATTGGTTATGAATTGATTTGATAATTCAATATATGAGGAATACATTAGACATGCAGTGATGGGTGGGGGTCGATTAAAGATGGGCCTTAGATGCATCAATATAACTCTTGAAAAAATATTAGTAAGATGGTATTAAATGTGTTGTTAGTTTGTAAATGGTCATCAATTAATGTTTCATAGTGATTTTCCTTGGTGGTACAGATATCATGATGTCAAATATCATGATGTTAAATACTAATAATTTCTTTCATTGAGAATTCATTTGTTATTATTCTTTATATTTTCATGTTGATATTATCCATGGATTAATTTTTTGATCATTAAATGGAATGTGTTTTTTTATTTACCATTCTGTATTTATTATTCTTTATTTACAAATGATAGATTTTGATGTATGTAACCCCCACTAAGTACTTTATCTCTCCCAGTATTTTTTTCCATTCCCCATGTTAAAAACATGAAATATTTAAATGAGTTTAACAAAACAGAATATTTACATTTAGTATGATAGAATTAATGTATCCAAAATGAATATGATACTGAAGTATGTATCTTAATTGCGAGTATTAAAAAACTATTTTTTCATTCAGTTGAGATCAGTTGTATATTATTCCAATATAATAATATAACCACAAATTTGGGGCAACATGAGTTAGGTTGTTTACAAAATCATTGGCACTATGAAGAATCTATGGGACACATAATGGAAATGAAGTTTGTTTTTCAAACATTTATAATCCAAAGTGGACGAATCTACCATACTTATTTTAGGATTAAAGAATATTCTAGAAAGGGTGTCAGAACAAATTTCAATGAAGGAAAATATATAATTACCAAGATATAAATCAAGATAATGCTTAAGGAACTACTATTCTAAATCAATGAATAAAGTTTTTGTAAAATATATAATTTATAGTAAGTGAATGTATAGATCAATGGGAATCTATTGAGGATGAATACATTTATCATAGAATAATAACAAATTTCTCAATAATTTTCATGTTACAACAAGACACGCTGTTAGAATTCATAATTTCGATATACATGATGTGAAACAAGGGAAGAAAAATATTCTAAGTGATAATAAATAATTACTAGAATAATTTAAAAAAAACCAAGATATATCTATATAGAAATTACAAGCATAGAAATTAAAGTAGTCAGGATAGAGTACAAGAACAAATTTTATCATAAGAAATTGGATTTCAGATTAAAAGGATGATGATATCCTTAAAGAGGTACATTTAATAGATAATAAAAAAGGGAAATTGGAATCTAAATAGGTTGAGTACAACAGGAAAATGGTTTTAGTGATTTTATAAGAGTTTTGGGATGCTTTTTGATAGTTATGTTAATATATGTTAGCCACATACACAATTATATTAGGGAGATAGATAGTTTCATAAGAGAAAAAATATTATTTCAATAAGTTTATCTAATTAATCTAGATGATTTAAATTGATTTTCCCTTACTAAATGAATATTCCAAGATGTTATCCTATTCAAAAATTTTAAAGAATTAAATTTAAAACAGAAATATTCTATATAAATTTTTAAATATGATAGTAATTGAAGAATTTTGTTATTTAAATCAAAGATAAATTTAAAAAATGGACTAGGGGATCTTTGGGATTCCCCATGAGTTTTATCGAAAAGGAAACATTACATATCTTGTTTATTTGGGATCCAGTATTAACATAATAAAACTAATATCATTGAATGAGATTGTAAATAATGAGTCAAATTCTATAATAGTGGAACTTAAACTAGATGATAGATCACTAACATATCTTTTCTGAGTGATTGACGATTTACTTATAATTGATAAGTAATGTATTATTCTTAATAACTTCATGGTATATGTATTTGAAATTTTTATAATTGTACTAGTTATACATTGACCATTTTTTGGAACTTGAGGTAATTTAATTGATGATCCACAGAAAAGAAATCATGAAGGGGAGGAGAAGGAAAAAATAAATAAAGTATATAATATGAATACTCAATATGGTAGAGTTTATTTTTTATTGGATATAATTAATTTGGTGGTAAAATATATGTCACGAACTAATCCTAGAATTATCAATTTGATCAAACAAAATTCTCTAAATATAAGGCAGACACTGTAATTGATTTGGAATAATCTAGAATAAATATTAAGTAGATATATGTACTATATAAATTTTAATGGATAAAAGAATATATTGATTGATTAAAGCTTCGTGACCATCAAAATATTAATAAGACAACTATTGTGCATTTAAAGGCACATCCCTCTAAATTTTAATAATCCTATTTGGAAAGAAATCATTCATTTCCTATCATTTCATCAAATGAATAGGAAACAAAAAAGGGTAAATCATTTTTATGTATTGAGAATTAATTTTATAGTAATTTCTGGTACTATATCAAAATAAATAGAAATAAATATAAAAGTATACATACACAAAATCCTAAAGGATTATGGGGTCATTCAAACAAATAATCATTTTGAATATACAAGTGACGTTTATGACTTAGATCATCAGGTTTCATAATGTTAAGATAATTAATATAATTTTTTATATTTTTTGGGTATGTCATATATATATGGTGCCAAAAAATATTGAATGACTAAAATTACCAATGAAAGATATAAAAAAATATAAACTGTGATTATAACAAGATGGAGAGATCATATAGAATATAGAAACAATATCCAAGATATAAGGAAATTTTATCTCTCTTTTTCATTCATTGATCAGATACTAGAGAGGGAATAAGAGGAGAACTAGAGTTATTTACATTAAGATTTTTATTCAAGATAAAAATATGAATTTTTATCTCACAAGCCATGAAACGTGAATATTCACAAATATCAATAAATCGTTTTTATATATAATAATAAATTTGGGTATATGTGGAGAAACTACCACTTTTTAAACATGTATGTTGAAAATTTTATAATTAATTATATATAATTCCATTAAAGAACCAATGGATGATTTTTTTTTATTTTTATTGTGACATTGGGTGATTTTTTGGAGAATTCTTATGGATTTCTTGCAAGAAATTAAGAGAAATATATGGAACTAAGTTTGGATATATAATAACTCATATAAAGTGATAAAAAATTTCATAAACTTAAAATCCAAAAATATGGAATTGAAGCGTAGAAGGATTATATATATTTTTTATCACAAACTCCACATTTTACATTTATGATAAAAGGAACTTCATTTTCCATGTAGGGTTTTTTGAGAATTTAATATGTATTTTTCAAAAATTGGAATAAAATTATAGAAACCTAATGAAATTGAATTTAAGGTTATTTTTAATCAAAAATCTAAAATGTGTTTTAATTTTTTCTAGAATGAGTTAGTCTCATCATGCATAACTCAATCACCTTTTTTTATTCATCATTTTTGAAATTATGCATAATACTAATGATTCATCTATGATAGATGTTCCTATATAGAATAGATATAAGATTTAATATATTATTTTCTATTAATGAATTTTTTTAAGGAAGAAGATACAAATTATTTAAAACACTAATGTCATTTTATATGCTGATAAATGTTTTAGGTTATATTTTATTAGAATAATGGTATCTATTTTTAAAAACAATTATTAATTTATATTTTCATTTCTATATATAGATTCATGGATAAGGATAATTAGAAGGGTGATTATGTTATAAAAATATCCTCTTATGATTAAATTAATCAAAAGGATGTAGAGAATAAATAGATTGATCACTTATATAGAAAATAGTTTTAATGAAATATCAAATGAATCATATCAAGGGATAGTTTCTTATTGATCATTTTTTTTGTTGGAATCAAGGGTCTTGTTTATTATTAAATGTTTTCTAAAATCATTACTATATAGAAAAATATTAAGAAGGAAACCTTAAATTAAATGAATATATTGGACACCCATGCGATGTATTATTTGGGGAAAGATGGATTTATTTTAGAACAATGGTATGATGGATTTATAATAAGTTGTGTGATATATGATGAATTTTGATCAACCCTAAACCACAAATACACAATTCATTGTTTTGGTTCATAAGGAAATATGAATTAAAATTATAAATTTCATCATTATCGATTCAGTATCCGCCATTATTCCTAAATTCCAAAAAAATTAAAATATATTTATAGATATCAATGGATGAGAAATATTAGAAGAACACCAGAGATACTTGTATTATGTGTCAAAGTTTCTTATGTATGGGAATTATATTTTATGAGGCTATAATCAAAATTTAATGGGAATGAATATATATTGGTTGTAGTGGAGAATATATTAAACTTTTTTTAGTATATTTCCTTACCATGAAATTTTAGTTCTTATATTAATAAATTTATAAGGAAAAATATATTTTAGAAATTTGGGATTCATATAGACATAATTAGTTATAAAAGATTGAATATCCAGAAATATCAACTCAAAAAGAATATGGAAAAGTATTTATAAATGAAAAAAACTATATCAGTGTATCATCTTTAAATAAAGTTCCATGATGTGAAAACCAATATGTCTCAAGGAAAAATTGTAGAAATCAATATAAAGTGCTCTTGAATTGACTGGTCTTATAGTTTAGAGGATTATATATGTCTGTAATGAAATTATAAGAAAATCCCTATTGAAATTGGTAATCCCCCGACCCTAGTTACCCAGAGTCGGTGCATTATTATATAGAATTGGCATGATCACAAGGATATCATGTCCCAAAAGACCAATTAGTTTAGTATTATTGGAATAATAGTTCATACATAAGTTCAACTTCACAACTTTAAAATAAATACAACACTAATTTATTCCATTAGAAATATTGAAGATTCCAAGATTATTCCTGAAAGTAACTCATAATTAACTTCTTCATATCATCGGAAAATGAAACAAAAGAAAGGGTTCTGTGCAAATGCTCAGTAAGGGTAAGCAATATAGCAGATGATCACATAAATAGAAGTCATGGTGAATAATGGAAAAAAAATGCCTTTACAAATAATAAACATGAACACTTTTATGGTAGGAATATGAGCTGAGAAAATAATTCCATAACAAAACATAGTCATGGGTATTCTACTAGTCGAAAAAAAACATGAACCATGAATATAATTTTCATAATGAGGAATGTTTAATGCCGTACATTCTGAAAAAAAAATTCAAGGCCTCAGCCAAGACATCTAAATATGATTAAGGACTTTTCTAAAACCAAATATCAAATTGGGAAAGGCCTCGGCCAATTCCATGACTAGTTGTCTCATGATAACTACCGATGCATCGAGGAGCTATAGCGGGCTCCACACATCACTTACTAAGTCCAATACATTCTTTATATGAAAAGATTGAAATTTAACATAAACATTCAAATTAAAAATTGCATACAAAATGTCAATACTTTAACCATAAACTATGAATGGTATAAAAATAACACATCCACAGTCAAACATATCACAAAACCAACAATTCAATATATAAGATTTGTATCATAATAAATTGACTTCAAACAAGTATAAAATCCATCAAACGATGTTGACATAGATGAAATGAAAACTATTTGATAGAAATATCTGTTTCTTTTTTTGAAATAATTTAAAGTTACGTAATAATAAAAGAAAACATTTATTTTTAAAATATTCTTGTAAGATTTTAAGGGAAGCTTCGATGATGTTATAATGGTGGAGAATAACCGTACCCGCCATATAATTTTAGAAAGATATTCTTTCCTAAATTTTGTCAAAAAGGTCGTAAAGTACCTTGTTTGGGAAACGACTGAAAGATTCCTTTCAAAACATATATGTTCATATAAGGGTATAAATGACTTTAACCCATTATCAAGTAAATAGTAAAAATGTTTTGAATACATTTTTACGAAACATATATGTGGATGATAAAGAGGTCCCAGTAGATATATACGTAAAAATAGCCTCGGATAATAAATCGATTATAGCATTAACCCTTTCCTTTTACTTTTACTTGGTCAAGGGTACATTAACCTACTATATAATAGTTAAATAATTGTTATAAAGTTATACAAGAACCATATACAAAAATATGATATCATATATGATCTTCTAATATTTCTTTGTTAATAATATTTTAGTATTATTATCATTTCAGGTGTTAACTGATTCATTTTACTTTATATATTTTTGTTACGTAAGATGTATTTGTAATTGATAAAGTGTATTTTATTCATATCCAAATTATATTTAGTTAATAACCATTATTTTTAATCATAAAATGAAAATTATTCTTTAATGATTACGATGGGGAAATGAATCTCATCGCATTTGTGGAGACAGTAATCCGTACGTACACATGAGCGACAATATCATTTTTTTTATATAAATTCATATGTAAATAGATGTTATATCATATATACAGAATCGTTAACATGTTATATTTATTATTTACATCAATTATACATCATTCTTATACCCATCCAAATAATAATGTATTGAATAACAACTACACCATGACGTGGAGATGGTAAGCCATACGTACGCACCAATGGTGATATGTCATTCATAGGATGGATAAAATAATTAATATGGTTGTACCATATTTATAATAACATCACCATATTTATAAGATATTGGAGTTAATATTTTATAATGTAAATTAAAAGGAAAGAGGAAGTGGAAGAAGAAAATAACTTGGAAGAGATGATGAAATATTTACCTCTTCTTTGGGTTCTTCCTTTTGATTTGATCAAAAGGGCTCCTTAGGATTGATTTATGACCAGAGGAAGGCCTATAGGATGAATGGAGGAAATGTTGGAGGAAATTTGGATAGGGTTTGGCCGATCCAAAAGGTGTTGGAGGTGTGAAATTAAGAGAAGGGGAAGTGCCCTTTTATAAGAGAGGTGAAGGTCACTTTAAGAAATGATTGAAATATTATTTTATAATAAAATAATTTTCGGTTTCTAATGGCTCTAAAAAAAATTATGTAATGGATAAGGTGGGTATGGTCCAAAACCTCTCAACCAATAGGTTTTAGACAGTTTTAGGTCATCATATTAACCTTCTCTTTTATATTTAACTCTTATTAAATAGTTTGATATTTACCATGTCCCTTTGTATTGTTATATTATATGGTTAATAAACTTACAATAAAATGTAAATAGAACCCCAAGTGGTTTCTTAATGAAATATATATTATTATATAAGTATTTTCACCGAACCTAAGACTTTTAGGACTATTATATAAATTAATAATATAGTATTTTTTTAAAAACTCAATTATGTCAAATTAGACATTATTTAGTATTTTATTAGTGCTAAATTCCATAAAAACTTTATCACTTCGTATAAAATTTATTTTACCAAACCTTACTTGTCATAATAACCTATAAAATTAGTGGAATTCATCAGAAGTCTCAATTTACATTTATTTGGATATTTATAATATCAATTATTTTAATATTTCACTAATAAGGTAATTACTGCATCATCATTGTGTCATAAATAAATTAAATTATTAAATTTATAAAAATTATAAATAAAATATAATTATGTAGGAAATATTTTTATATTTATAATTATTATTTATTTTATAATTTATATTGTGTGTAACTGGATATTAAAAATGGTTTAGATATTAATCTTTGAATTTAACTCTTTTAACACTTCTTTAAATAAAATAAAACTAATTGTCCTAATCTTATCCAAGTAGACAAAAAAGAATCTTATTTTACTCCTAAGGTTTTTTTTGGTAGAATTATACTTATCCAATACAATTAGAAGATGTGTTAGGGTAATTATAATATCATTTTTACCCTTAATTACCCTATTTTCTTTGAATCGTGGTAAATAAAAGTCAAAAGTTATTATTCACCAAAAATTATTTTTATCTTATTGAACCACAGTTTACTTACTAATATCAACCGTGTCTCTCGGATTTTTGAAATTCAACTCACAAAAGTGGTAAAATTAGGTCATGCAAATTTTCAAATGCTCCTCGGAGGTGGGTAAATGACGATTTAAAGTTCGATAAACTTTTCTTATATCTAAAATTATTATAAACTGACTCCAAAGAATTACATTGAACTTATATATGAATTATGTATCTATATTGACCTAAAATAAATTTAAATAAAATAAATAATTATTTAAATAAAAATTTAGTTTTAAACAATAACTTAATGTCTTTCACTATTCATCAACAATTGAATGTTTTCAGAAAAATACCAAAAATTCACCCTTAGTTATTTTTTGATATTTCTAATCCAAAAATGAAGTACATTTTGAAAGATAAAATTTATAAAATTTTCAAAAGTTAATATTACTATTCATAATGGCTAGTTTTATTTTTTGTGGTGTTTTTTAACTCAAACACAAGCTACTGTATTATTTAAAGGGAAATGTACCGTGGAAGCTTAGGGTGTTACAATATTTCTCCTCATAAACTAATATTTACAAAAACAAGAATCCTTTTTATGCAGAGTAGGAAAAAATAATTTAGGAAAGTTCCCAATATTAATATGGAATTTATTATTGTTCCTGAGTAGATGACGATTGAAATAATTATGTAATAATAGTGGTGAAGGGGTTGTTATTATATTATAATGATTGTGATATAAAATTAAACAATATTTCATGATAGGATGATTCAATGGATGGAAATAAATGATGGAAAACTTATCCTTTTATTTAATTCATTTAAAAGTTTATTTACTGGGATTAATAAGTCTAGATGGTATAGACCACCCCAAATATTCATTTTTAAAACTAACAGAGCTTCGAAGATCACTACATAAAAAAATGATACATTATTTGTGAATAGATAGTTGTTAAAGATATATATTGAGTGAATAAATTTGGATAAATCATTGACCGTTGGTAGTGATGATTGTAGATCATCAAATTCGAGCTTATTAAATATAAAAAAATAACTCAAGTATGGGAGACCCAAAGTCAAACTCTTTTCACTATTTACATCATTCCAATAAGATAAATCCAATCTACTAAATGTGTTATATATATTATTTATGATGGGGAGGAAGAATTCATTTTGAATAAAAATGAATATAATATACCCCACTATTAGAGATTATAAGGAAGATGAGTAATTTAACTTTCATATACACATTCATTTAAGATTTACGTTATATTATTAAAAAATCCCTCAAATATTTTCATTTTGATCTCTATATAAAAATAAATTGGGGGACTGTACTGAATGAATTAATTAATAATAACACATGATATTTAAATCACTAAATTATATAGGAGTTATAGAACTACAAAAACACTAGATTTATAGTCTTCTTACATGGTTAATAATGTTTAAAAGTAAATACTCATGGGCATATGGAACTGACTTACAGACATTGGAATCTAACAAATATACAGGTGCAATTTTGAATATAATTTAATAACATCTCAAGTAGAAAACATAAGAGAAAATCATATATATCTATTAAAACTATTATAAAATGTGATATTGGGATTCTGTAAAAAGTTGAAGATGACTAGGCACACGGTGTTTGTGGGAAAAATCAAATTCATGATCTAATATAGAATAAAAATTTGAGATCTGGAAACACTAATCTAGTTAATTTCTAGGAAATCACAAATGAACATGGGAGTTCCAATTATAAGGAATTTTTTATATGTTTGATAATTAGACTTACTCAATAATGAGAATGCATATTCCATGGATCATAATAAGAAAACAACGATCCATGTGTAGTTAAAAAATCAAGGTGAAATGATAGAAATATTACACCCATATGATAAAGGGGATATTGATTTATAACATTTTCAATAATTATTTATAAATGTATTTATAATCCAAAAAAAATAAAAGAAACATAAATGAGGGTAATTTTTAAAATTATTTAATGTTGGATAAATTATTCAGATAATATATATTTAGTTAATATTCAATGACTAGATAATAAAACATTAAATAAATTAGTTTAATTTTAATATATGTTGTGAGAAAAAACATATGGATAGGTTATCACTTAAGTGTGAGGATATTTTTATTTATAAAATATGTTATTCCATTTAGTTTTTCATTATATTGAATTTTATTATTTTAAAATTTTTATTTGTTAAATGGTGCTTCTTGAATTTTTTTTTGTTTTGGGAAATTATATCTTAATTATGGAACATCAGGAATATTTTTTATTCATTTATGTGGTTATTAGGATCCACGTTCTTTTAAAGTGAATTTTATATTTTTTTAATTATTTTTCATTTAACAAGGAATGTTCTGTATGATTAAACTCATGAGGAACAATGATATGTTGAAATAAAATTGGAACAAAAAAGATAAATATAAGAATAATTTTATAGCAAAATATTTAACAAATGAATGACCCAGAAAAAAATACAGATTTAGGAGTTAACCTGAAGCTTCTTTCAAGGAAACCCCAATACCGAGCAAAATTTTAGATTACATTGGTACTCAAATGTGATACCATCTTCATAATCACGAGGATATATTGGATTATCTGTGAATGTTGTGTTAATTTAAAAATAATATTCATTATCATATATGGCATGGGAGAAATAATTATGTGTTCATTAATACAAAAATTTCCTTGTGGATTACAATGCATAATGCATAAAGGTTGTAACATAGAATTTGGTAAATTCACATTACAATCTCAAGTATAACCTTTATAGGTTGGTATTATATGATTTTTTAAATCCTAAAAGTCTGTGGAATTATAAAAAATTGGGAATCCAATGTTTTATCATGTTTCACCCAAAGTATGTACAAACATGAATGTGACCCATATCATTCTCAGATGATATGTTCAATTCTTGTCACACTATAAAGTATCCAACCCAACATATTACAACGCTTTAAAAAAACCACATGATCCAAATTGAGACTTTATTGTAAAAACAAATTAATATTTATATAAAATGAAGGAGAATATAAATCTTAAAAATTAGTGGTAATTTAATTTTAGTATTCATTGAAAGTAAACAGGTGAGTTATATAAGTAATGAAAAAGTGATTTGGAAGCTCAAAAGCACTTGAAAACTACTCCAATTTCATAATAAATAATGATGATTGTATATCAAGCATATAGAGTGATTAATAAATTTATTTTTTGGATGTATAAAATTCATGATATATAAGGAACAATAGAATATTTGTATAAAAATACCAAACCAATTCGGTTTATGCTTGACTAAATTGATAGATACAACTTGATCCAAGAAATAGAATTGGAAACCCATGTGGGAACCAGGAAGAAGATATTAACTAAGATAAGTGAAATTCATTCCCACATTGAATGTTTTTGGATATATCAATCCGTTTGGATTGATAAAATAAGGTTACATGATATACATAATATAGATAGCCAGAATAAAAGTAATAATTTCAAATTTTGTTGATGGGAGTTTAGATTTTGGAGTGGGATCAATACTTTATAGGCGGATTCCAGAGATCCAGATGCATGATCATTTGAGGAAGCTAATATAATATTATTCTTCTTTAAAAAAATTTAATTTTTTTATAATGATCATTCCATGATAAACACTAAGTCACAAAAGATATGTGTAGTTGTGGATTATTTCATAATGATAGAACGAATAAAATTATATCAGTATATTACTTGTGATCTTAATTAGTTTCTAGAATAACAAAATCATATATTAACATATGTTAGAGGAGGATGAAATGTGGTTTAAGATCCAAAACATTTCATATATATTTATGAATTTTTTCTTTATGGATGATTTTTTATAGTGTATAAGGTAATGAGTAATCAAAAACCATAAGATCGTAATTATCGTTTGGTAGTTAGCATAAGAAACCTCACAAGGATCAATAATTGCACTATATTGTCAACAACTGAAATTATAGAGTACATGGAAAGAAAAATAGATTGTGTTAGGAAAGAATCAAAGAATTCCTGCATAATAAATATTAATTAATGAAACAAATCCAGTCATATAAAAAGTTCACTCATTATTATTCATTAAATATTGTAATCATTTTTTATGTGTTGGAAATCTCTTCAAACATAAATTTTTTTTACAATCATTATCATGTTTCATGTGGCTTGGTTTTATACCTACTATTTCTAATAAAAAGTTTCTATAAATTCTCACACTAATATACTTAATTAGTAAATTGAATTATCCATCCATTAGGGTATTACATGGGGAACTCAAAGTTAATGTGTGGATCAAGTATATTCATTTTTAGATAAGATATGTTGCTTCCTAATAGTGTTAATCTCCATATAATTTTCAATCTTAATATTTATGTATAATAACAATAGATGAGTTTGTTAGGGTTAATTACTAACATTATCAGGTCGATATCCTAGTATAGATCATTGGCCCATTGTTATATAAAACTATTAAGAGTGATTTCACATATTTGTAAGTACAGATGTTGTGTTATCTTTTATTATTAAATAGTTTTTTACCCATTTTTTAAAAAAAACTATGACATACATATTAGGGTTTTAACTATACTTATACTAAATAAATTTATTGACATAAATTTCTAATTTTTATTCATTATAAATAAAATCATGAGGTGTTATTTTAATCTTATACACAGTTTGAGTCTTTTAATGTAAATATTAATTTTTAATGTTTAGGAATGTTCTTAAATAATTCTGATTTCCATATCATAACATGCATTATTCATATAAAATTCATAAATATTATTTTTAAACATGAAATAAAATTTATTTGTGATAATAATATAAAAATAAATAATGCATCCTATATCTAAAAATATAAAATCATAGTTTAATAGAATAATAATCAATCCATATAGTATAGTTAGGTAATATTCTCTTCTTTTTATTGGTTTTAGTATGTTATAATTTACTAATTAGACATTAACATCATCCATTTCTATCACACATATTATTATTTTTTGTTGTAATCAATTACATATTTTTAAATAAAAATTTATATCCAACAACCAAATTATAGATATAAAAAGATGTATTTGAATGAAAACTATATGTATATATTTTTAAAAAAATCATTTTTTCATATGGACCATATTTCCATGTGAAAATCATACATCCTATTATGTATACCTACCCCATAACATCTCATAATTGTGTTGGTTTCCAAAAATAATATTTCAATAGTATCTTTTATATTGACCTAAACATTGTAATCTTATCCTTTTCCCTCGTCTTATTGATCAATATATCGATTAAATATTTATTTTAATTTTTACCAAATTCTTCTTGGTGAACTTTGTTTTAAAGCTCACACAATGACTTCTTCAAATAATCTAGTTTATAACTGTCTATAAATTCTCTGAAGCTATGGGGAAATGATGAGTGTATAATATCATTGGATATTTCTGTAAGAACCCAAATCATCTTTTCAGGTACATTTTTCCATTTTCTGGAGTTTTTGAGAAAAATGAATTTTCTGGAAATTTTCGAAGTACATGTCGTGTACTTTTGCTCAGCTCTATTCCATGTGCTGGCCATACCGGGCAACACACATGGTGTGTAAGGCTGAGGTGGAGGCCGGTTAATTCGGAGTACGGAAAATTGAAGTACATGTCGTATACTCAAGAAGTACACGCCGTGTACTTTCTTTTTTTTCATTAAATGGACCAGGGTCACACCTAACCCCCAAAATCATCTTCTTCTCCAGATTTCATCCGCCCAGGATAGACCATACGGCCGAATCTTCCCTGATCTCCCACCTCGCCATCTGTTCTTTGATTTGATCATGGTCGATTGTGTTGGAATCGCAGCGGTGAGTTCTTCCTTCTGCTTTAGCCTTGTTTCTTGATTCCTCCTCGTTTCCAAGTTATCGTGGGATGAATGTTTTGTGCGTTTTCTCAGATCTACATTGTTCTAAGATGAATCTGTTGTCATGGTTCACATATATCGATCTCTTAGGATCGAGGTAGGTGGTTTGTGCCTTTCGGTAGAAAGTTGATGAATATTATGTGAAACTTCCACCAATACCCTTGAACGGGGTATTGCGTGTTTCCTGTTTTCCCTTGTTGTTTTCTTGCTTTGCTTGATTACTTTAGTAGAGGTTATTTCTTGTGAGTAGATTAATTTATTTCGTGCTCAGGTTGCTTTGCCATTCTTGTTTTCCCTGTTGGGAGTTTCGCCAGTTGCCATGCCTTGTTGTAGGATAGTGGAACTCTCTTTTTGATATATTATTGAGCCTTAGTTGATATCCAAGTAGTTCTTGAGGTTTACTTGGACGATACATGCGTGCTGAGCATGTTTAGTTATACTCAGGACTGTGAGAACCTAGAGTAGTAGACCAAAGGGAGAATTGATGGAAGGGATTCTCCAGAGTGTCTTTTCTTTTTGATGTGAGACTATAGGGGGAATTAACGTTGAGTGATTCCCCGGAGAGTCTTTAGATCCTCGACGCAGGCCACAGGGGGAATTGACGTTGATTACTTCCCCAGAGAGCCTTTAGCACGATACGAGACTATATGGGGAATTGACAGTGAGTGCTTCCCCAGAGAGTCTGCTTAATTACGTAGCTGAACTAGTGGGGTGAGACTGTGTGTGCCTCCCAGAGGGTTGCTAGTACTATATGTTGAACCACATGGGTTAGGCTGTGAGAGCTACCCAGAGGGTTACCTGTTTTCTTCTTGTTGTTGACTGCTTACTTGTGTACTTTACTTGTTAGAACTGTGGATTGTGGCTGCTTGTGCTTTCTTGTTTACTGCTTCTTGTTTATTTAATGCCATGTATTCATTGACTTTTTGGAACAAATATTTGGGTGATTGCCTACTGGGATTGTATCTCACACCCTGTTTGGGCCATGCTTTTGGGCCCAATAAGACTATGTTGCTACATGTATATATAAGGGCAAGTTCCCTTATACTTCAGGTTTTTGATTGCACTAGAGCTGGGGAGCATGGGACCGAGCCGTGGATCATGATACTGAGTAACATTCTTTGTTTTTTTCCATTTTGAACTTGGTTTCAGTTGTATTTCAGAACGTTGTTGTGTTTGATGTTTTCCTCATATACTTGTACCTGCTGCATCATTATGATCATTACTATATGTATTTCATTGCTTCCGCTATCGGGTTTCTGTTGTAATGCATGTTGTTACTACTTCCGATATTGACTATTATTTTTCCACTGAATACTTTAGCGAATCAGGGCATAGTTTCCCCACTGACTCACCTAGGCCCTCGCTGCTAGTCAGCAGCCTCTGGAATTTGGGTAAACGCGCTTGAGGTCATGTGGCGAACCGGGTATGGGGCACCAGTGGAGGGGCTCCGGATTCGGGTCGTTACAAAGTGGTATCATAGGAGTTCGTTTCTCTTGCTTTACTGTTTGGAGACCTTATCCAGGGATAGGATAGAATCGATACTTGGCATTAAGCTATGCTCGAGAGTAGATATCTCGTGTATAGGGAAAAGCCATACTACCTCATTAATTGCAGTTGCTGGTTTTGAGATTTTAAAGTTGATCTGATTTCACCGAGAGTGATTCACATGGCTTGTGTTGTTACTGTTTTGATATTGCGGTTCTATTTTTGTCGCAACCTGATGAGATGAGAGCATGCCATCTCATTCATCATATAGACACATGTGGGAATCATATGCCATGCATTCTTTCCACGCCATCTAGGTGCATTAGCGATTGCATGTTTTTGTGATAGGCTTTGTGTAGATTATGCATGCTGTTGTGATAGTTACTTGAATGATTCTCTACTGTTTTTTAGAAAACTGTTTGTTTTGTTCTTTGTTTAAAGTGAATGCCAAATTTTGGTTCTTGAGGTGTTATTAGCCCTCACGGGTCAGAATTTGGCACTTTTTCTCCTTGTTTTTCGTGTTTCTGGAATTCTGTGCAGTTTCTGAGTTACTGCCCAGAAAAACCCAGAATACACTACATTTACTTTTTGGGAACACGTCGTGTAGTTTTCAGGCCGTGTCACTAACCGTGTGAGCAGAACATAGTTCTGTGAAAGTAACTTTGGGAACACGCTGTGTACGGTAGCTACACGCTGTGTAAGTTTGAAGACGTGTACCCGGTCATGTCACCAACAACACGTGTCGGGGAAGCTTGGGTAGAACACGTCGTGTCTATAGTGAACATGCCGTGTAGTCTGGTACAGCTACCTGGCCATGTCAAGAATAGCACTAGCCGACGTTACCTTCTTTTCCACAAACCGTGTTTGTGCGGAACACGATGTGTATTCTTGTTCAGGTACTCGACCGTGTCACGAACAACATGGTCTGGCGTTACCTTTCTTTCCATAGGCCGTGTTTGTTCGGAACACGCCATGTAGTCTTTCCCAGGTACCCGACCGTGTCACGAACAACACAAGATGGTGTCGCCTTTTCTATACATGCCGTGTTTGTTTGGGGCATTCCGTGTAAGGTCCATCCATGTAGACGGCCGTGTACTCAACAACACGGACTGCTAAAGCCTTGTCTAGTGCATGTCGTGTTTGTTTTGAACATGCCGTGTAGTCTCGGGTTAAGTCGGACCGTGTGGGTTAGCTGTGGAAGGACCTCGGGCAGGGGAATAGTTACAAGTACACGTCGTGTTTTGGGGTCAACACGCCGCGTAGTTTAAAGTGTACACAACTTGTAGGGTAGGAGTACACGCCCATGTCAGTGGCTTAAAAAGACACTCCTTGTAGTTTTTATACACACCGTGTAGTCGTGTTTTGCAATATTTTATGTTTTTCTTCCTTTGTTCCCATTTTGTACCCCAGTGATCTATGTCCTTGTTTTCCTGATCTAAGGTGTGCTTTTGATCTTTAAGAGCTATGCCTTCGAGATGTCCTCCAGTCGTACATATGTCGTCAGGCAGTGATCAGACGCTAGATATGGCTAATCAGGGACTTCTCGTCGATCCCCCAGCTGAGCCAGCCTTGGCACTGGTTGTTGTACCAGTTTCGGGAGATGATGCGCAGTTCACAGAATGTTTCATGAGGATGATGCAGGCCTTCCAGGGAGCACCGCATCCTGCCTCGTCTATGGCAGCCTTGACGCGGGTCTTTCAGCAGTAGCATCCTCCCACTTTCTCGGGGGAGGGAGGACCTCAGGCTGCAGATTCATGGCTGGAAGCCATGCTGACTCTCATTGAGCATCTAGAGATTCCTCCAGAGAGGAGGGTCAAGATCGCCACCTACATGCTCCGAGACTCCAGCAAGAGGTGGTGGGACGTGGTCTCATAGGAGGGTCAACAGTAAGCTATGACTTTGGAGGAGTTCCAGCGTGTGTTCTACGACTACTTCTACCCGGAGACCCTGAGGGCCGATTGAGCTCGGGAGTTCAATAGCTTAGAGTATGGTACTCTATCTGTCATGTAGTATTCCTCTGATTTAACGGAGCTGCATCGTTTTACACCCCTTCGGGATAGGAGTGGGGTGTTCTTGGTGAGGAAGTTTGAGGATGGACTCAGATGGGAGATCCGCTCGCAGGAGAACATATTCTAGTTGACTTCTATTACTTCCATCGTCAACCAGGCACTAATTACAGAGCGCAATCTGAGAGTCTCCGAAGTTTCAAGCTTGGGCGGTTCTGCTTCCAGATTTATCTTTCTTCTAGATGACAGCAAGAGGCGCTGTAGGGAGCCTACACGCGGTGATTCGAGGAATGGAGACGCATCATCAGGCAGCCAGCTGACATGCTACCAGTGTGGCCGGACATGGAACACGAGGCTGTAGTGCCAAAGAGACCCCATGGAGTGCCGGTCTTGTGTCAAGATGCGTCACCTTCAGTGTTTCTTCCAGGATTTATCACCAGCAACTGGTGACCGGGGTTCTTCCATGACTCCTCATTCAGGAGAAACCCCACCATTTTCTCACCAGTCGGGAAACTGGAGTTCTTCTGGCCATTCGAGCCTAGGTGGAGGTCGAGGACATGGCGGTCAGCCACCAGTTCCTCCCCACCAGCAGGGAGGTTTAGCTCAGAGTGGTCAGCCTGGGGCGTAGGGCCACGGTACAGGCCTATCTTTTACCATGGAGCAGACTTATCAGGAGCAGGATCACGGCCCTTTTACTGTTTGAGGTATGATTTTAGTAGCCTCAGTTTTATCTTCATCCCTTTTTGATACTGGTGCTACACATAGCTTTATCTCTGTTGCTATTGTGGAGTGCCTTGGACTCTGCATCTTCTCTTCTTCTGACTCATTGACACTAGACACACCTTTGGCATGAGGACATCTAATATACGCCAGTGTAGAGAGTGCCCTCTCGAGGTGGTAGGGTATCACTTATTTTGGGATCTCAATGTCCTAGAGATGACAGGATATGATTTCATCCTCAGTATAGACTGTTTGATTCCCTTCCAGGCATTCGTTGACTGTTATTTCCGTAGAGTCAGTTTCATTTCACCAGAGGGTGAATCTTTCCTTCATAGAGGCGAATGGGATGTTCGGGCGAGTCGGGCAGGACTCGAGCATCTTGGGCTAGGAGGGGTGACAGCCCAGATTGCTAACCGTTACCTGGATGATCAGGGGAATCTACTGTTGGACTTTCCTCCAGTTGTGGATCGCTTCAGGGATGTCTTTCTAGAGGAATTTTTAGGTTTTCCTCCAGAGCGTGAGGTAGAATTTTCTATTGAGCTTGTGCCAAGAGCGGAATCGGTGTCCATTCCTCCCTATAGGATGGCCACACCTGAGTTGTAGGAGCTCAAGAAGCAGTTGGAGGAGCTACATGCTAAGGGTTTCATCCAACCCAGTACTTCTCCTTGGGGTTCACCTATTCTGTTTGCGAAGAAGGCATATGGAACCCTTCGGCTTTGTGTGGATTATCAGAAGTTGAACCAGTTGATAGTTAAGAACCGATATCCTTTGCTAAGGATCGACGACCTTTTCGATCAGCTTCTAGGAGCCCGGGTGTTCTCGAAGATCGACATGAGGTCCGGTTATCATCAGTTGTGTGTTAGACCATCATAAATACCTCTCACAACCTTCAGGAGCAGGTATGGTCTATACGAGTATACAGTCATTCCGTTCAGACTCACTAACGCACCTGCAGTTTTCATGGCACTGATGAACCGAGTGTTCCATCCTTACTTGGACTCCTTCATCATGGTCTTCGTGGATGATATCTTGGTGTACCTGTACACTCGACATGACCATGCCACCCATCTTGAGATCATTCTGAGTACACTGAGAGAGCATAGGATTTATGCTAAAATCTCGAAGTTCCACTTCTGGATGGATCAGATTCACATCTTGGGTCACTTCATCTCAGAGGTAGGAGTATCTGTGGACCTAGAGAAAGTGAGAGCTATAGTTTCCTGGGAGCAGCTGAAGAACGTCTTTGAGGTACAAAGTTTCCTAGGGCTGGCTGGATACTACAGACATTTCATTTGGGACTTTTCTCGTCTAGTAACACCTTTGATAGGTCTGACCAAGAAGGGGGGGAGTTTTTATGGTCAAATTCGTGTGAGTCAGCCTTTCAGGAGATGAAATGGAGGTTGACGTCAGCATCGATATTAGTCTTTCCAGAGCCAGGAAATAACTATACAGTCTACTATGATGCTTCAGGTATCGGGCTAGGAGTTGTGCTTATGCAGGGAGATGGAGTCGTTGTGTATGGGCCTTGGCAGTTGAGGCCACATGAGATGAACTAACCTACACACGATCTGGAGTTTGCAGCTGTTGTTCATGTCTTGCGCTGTTGGAGACACTATCTTCTGGGAGAGCATTTTGTGTTCATCACTAACCATAAGAGTCTCAAGTATATCTTCACTCAGAGTGATCTGAATTTGAGGCAGCACAGGTGGGTTGAGTATCTACAATCTTTTGACTTCGAGCTTGCCTATACGCTGGGAAAGGGCAACGCCATCGAAGACGCGTTGAGCAGGAGAACTCAGATTCAGGAAGTTCAGGAGGCCAGTAGTGAGTGGAAGCTGATGGCTCTGTTCTCGGAGATGCATCTAGAGGTGCACGATAGACGGGGACAGACTTTTCTATCTTCTGTAGCTGTTACATCCATGCTACTTGATCGGGTACAGATTATGTAGCTATCAGACTCAGAAGGAATAGTCCTGCGAGAGAGTGTCTTAGGAGAGGACCCTCTTCCTGGATGGATAGTGGGTGAGAATGAGATATTCTGTTTCCAGGGATGTGTATGGGTGCCAGCAGACATACGCGAGGAGCTGATGCGGGATTTTCATTCCTCTATTTGGGCAGTTCATCCTAGCGTCACCAAGATGTATCGGGACCATCATCGTCAGTACTGGTGGCCGGGTATGAAAAGGGATGTTTCTGGTTTTGTCATGAGATGTTCTACTTGTCAGCAGGTGATAGCAGAGCATCAGCGTCCAGTAGGACTTTTGCAGCAGTTACCCATTCCGGAGTTGAAGTGGAACGATTTTGCAATAGACTTTGTGACTGGGTTTCCAAGATCGCCTCGGGGAAACAATGCTGTTTGGGTAGTCGTCGACATGCTTACGACGGATTCTCACTTCTTGCCGATCAAGGAGACCTTCAGTGTCGATGATCTGGGATGACTTTACATCAGTGAGATCATTCGTCTGCATGGAGTTCCATGCTCTATTGTTTCAGATAGAGATTCGCATTTTACGTCTCGGTTCTGGAAGGGACTTCAGAAGGCCTTGGGTACACAGGTACTTTTGAGTACATCATACTATCCCTAGACTGATGGAATGTCTGAGTGCACGATCCAAGTGCTTGAGGATATGCTCTGAGCTTTCATCCTTGACTTTGGAATTTCTTGGGAGAAGCATATTCCTCTGGTGGAGTTCACCTCCAAAAACAGTTTTTAGGCTACCATTCAGATGGCACCATACGAGGATTTGTATGGTAGGCCATGCCAACCACCCTTATGCTGGCTGGAGGCAGGAGAGGCAGCTTTGCTGAGACCTCATCTTGTACAGGAGACTTCAGAGCAGATAGAGCTGATTCAGAAGAGGATGGCTACAGCACAGTCATGGCAGAAGTCTTATGCTGATCAGCACAGACGACCTCTGGAGTTTGTGGTCGGAGATCAGGTTTTCCTACGTGTCGCACCGAGTTTGGGACACAGAAGAATTCAGAGACACGGTAAGCTTTTACAGCGGTACATTGGGCCGTTTGAGGTCTTGAAGAGAGTGGGGTCGGTCGCCTATCGGTTGTAGCTACCTCAGAGGTATCGGGCCATGCACAACATCTTCCACGTCTCTCAGCTCCGACGTTACTTTTCAGACCCGTCCCATGTCTTTCATCCTGAGGAAGTTGAGCTTGAAGCGGATGCGTCATTCAAGGAGCATCCTATCCAGATTGTCGATCATAGTACGAAGGTTCTCTATGGGTAGCCGGTTCCTCTGGTACGAGTGTTATGATAGCACGAGCAAGTATAGGACAAGACCTAGGAAAGGGAGACCGATATACGATCACAGTGGCTAGAGATGTTCGGTGTTTCTCCTTCTCCACCTCGTTAGGAAAATTCGGGGACGAATGTATTTAAGGGGAAGTTTTAAAGAACCTGTATCGTCTTTTCAGGTACATATTTCCTTTTTCTGGAGTTTTTGAGAAAAATAAATTTTCTGGAAATTTTCGAAGTACACACCGTGTACTTTCTGAGTACACGCCGTGTACTTTTTCCCAACTCGAAGTCGTGTGCTAGCCATGTCGGTCCACACACACGGTGTATAAGGCTGAGGTGGAGGCCGGTTAATTTGGAGTACAGAAAATTGAAGTACACATCGTGTAATTTCTATTTTTTCATTAAACGGACCGGGGTCGTGCCTAACCCCCAAAATCATCTTCTTTCCAGATTTCGTCTGCCCGGGAGCGCCCGTACGGCCGAATCTTCACCGACCTCCTGCCTCGCCATCCATTCTCTGATTTGAGCACAGTCAATTGCGTTAGAATCGCAGCGGTGAGTTATTCCTTCTGCTTTAGCCTTGTTTCTTGATTCATCCTCATTCCAAAGTTATCGTGGGATGAACATTTTGTGCGTTTTCTCAAATCTACATTGTTATAAGAGGAATTTGTGGTCGTGGCTCACATATATCGATCTCCTAGGATCGAGGTAGATGGTTTGTGCCTTTCCGTAGGAATTTGATGAATATTATGTGCAAATTCCAGCAATACCCTTGAATGGGTTATTGCGTGTTTCTTATTTTTCCCTTGTTATTTGCCTAATTTTCTTGATTGCTTTAGTAGAGGTTATTGCTTGTGAGTAGAGTAATTTATTTTGTGCTCAAGTTTCTTTCCCATGCTTGTTTTTCCTGTTAGGCATTTCGCCAGTTTCCATGCCTTGTTGTAGGATAGTTGAACTGTCTTTTTGATATACTGTTGAGCCTTAGTTGATAGCCAAGTAGTTCTTAAGGTTTACTTGGACGATACACACACGCTGAGCATGTTTAGATATACTCAGGACTATGAGAACCTAGACTAGTATACCAAAGGGAGAATGGACAGAAGGGCTTCTCCAGAGTGTCGTTTAATTTCGATGCAAGACTATAGGGGGAATTGATGTTGAGTGCTTCCCCAGAGAGTTTATAGATCCTCGACGTAGGCCACAGGGGGAATTGACGTTGAGTGCTTCCCCGGAGAGTCTTTAGCACGATGCAAGACTATAGGGGGAATTGACGGTGAGTGCTTCCCCAGAGAGTCTGCTTAATTACATAGATGGACTAGAGGGGTGAGACTGTGTGTGCCTCCCAGAGGGTTTCTAGTACTATAGGTTGAACCATATGATTTAGTATATGAGAGATACCCAGTGGGTTACCTGTTTTCATCTTATTATTGACTACTTACTTGTGTACTTTACTTGTTAGAACTGTGGATTGTAGTTGCTTGTGTTTTTCTGTTTACTGCTTCTTGTTTATTTACCGAAATGTATTCATTGACTATTAGGCACAAATCATTAGGTGATTGCCTACTGGGATTGTATCTCACACCCTTTTTGGGCCATGATTTTGGGCCCAAGAAGACTATGTTACTGTAGGTATAGATAAGGGAAAGCGCCCTTCTACTTCAGGTTCTTGATTGCACTGGAGCTGGGGAGCATGGGACCGAGCCGTGGCTCGTGATGCTAAGGAGTTTTCTTTGTTTTTTTACTTTTGCACTTGGTTTTAGTTGTATTTTAGCACATTGTTGTATTTTCTGTTTTCCTTAGATACTTGTACCTACTGCGTCATTATCATCATTACTATATGTATTTCATTTCTTCTGCTGTCGAGTTTCTGTTGTTATGCATGTTGTTACTGCTTCTGCTATTGACTGTTGTTTTTCCACTGAATACTTTAATGAATGAGGGCATAGTTTCCCCACCGACTCACCTAGTCCCTCAATGCTAGTCGGTAGCCTCTGGAATTTGGGGAAACAGGCTTGAGGTCATGTGGCGAACCGGGTACGGGGAACCAGTGGAGGGGATCCAGATTCGGGTCGTTACAATTTCATCATTCCAACTAAACCCTAGGATCTCTAGTTGTTCAATATTCATAATCATCATGATTACTTGTGCATAGTACTTTCTTATTTATCCTAATCAATATGTAAAACATTCATTGAATAACTCATACATTTCAATCCTCTATTTACCATTATACTAATATAATTCATCATGTTGAGAATACATTTTCTATACATCCTTGTCAGTATATATTATATGTATATATATATATCACTACATATATGAAAAATTTATTGACTCTAAATTTGGTACATCATCTATATGATTTGTATAGTATTATTTATCCAATTTACTCACTTTCGAAGGAGGTTTAGCAGGAAGTGATAATTCCAATACAAAACATTTTCTTTCTTACAAAAATAAAATTCACAAAGGCTAGTAAAAATCTTATATCATTCAGTCAATAAGAATATTCTATTTACCCATATGGGGTCACATACAAAGTGATTTATTAGTGTTTATTTCTACTTTATTTACCATAAATAAATTAATACGATTATCAATTTCACAATATTTCTTATAATTTATCAACCTTTTGATTCTTTATCCTTAGATGTCTCAAAAAGATTTCAAGCAATAATATAAATTAATTAAATGAATTTGGAACTCCATTATTTAAATTTTTTTTCATTGAATAATACTATGCATAAGAACCAAACCATTCTTATTGTTTTTCTATCAATATATTTTCATTAGTGTAGAAGGATAACATAAAAAGTGATATTTTGGTTTTTCTTTATGTACATAAATTTTTATTTTTCTAAAAACATATTTTCCATCGGGGTTTTATAGGATTTATAAAAAAATATATTATTCGAATTATATTTATTGAATCATGAAAAACTATTTCCATATTTCAAATCATAATATCCATCATTGGTAAATAATTTCCTTTTATTTTTCGCCATTTTTAATAGTAACCATAGTAATGTTTTATCACCGTAGTAAGGGTAAATCCAGTACTTTTGGATAAAAATTATATAATATGGACTAAAAAATTAAAATATAACATCTCTTTAATATAATGGATGAGTAAATATCATACTTAATCCTCCAAATTTCTAATATATGACATTTTTTAATTTATTCAGGATTTTGACCATTATATTACTATATATAATAAAAAGTAAAAATCTTCATTCTCTTTGTTTCATTATCTGTAAATTTATTATATAGGTATAAATAGATTATATTCTTGGAAATAAATATCTATTTGAAATTTAAAAGATTTATTTCATCATTGTAATTTATTTATAATTTTTAGTGATGAAATATTTACCCTAAGATCTTTTAAAACGCTAAAGTAATACTTATTTGAGCTGTTGAAATTTTAATAAATTAATTTTAAAAAAAATTAATTTTTTTTTATTTTAGTGAGTTATATCGTAAAATATAATTGAAAGATAAATAATACTTTTTTAGTTTTTTTTAAAGTTTATATTTGAAATCAAACTTCTCCATGTAGTTTTTCATTTCAAATTAAATAAATATTGGAAAATGACATTTAGGAAGTTTTAAGTTTAAAAAATATTATAAAAATGTTTTAAATTTAAAAAATATATAATCATTAGACTAGGTGATTTTAAATCATTCAAAGCATAAACTAAGGTCTTTTTATGGGCCTATTTTCCTTTTATAAAAACTAAGTTTACCCCTAAATGAGAAACTATGTTATCAGGATAAACATATAAAGGGTAAATAGGGGTTTAAAACAGAACATAAGGGTAAAAACATAGACTAAACATATTTAAATTTTATTGAATGAGTTTAATTCTACAAAAATACTTCTTACGTTTTAACTATATCATTTCAGAGTCTTCGTAAAATGAAAATTAATATATATTGATTTAATACTTTATGAAATTCTAAAATTGTCATATCTATTAATTATAAAAGGACACGTATAATCATCTTTAATTATCACTTAAAACACATTTAGTTCAACACTTTCTAGACCAATTACCATCCTTGAATCCCTCATCATTTCCTAAATTCCATGTTTTCTTTGTAAAACCACCCTAGGAATTATTTTTGTGTAAACCTCAAGAGGTTATCAAAAGAAGATGTATATTTCATTAATGAGTAGTTTGTTCTATTTCTTATTCATAATTCTTAAAATAATAATAAAACATTAATATATTTTAATATAATTATATACCATAAACGGATATGTTATTATGTTAATGTAATAACCCACATCCATCACCTCTTCCATCAAAATTAGAAACAAACTCGTCATTCATTTGTACATTGTACAAGAGGCTCGTGCACTCATGAATTTCATTTTCTGTCACTCTTTCCCCATGTTTTTTATAATTATGGATTTAATGTATATATAAAATATTTATTAACTATTATTAATTATGTGTATTTAGTTTATCATCCATTTTCTTAAACATTCATTCACTAAGAAATTATAACGCCATTCGTACATACATGAGGATTTCCACCTCTACATTTCGATGTCATTGTTTTCCCATCACCAAATGGCATAGATGAAATATATTATTATATATAAAAAATTTATATAATATTTATTATATGTTTTTTTCCTATAGATATAATGTAATAATTATCTTATTCTCATAATGATCATTGAAAAAGGGAAATGTTACTCATGTGTAACTATGAACTACCATATCTATCATCATTACATAGTTAATTTTTTAGAACCATAATTATTTTTTGAATTTTAAAGTATAATATATATTAGAAAATGATTATTATTTCAAGATTATTATTTTTTATATGAGTAAATAATGATCACCTTGACCATATTTAACCTATGAATGTCATTTTTGGACATATGAGTTGAGTATCATTGAAAAATTTTAACTCAAAATAATTGATTGGGTAATTGAATATTAAATGTTAATGAATGAAATAAATGGTTTAATAAAATGGAAAGTGTTATTAATTATCTGAATAATTAATAGAACTTTGTTTTTATTGAAGATAAAGAATGTATGTGATAAATCAGAATCCAGTTTAGGGACACTTTACTTTCAAAACCACATTTTAAATATTTTAAAGATTTATATTCTTAATATTTCACTTTGAGGAACATAACATTTCAACAAATTTTTATAATTATTTATTCTAAAATTAATAAATTATAGTAGATATTAAATGAAATTATTCTATAATGGTTTTCAAATTTAATATTTTTATGGAATGTATTAACATTCGTTAAAAAAGACAAAAATGAATGTTCTTTTTGGGATGTATAAAGAAATAACAAATTTCCTTCCAGTGTGACCATTATTTGTCATTTGGATTAGAATAAATGATTTAAAATATCATTAATGTAAAACCCGATTCTCTTTTAATATGAGAATCATAAAAATAAAATATAAATGGGATGGATATTAAAATATCCAGAAATGGTTTCTTATGAGTAAAATGAGAATTTTATAAGTGTGATATTTAAAATTTATTGCATTTTTTATCATTTTTGGTAATAATTTTTAATGATGGTTGGTTATTTTATATCCCATGTATGGGTGGTTTTTTTATAAACCAATGGTTCAGGGGGTTGTTTTATCTCAATAATAGATTGGGTATGGAAGTCAATGGTATTAGTTAATCCATTTGTAATAGTTATTAGAAGAGTTATATGGAAATGATGTCACAAATTAACTACATTATTAATATATGAAATCTATTTATTTTTATAAAAATATTATTATTTTTCTAGGTAGTCTAATGTCTTCATGTTTAAATTAAAGTATATCTGACTTCCTAAGGGTTATATGTTTAAAATTTTCTGAGATTTTTTTGAGTTTTCATGATTGGAAATAAACCTTCAAGAGTTTTACTTTTATTAATGAATTTTTATGAGATGTTTTATAATATAAATTGGGTTGAGAAGGTGATTTATTTGGTAATAAAATTATTATTTTTATCATGTTTTTTATTTTGATAAAGTAATATATTTTTATAAATATTCATTGAATAAATATTTCTTTCTCTTTTTTTATGTCTCATACTGAGATTTATTTCTCATCCCATGTTCAAAAAAAAATCACAATGTTATAAGGATGATTAGGGCCAAGGATGAGGCCAGGATGAAATTTATAATGTTTTATCATTAAAAAACATTTTATGTCTACATGTTTTTCTGTTTAAATAAAATTATACTAATTTAAATCATCAAAATTATGATGTAATAATTATTTATGTAAGGGTGATGAACTAATTATCAAAATCTATAATCCTAATGTATATATAGAAATGAATGAAAATTAATTATTTCTTTAAGATAGTAAAATATTTAATATCTAGGGTTGGATTTTTATAGTTGGTATTAGAGAAAAGTTTTAGATAACATTAGAGGTTATAATATTATTATGAATGAGTGAAAATTTCTCTATATCTACAAAGGATATTGTGTTAGTTATAATTATAGTTATTTTGGATAAATAAAAAGAGTGTAATAGAGGATGACATGGTTAAGGGTATATTACTCTTTATCCTATACATTTTTTGATTTAATATTATTTATTTCAGATACTCACAAAAGTTTTTTTGGGTTTTTGTAAATGATTGTATTTATTAAAAATAAAAATAATGATGGATGTGAAGGAAAATTCAGTGGTTGTCTAAATAAGAAACATAATGGAATATGAAATATATTGTAAACTAATGTTATAACACCCCAATTCTAGATTCCTGAAGATGGTGCATTATTTTAATTCATTGGCATGTCTACAAGGAACCAAATCCTGAGTTTCATATCAATTTAATAATCTTGGAAAATTTATTACATACATGAACCTTTCATTATAATTCACAACATAAAATACAACATATATAATGCCTTGAGAACACCATTCTTATCCAAGATTAATCTTGGAAATCACTCATTATACACTTATTGGAATCCTGGGAAAATAAAACAGATGAAATAGGTGAGCTTAGATGCTTAGTTAGGGTAAATAATATAGTATAATATATCATAAATAACCATATGATTTTTATGTAATGGTATAAAAATGAAACACAAACCATTTAAATATAATATTCATCATTATATGGAATGAATATAACAAATAATTCCATTTAAACATTCCCATGGATATTCTATGTGTCAAATAATCACATTTAATATCAATAAATAATCTCATAATGAGGGAATTAATAATGTTGGATATTATAAATATACCTTCAAGGCCTCATGCTAAAACCATAAATAACCATACTTTCAAAGACTCATGCAAAGACACTAGTTTGTCTCATGAGATCTACCGATGCATCGAGGGGATATATTGGGCCCCACCAATCACTTACTATGTCCAATGCATTCCTCTTATGAAGGGGGTAAAACATAACAAACATAAACATTAATATTAAAACTATCATATGAAATGAGAATACATTAACGATAAATGTGACCAGTTAAACCATACACTATAATTAGTATGAAAATATCACATTCACGGTCAAACTAATCATAAACCATTCAATAAAATATGGTAAATGATATCATAAGAGATCAACCTCAATTAATACTATGATCCAACAAAGGCTATTAGCATAGATAAAAATAATCTATTAAAATCAATAAAAATATCTTTAGACAAAAACCCATTTTCTTTGAAATCATTTATTAAAAAGTCGAGCATTTATAAATTAAGATATTTAAAATATGATTTTTGAATCAAATAATCCCATCAAACATTTAAAACTTTTGAAATTAATTAAAATTTTAATGAATTCTTGTCCATATAAATAAATCCTTAAAACCATTTTGAAAACAAGGTCATTAATGATAAATATTTAGAAGAATAAACCGTTAAACCATTTAACATGAGGTTTTAGTTAAAGTGTCTCTTAAATAGAACATTAAAAAATATCATTTAAAAAAAACTATTAACATAAAAATAGGCATAAATATAAATTTTAATTCTTTTATATACATATAAATATTTATTAAAAACAATATCATGAATATTTAAATGGAGAAAGGATTAATTCTTTAAACAATCAAAGCATTCCATACAACTTTGGACATCTAAATCATAAGGCCAATATCTTAAAATAAATCATTAAATACTGTGAAGATAAATGTATTCATGATATTAAATATAATAGGAAAATTAGATACACCACACACTTGTAATTGGTAATGAACAAGGATTATATATCATGAAAATTAAAAGTGAAATGGAATTCCATTACCTTAGGTTCGAAAATCATCGTACCTGTGTGAAACTTATATATAATGGTTTTGAACATATTATTAATATCAATAATAATTATAATAATATTTATGATATCATATAGTATTTATTTCTTACTTTATATTACCCTTTTATTACAAATTCTAAGTTAAATTAATGTTTACGTAATAACTTCTTTGTTTATCGTAAGTGTTTGGACTTGTTATTCTTGATCATATTACATATATCATAATTTATGTAATTTTAAATGTAGAAAATTATGTATCTATCATATATATTAAAAGTATAGATATATATATATATATAATATTTAGATATATGAAATGTAATACATCTTTCATGGAGACGGTAATTTGTACGTACGCATGAATGTTGTTTCCGTTTTCTTATCGATTTGAATTGAAGAAAGTAAATAAAATATATGTATATATATTAATATATATTATCAAATAAGAATTATTATGAAATATATTTCATACTTATTCATTATACATATTTTTATAATTATTCATGAATGGATAGCATGGAGGATGAATCTCATCACGTTGTTGATATGGTAAGTTGTCTGTACGCAAAAGTGATGGTATCAATTACTTAATGGTAATATGGTAAAGGAATGGATAGTATGTTAACAATAAAGAATAAATATCATGTCATTTTTAATATTTTAATCCAATTTATTCATCATTATACCCATCAAAATAAAGTATAGATGAAAAATAGTTTACACCACGTCATGGAGATGGTAAGCAGTGTGCAAACAGGCATGGTGATATTGTTTTTCGTAAGATGAATAAATGCAGTAATATGGTTGTAAGAAAATCATAAAAACAACTAAAAAAACATTAGATTTACAATTTTATTATTTTCTATGGTGAAAACTTAGGAAAAGTAAGTGGAATAAGAAAATACTTTGAAAGCGTTGGTAAAACAATTACCTCATCTTCGAGTGTATCTTTTTGATTTGAACAAAATGACTCTTTAGGTTGGAATTATGACCAAATTATGTCATATATGATTAATTTAGGGTAGTCGGGAGTGTATTTGGGTATGTTTTGGATGAACTAAAAGTCTTTAAAGGTGTAAATTATAAAGGAGGGTCCACTTTTACAAGAGATTGGAGGTTCATTTTTGGAAACTTCAAAACTGTAAATTTCTTATAAATTCATTTTCAGTTTAAAATAGCTCCAATGAGAGTTATTTAGAGACTAAGATAATTATGGGTTGAAATAATCTCAAAAATTTATTTTTTGAGAAGTATATTTTACAAAATTATACTTATATTTTGGGTTTAACCCTTTGTCAAACGATTTAACTCTTCCCATGTCAACTAGTCTTTTTATACCATAGGGTTAATATAGTTACTAGAAAATTACAAAAAGAACCCCAATTGGATCATCTATTACATATGTAACACTATCCATGTTATTTATCTAGCACTTATATTTTTGTGCCTTTTATATCATTTAATAAAATAGTATTTATTTTAATGTATCATATTTGTCAATATTCATACTATGAAATATGTTTATTTTTTAAAATATCAAAAAAAACATGATAAATTAGAAACAATACATAAAATATGTCAAAAACATGTCTATGTTATCATTAAAATTAGTTCATTTCATTAATTAATAAAATTATATTTATTTTAATATTTTAAAATCATTTATTTGATATATTAACTAATCAAACAATTACTACATCATTATTATGTCCCCATTTTATTTAATTATCTATTTCATTAAATTATATATAAATTAAAATTATTTTGATAAGAATTTTATATTTCTAAATATTATATATAGTCAACCATATCACATATATAACCTCATATTAAAAATGATATAGTTTTTAAAGTTTGAATATGACATTTTTGACACTTCTTTTAATAAAATATAATAAATTTCATAAACATAAACAAGTGGATAAAAAGGGATTATATTTGAGAAATAAGGGTTATTTTGGATGATGTACACTTATCCAATGAGATTAAGGAAACTTTTAGGGTAATTTTATATTATTATAATATTATATTTCATATTAATTACCATACATAACTTTAACTATGGTAAATAAAATTCAAAGTTAATATTCATAAAAAATTATTTTCATGCTTTTAAATTAAATTTTTAATACTGATTAAAACCATGTATGTACTTTTCTTGAAATTCAATTCACTGAAGTGGTTAAATTATGTCAAATGCTGATTCGTGGATGTAATTAAAACGAGGGTAAAAGTGGCGTTCAAAAAGTAAAAAAATTATTACATCTAAATGTATATTAAATTGACTCCATTGAACTATATTAGATTAATTTATTTATGATTTGCATATTTTTAATTTAAAATAAATATAAATTATAATAATTACTTAAATTAAATAGTCAATTTTTAAAATCAATTCATTATTTTTCACAATTCATCAAAAAATTGAAACTTCTCAAAACAATTCCAAAATTTCACCCTAAGATAATTTTGATATTTCAAATTAAATAAACAAGTATATTACACCCCATTTAATTTCTATTATTGGGTAAAATTAATACTATTATTGTTCACAAAAGTACATAATAAGTAGTTCCTTTAAGAAAATAATATTTAAAACCATATTTCTATTTTACCAAAACTTATACATTTCTTTATACATATATTTATTTATGTAAATGAATTATGAATATAATTTTAAAATTATTTATTACCATTAATATTACTATATTTAATGTATAAGTTATAAATATATAATTTAAATTATTATATTACTAATGTTTTATTTCACCAAAAAACAATGTTGTGTGTAATGCAATCCAAGACCGTGTTGTGTGTGAAAAATGAAATTGAATTTAATAAAAAGAAATGTACTATCAAATATTGGGGTGTTACATTATCTCATCATTCAATAAATATCATCATCATAATTTTAAATTTTGTGCTTTGAAACTAAGGTTTTCTTACTCAAAAATTTATTCGTTGAAATATGACATCAGAATAAGGGTTAATAAATGGTCAAATTTAAAATAATGGAAGGGAAGTACAAAATTTACCAGAGATAACTCATACAAGGGTTACACATAGTAAAACATGGATAAGAAAGTAAAATATATCCATCTTGTTCAAATGGAGAGTGATAGAGAACTCGGTCATAATAAAGTTAAGAATTACAAAACTCTAAATATGAGATGATATAAGGGAACATCCATTTCATGAGAAAGAATACTAAGATAACATTTTTATTTTCAATATCCTTTACCTGGAGTTGAAGAATTATTTTAATATTCATGTAATAACTACATTTATCTTTTCCCATGTCATAAGCATAATCTCATCCTTTTCATGTTCTTCGATATATTTTAATACCATCCCTTTGTCCTGGAAATGAATGTTCAAAATGAAATTTTCATTCCTAGAGAAATTTTAATAAATCATAAGCCAAAAATTATTTCTTTCATCTTATAAATGTTTATTCAAACTAATGTTGTTACCTGAATGTACCCAATAAATCATAATTTATCCACATACAATAACATCCAATTTTTATCATACTTTATTCCAACCTTAAGACATTTAAAAATACTTCTATCCAAATTCATTAACCAAAAAGGTATCTATATTTCAAAAATAAATCATAAAATATTATTTACCCAAACAATTTAATGAATCTCATATTATCACAAACCAAATATTTCATCACCATTAAATCAATAATGAAAACTATTTTTCTTTCGAATCCTTAAAGAATAAGTACTAAAATACAATCCTTATATATCTCATGATCCCTATAACCAGAGAACCATTAATGAAATAATTCTTGAATACAAATAAAAATAACCTTAATCATTCCACATCCCAATTAAACCCTTAACTGTGATTCAATATCATATTCCTTAATACCTCCTTTATTTCATTTCTATTTTTTAATCTCTTCATCATCTGAAGTATAAATATTGCATGTATAACCTTGTTGATTCTAACCATTGATCAATACTCAAATAATATATGATAAACACTAATTGTGGTGATATATTCATGAAGAATAACATATAGGAACACTAAATGATACAATCTTCTTCTCCATCCATAAGTCCATAGGATTTACCTAGGTTTTCCAATACCAAATCTAAAGTATGATTTATTGTACTTATATTTTTCCTTAGGGTTATGTGGACTAATTTATGTTTTCAAAATCTAATTTCAAAGGTTATTGATTAAATTACTTTGATACCACCAATAAGGCCTCGACCACAGTTATATATATCTAGTGCATTGTTTTAATACATTAGTATGATAAAAATAAATAAAATCCTAAAGTACCGGCTTGTTTATCAGTTTTGTAAAATAGATTACAAACCTTAACCATTCATTAAAATTAAAAACATAAAATACATCATATAAAATTCCTTGAGGACACCATTATATTCCTAGCATAACTATACATATCAGTCATAATAGAATTCTTGAAATCATGGGAAAATAAAATATATGAATTTGGTGAGATTGGATGCTCAATACGGGTAAAAACTATACCAGAAGCTATTATAAATAAGCATAATATTTTTAAATAAATATATAAATCTAAAACAAAAACCTTTTAAAAATAATCATCAGTGTAATATGAAAATAAAAAAACAATGACTTTTAAACATTCTAATGGATATTCTATTAGTAGAATAATAACATGCAATATAAATAACTAATCTCATAATAAGGGAGTGCATAAATTTGTACATCATAAACATAAAGTCAAGGCCTCATGCCAAAAAAATAATTAACTATGATGTTTGTCCCTCATTCCAAGACATTAGTTTGTCTCATGAGTCCTACAGATGCATCATGGGGCTATAGTAGGCCCAACCCATCACTTACTATGTCCAATGCATTTCTCTTATAAAAATGGAAACAATTTTCCAAAAAAATATTCGTATTGAAACTAGCATCTGAAATGTGAATTCTTAAACCATAATTGAGAACACTTAAACAATATACTATGAATAGTATAAAAATAGAGCATCTACGGTCATACTAATAACAATCCAATAAATTAAATATGGTAAATTATATGATAAGAGATCATCCTCAATAACTATAATATCCAGTAAATGATGTTGTTATAGATTAAAACAATCGGATAAAATCAATAAAAATATATTGAGACAAAACTAATTTTCATTGAAATTACTTATTCAAAAGTTTAACACTTATAAAAGAAGTAATTTAAAGTAGATTTTTTAATAAAAGAATAACGTACAACTTTTAAAATTTTGAACGGAATTAAAATTTTAAATCATTCAGGTACATATAAATTAATTCATAGAATCATTTTAAAAATATGGAAATTAATGTGAATGATTTATAAGAATAAATATCTAAAACATTTAAAATTATGTTTTAGTTAAAGAGTACATTACATAAAACCTTAATCATGTTAACTTTGGTAACATTTTAATTACCCTTAAAATAGACATAAAATTTCCATTATAATCCTTTATATCCATATATATAGGTGTGTAAAATAATATGAACAATATTGAAATTGAGAAAATATTAATTATTTATACTTTCAAAGCATCTCATACCACTTTAATAATTTAAATAGTAATCCCAATATCTTCAAATGAATCTTTAATTACTATTAAAATAAATTTATTCATGATATGAAATATAATAGGGTAGTACATACACCAAACACATGGAATAGTTACTGAACATGGTTTATATCTCATGAAAATTAAAAGTGAGATGGAATTCCCTTACCCTACATCTGATACTCTTTTTACTTGTCACAAACTCTTATGTAATATTTTTAAACATATTATTCACTACTAACAGAATAAAAATATCATTTATGATATTATATATGATTCATTTATTACTTTATATTACCATTTTATTAATAATTTAATGTTAAATCAACACTTTAGGTAATTATTGATTTGTTTATCATACGTGTTTTGACATGTTATTCATGATCATATTACTTAGATCATGATTTAATAACTTCTAGAGTGTGACACATGGTTTATATATATATATATTCATAATATATATGAATATATTACATAGATATATGAAATGTAATATAATTTTCATGGTTATGGTAAGTCGTACGTAAGCATGACTGTTGTTTCTATTTTCTTATCGTATTTGTCACACACAGTTTTTCATGTCTTTTTTTATCTGGTTCATTAGAAATCTAGATAATTTTCATGGGAATTAGGGGAGATGAATGTGATTTTTTTAAGTTTCATATATGTATAATCACACTAATTTGGGTTCCCCGTTTCTTTTTTATGAGTTTCTAGAGAAAGGGTGGTTATTTCATGATTTGGGCCAACTGTGAGCAGATTTCCAAATTTAAAAAGCAAATTTGTTTCTTTTATAATTATTTTGTTTTTTAACGATTTGAACCATTTAAACTTCCCAATTTTCCTACAATGAAATATTTAAACAGCTATATCGTTTTGGAACCCTTATGAATTTATAATCATGGTGAATTTGGTTTAGTTATTAAGGTATTGGGCCAACCGATGGGCCCATTTCCAGTTTAAAAAAAATAATTTGTTTCTTTTATATCTAATTAATAATTTAATATTTTTCTATGATTCCACCTCCCTCTAGAATCTAATAACCCTATCCTCACCTCCATTATATATTTTACCTCTTTATATCTCATATGGGTCACGAATTAGGGAACACCTTTCAATGTCTCCAAAATAGACAAGAATCATGAAGGTAAGTTATTTTATTCATAAATCATTCAATTCATACTATTTTTCTAAAAATTATTCTTTACACGGTTCTTCCCGAATTTAGGAGTCTCTCAAATAAGTTTCATGCCTTTATCATTTCTCTAATGGTGCTGATCTAATGGAATATGAATAGTTTTCTAGTTGAAAAGGTGAGATACATTCTCCTTTATCCTCCCTCTTCTTCCTCATTTCATTATTTCTTGGTTTAATAATCTCTAATATTAATGATAAGCATAAGGTTATGTTATAATATGATTTTTTAGGGTATTTTTTTCATTACGGTCTGGTAATAATAGGTTTAGGGTTTGTAAACCCTCGGATGGTGATATTGGGTGTGCGTTTCCATTACGCCAAGGATTTGAGGTAGGAAATCCATTGCACAAGCCTTTATCATTCAAGTATCATCATTTTATTATTTTTAAAATATTTAAAATATTTTTATTATTGTTTTTCATCCTTTGGATAAATTTATTGGTGTGAAAAATGGTGGTTTGAGCCTTATTTTGTGAAATTTAGAGTTGTTTTGTCATAAATGTGCACACCATGTGTTTGTTCAAATGTTCAATGATCTTTTCAAACTATTTTGTGAGTTTTAAAACCTTATTTGCGGTATTTTGAACATGTTACATTATCTATAATAAAATATGTCATGGAATTGTTGTTTTATTGCTTTTCAAGTTCATAAAATAAATTGTTTTGTTTAAAAATAGTATGTCATGTGTTCGGTAAATTCCTCGGTTGGATTTTATGTGGGATGTGTGATTTAAAAATTATTTTTTTGGATTTATAAATGAATTTTAAGAATGATAAATGGTATTTTTGGGTTCTTCTATGGATTTCTAATTTGGATTTGGTTTTACAAACAGATGGGTTTTTGGTTTTCAACATGGCTTGTCCAGGGTTGCTGGAAAATGGCCCGTTTCACATCCTTATGAAAACGGTTGTGTTTTTAATATGTAACCGGAGTGTTTCACGGGATTTATGAAAGTTTTTTGTTTCTGTAAATGTGGTGTATACACATCCTTAATAAATTTTAAATTCAATACTTTTTCAAATGTTAGTTTTGAGAAAAGGACAAAAAAGCTTGTTTGGACTTTCCTAAAAATGAAGATTGAGTGTTTAACATGTATATACAATGTTGTGTCAATTGGTATTGTTTTATGGTACATGAAAGTATTTTATTGAATGATTTTAGGGCTTCAAAATATGTTTGGGTATGGTTTTGTTGTTTTTTTATACTAAAAATACCATTTTTTTAATGAGTTTTATGTGGAAAGCATCAATACACTCCTTGAAATTGTTTTAAGAAATTTTATAGTGGTTTATTGATTCGTGAAAGAAATGTGAAGTAAGTTTCTAGGATGTTTGTGTGTTTATTGTTGGGGAATGGATTTTTTTGTGAAAATTGGGTTTGATAATATGTTTAACATCGTTGAGCACTAATCGGAATCCCAAGTATCTAGGTGGGTGGACGTGTACTAGTATTCTAGTGATCCTATGGGGTTTGGCCCCCATTTCACGTAGAAAGTTTGACGATGACAAAACTAACTAAACTATGATGAAGATGTTGTTGGGAGACCACAATGTTATGGGAATTCTACCTACTAGTGGATCTTGTTCATGAAAATGGATATTTATTATGGTTACTTTCACCGGGATACGAGGTACCTAGGGCTCACAACTAACTAGTTTCTAGAGGTGTTCCAGTGACTTCTATTCATTGGATATTTTGAACTCACTATCAGCATACATTTTTTTTGATTTTTAAATTTAGTAGTGTTTGTGATTTATTTATTAGTGTATATTATTTAAAGTATCCCTCTTGAAAACTATTTTCATTTTAAAGTTGCACCTCTTTGAAAATTGTTGCTAGCATTCTTGTTTGTAAAACCTGCTAGTTTTTGTCTGGTAATTTCTTTTTATATAGTGTGTGACCTCATTTAAAAAAACCTACCATTATATCTTGTAGTTAAAACTGAAAATTGTTGTTTCATTTATTTTTAATGATGTAAATTGGGGATAGAATATCAGGCTAACCTACTGAGCGTTAATACTCACTCTTATATCCTCCTTCTATTTTTATCCCTTGTGCATGTTTCAGCTTGAGTTTGATCGCCTTGGGTGACGTTTGATCATTCTGTTGGGGAGTTACCAGTAGGGTCACATGGATTTAGTTGGTTATCAGGTTTGGTCAGTTGATTTGTTGTTTTAGTTGTACATTCAATTTCTTGTACAAATACTGTTCAGTTTAGTTTTTATGTAAATGTATTTTGGGTTGTACATTTCTTTCCTTAGTTTGTTTAATTGTTTATATTTGGGAAAAATCATTCTTTTATGAACTCTATTTATTCCCTCGGTGCTTTTCTCCATCCCAGGAGGATCAGGAAGGCCTCTCAGGACTTGTCATGGGTTGTCCTAGGTGACCGGTTTAGGGTCGACTTAGGTTGGTTCGTGAAAAAATGGTATCAAAGTAGGTTGGCTCTTAGTAGACCTTTCTTTTTAGAGTGCCCTTGTTATTTTTGGGGTGTCAATGTAGATGGAGTTTGATTGTTGGGACTTGAGGGGTAAGTGCTGGAAGAGCGTCGTGAACTCTTTCTTGTTCTAATCCTCGGGTTTCCATGGGACACACGGTTTTATAAGTGTCATTTGTTCTTGCTTATTTTTTGGTGTTGGGATATGATAAGGGGTGTCTGAATAATGGCCTTCGTGAGATCACAGGGCCTAGAAAACCATGTGGAGTTGGGGCATGGTCCAAATAAGTCTCTCTGTGCTAGTTTTGTGTTTCACATATGGTCACCAACCATATGGTCAAGTCACCCACCGACACCAGTTCCATTTTTTTAGTTTCCTGGACATTTCTTAAATTCTGATTTTTTGTTTAGAAAATTCTTGTGTGAGAATTACGGAAATGGGTTTAATAGGAAGGATTTTATTTTTGGAAAATTGGAAAAGGGTTTTTCAAAAATTAAATATAAGAATGGTTTTGGAAGGTTTTGTTTTTTTAAGAAATTTTTGGGAAGAAGTGGAAATGATTTAAATTGATTGGATTTACCCTAATCTAAACTTGTGGTTTGTTGGAATAAATTTTTTTGAAAGTGTGAATCATTTTAAGGTGATTCTGAATATTTATTTTAAATGGGGTTTTTTGGGATGTTGAAAAGTGTTTTAATCTGATGAATCATTTTTGGAAATTGGTTTTGAGTGGTTTGTGTTTTTGTAGAAATTGTATTGGTCTCAATAAAAATTAGATTATGAGAAATACCTTGCTGAATTTTAGAAAATGGTAAGGGGTTGTTTGGGGTTGCTTTGTTGTTTTAAAAGTTGTAAAAATTAAAATGGGTACGTTTTTAAGAAAATGGTTCTTGATGAAGTGTGGTTTGTTTTGTGAAATATGGAAAGGGTTTTTTGACATGGTGGTTGGGGTTCCTTTTGAAGGTACATGATTTTTTTAATGATGTTGTTCTTTTAGCCTTTGGTGTTTTTATGGTATCCCACATGCACGGTTTTCTGTATATATGGATGAATTTCCAGTATGGCATGGTATTTGAGTGCCCGGGGTGGCGTGTAAATGTTCATGTGAGTGAGACTTGATGAAACACCATTGGATAATGTGAAAACCGACCATTTTAGTATGTTTTTGAAAAGTTATTTGAGCTGAAAAATTGTGGCATTTGTTTATAAATTACTGGTTATGTGGCTTGTTTTTTATAAGTCTTAGAAGATTTTTTTATTCAGTAAGCTACCTTGTGATCTATAAGTGGTACTCTAGTGGTATCTTTAGATGAGAACTTTTTGGTGTCTCGGTTTTGGAGTAAGGTTCGTTTGGTTTCTAAAGATGTGTTTGATGTTGTGATGTGGCCATGAATAATTCTCCGTTAGATATATGTCATATTGATCAACCTAATAATTCATTTAAAATGATAAATCCACCTCTTAGAAAGATACCTCAGCCTGTTTGTTGAAATAAGGAGTTGTTTCGGCTCAATTTAATGTACCGTCCCTTTATGTTGATTCTCTCGGTTGTAGTATTTGTGATCAGTAATGTTTAGTGGGTGTTTTTGTGCGACTTCTTCATTCTTCTCCTCATTAGGAGTGAGAGAAAACGATGTCGTGTACCTCCATGTCCTTATTTTGATAAAAATGTGTTGTGGAGGAAGAAAGTTTCATGGTGTCTCTTGATCTATTGTTTCTTCCTAGGAGTTTATATGGTACTTTTTTGAACTAAGTGATGGAGTAGAAGTTGGGGATTATCAAATCCTGACTGCGATTCAATAGATTCTTCATCCATCGGAGCTCCACCCATAGGTTTCAGAGTTCAGATGGCGCATATTCAGGAGTCCTAGAATTTTGGGTATTATTGCTAATATCATACCTATACCATTTCTATGAGGTAGATACATTGTTTATTTTGTGGTTTCAATAGACTAAGTATTAGGTCCCCTTCCCTCTCTCCCTAGTTGGTGGGGGTTTGGATCCGTGCAGAGAGTGGTGGCCCAATTCTTTCTACCTCCATTCAAGAGTGGGTGGCATAAATGTTCATGTTTTGTTCCTCCCAACTTGGGATTGTAGGTTTTTGTGGGAGAGTTTTGGGGGTCTGGTGCAGTTGAGTCCAAATTCTAGTTCATTTTTAATTCTCTTTCTTGTTCATTTCTAGTTTGTCTCTAATATTGGGGAGACCCACTGTGGGTCTTGAAGATCTTTCCACTAGGATTTTTCAGATGGTAGTTGTGATTTAATGGTCTATATTCCATTCCAGTCTCCACACTAATCCAATAGATTTTGTTATTGAATTATGGTTTGGGGTGATCTTTGAGTTCATTGGTAGAAGTCCCAACAACCGGGTTCTTGGTTTGGTTGTGTAGGTAGTGACTTGATTTTTTGGTTGATTCTCAATAAGTGGGTGAGAGTTGGTGTTTTGGTTGAGGAAAGAGGATTAAGTTACATCAATGGATGATTTTGTTTCATTGGATTAGTATGTAGGACAATATATATAATGAATCCTCAGGTGTTGATCAATCATCTGGATTGTGCTCTGTCTTTTTGGGGGCGGAAACCATTGATGGTGGGGTGAATTGTCACACCCAATTTTTCATGTATTTGTTTTGATTTGGTTCATTGGAAATCCTGATCCTTTTCATGGGTATTCAGTGAGATGAATATGGAGTTTTGAAGTTTCATTTATGTCTAATCACCATAATTTGGGTTCCCTATTTCTTGTTTAGGATTTTTTGGGGAAAGGGTGGTTATTTCCTGATTTGGGCCCACCGTGACCACATTTCCAAATTTAAAAACCAAATTTGTTTCTTTTATAACTCTTTTTTTCAACATTTTTCACCCATTCAACTTCCAAATTTTCCTCCACTGACATATTCAAACAACCATCTCCTTTTGGACCCCTTAATAATTCATAACCACGGTGAATTTGGATTACTTATCGAGGTATTGGGCCAGCCCATGGGCCCATTTCCAATTAGAAAAAAATAATTTTTTTCTTTTATATGTAATTATATTTTTTATATTTTTTGTGTTTTTCCACCTCCCAATCGAATCCAATACCCATATCCTCGCCCCATTATATATTTTACCTCTTTGGATCTCATATTGTAGCAAATTAGTGAAAACTTCTCAATGTCTAACAAATAGACCTGAATCATGAAGGTAAATTCTTTCATCCATAAATTCTTCAATTCGTACTCTTTTTCCAATAATACATCATCTCGGGTTCTTCTAGACCTTATGAGTATCTCTAAGAAGTTTCAAGCCCTTCCAGTTTCTCTTAGAGTTCATAGCTTATCGAATACTAATAGCTTTCTAGTTGAAAAGGTGAGATTGCTTCACCTTTATCCTCCCTCTTCTTCCTCCTTTCATTATTTATTGGTTTTCTAATCTTCACTAGTCATTATCGACCTAAGTTTATGTTATCCTATGATTTTTTATGGTATTTTTATTCCTTTGGGTCTGGTCATCATAGGTTTAGGGTTTTTAAACCCTCAGATGGTGATATTGGGTGTGCGTTTCCATTACGCAAGGATTTGAGGTAGGAAATCCCTTGCACATGCCTTTATCATTTATGTTTCATAATTTTATTATTGTTAAATTCTGATATATATATATATATATATATATGTTTATATGTTTATTATTGTTTTTCATCCTATGGATAATTTTATTTGTGTGAAAAATGGTTGTTTGAGCCTTGTTTTGTGAAAGGTAGACTTGTTTTGTCATAAATGTGCACACCAAGTGTTTGTTTAAATGCTCCGCTATCATTTGAAACTGTTTTTTGCCGTTTAAAACCTAATTTATTATATTTTTAATATGTTACAGTAGATATCTCAAAATATGTCATGAAATTGGGGTTTTATTCCTTTTCAAGTTTATAGAATAAACTGTTTTGTTTAGAAAGAGCATTTAATTTGTTCGGTAAATTGTCCAGTTGGCTTTTATGAGTGATGCGTGATTTAAAAATTATTTATTTGGATTTATAAATGAATTTGATGAATTATAAATGTTATTTTTTCATCCTTTTATAGCTTTCCAATTTGGATTTGGTTTTACAAACAAATGGGTTTTGGTTTTCATCATTTTTTGGCCCGGTTTGCCATAAAATGGCCCATTTCACATCCTTTTGAAAATGATTGTGCTTTAAATATTTATCCTGAATGTTTAATGGTATTTATGAATGTGTTTTGTGACTTTAAATGGTGTGTATACACCACCTTAATAAAATTTAAATGCATAACTTTGTCAAAAGTTAGTTTTGAGAAAATGTTTAAAATCCCATTTGGCCTTTCCTAATAATGAATATTGAGTGTTTTACATGTATTTACAATGTTGTGTCAATTGGTATTTTTTTATAGTCCAGGAAAAGATTTTACTAAATGGTTTTAGTGATTCCAAATATGGTTGGGTATGGATTTTTTGTGTGTTTATACATAATAGAGTATTTTTTGAGTTTTATGTGCAAAGCCTCAATACACTCCTTTAAATTGTTTTACATATTTTTGTGCTTTATTGATTTGTGAATGAAATGTGAAGCACCTTTGTGGGATGTTTTTGTGATTATGGTTTGGGAATTGAATTTTTATGTGAAAATTTTATTTGATAATATGTGTAACGTGATTGAGAACTAAAGGGAATCTTGGGTATCTAGGTGGGCGGACGTGAACTAGTATGCTAGTGATCCCATGGGGTTTGGCCCCTTTTTCATGTAGCAAGTTTTACGATGAAAACAAAAACTAAACAATGATGATGAAAATTTTGGGGGACCACTTAGTTATGGGTATTATACCTAATAGTGGCTCGTGTGCATGATAAATAATATTTATTATTGTCACTTTAACTGAGATACGAGGTACCTGGGGCTCACAACTAACTACTACCTAGGGGTGTTTTCGTGAATTGTGATCATTGTCTATTTTGTACTCACCATAGGAATACAGTGTGTTTGGATTGTATATTCATTATTGAGTGAGATTTATTTAAAAGTATAAATTCATTAATGCATCCCTATTGAAAACTATTATCATTTTGAAGTTTCACCTCATTGAAAATTGATACAAACATACTTATTTATAAAATACGCACGTCTCTGTATGCAATTTTTTTTATAGCATGGGACCTCATTTTGAAAACACACCTTCATATATTGTATTTATAACTTTAAATTTATGTTTCTTTTATTTTAAAGGATGTGCATTGGTAATAGAATACCGGGATAACCTACTAATTTTTAATACTCACTCATATAATCTTCTTCTGTGTTTAGCCCTTGTGCAGGTTTTAGCTTGAGTTCGATTGCCTTCGGCGACATGTGATCAATATTTTATAAGGTGACCAACAGGGTCACATGGAGTTAGTTGGTTATTAGGTTAGGTGAATTGAGTTGTTTTTTTAGTTTTACTTTCAATTTCTTGGAAAAATAATGTTCAGTTTAGTTTTTATTTAAATGTATTTTGGGATGTCCATTTCCTTCATCTGTTTATTTGATTGTTTATATTTGGGGGAAATTGTTACCTTATGTACTCTATTGATTCCTTCAGTGCTTGTCGCCATCCTAGGAGGATCGGGAATGCCTCTCAGGACTTGTCGCGGGCAGGCCTAGGTGGCCGATTCGTGGTTGACTCGGGCTGAATCGTGAAAAAATGGAATCAAAGGAGGTCGACTCTTAGCAGACCATTCTTTTAAGAGCACCCTTGTTATTTGGGGGATGTCAATATAGATGGTGTATGATTGTTTTCACTTGAGGGGTAAGTGCGGGAAGAACTTCGCGAACTCTTTCTCTTTCTAATCCTCGTGTTTCCATGGGATGTTGGGTTTTATAAGTGTCTTTTGTTCTTGTGGAGTGTTTGGTGTTGGGATATGACAAGGGGAGTCTGATTAATAGCATTCATAAGCTCATAGGGCCTTTCAAGCCATGTGGATTCGATGAATTGTCCTAATAATCCTCTCTATGTTGGTGTTGTGTTTGACATATGGCCACAAATCAAATGGTCAAGTCACCCACTAGTCCCCTTTTGTTAGTTTCTTGTCCATTTCTTGAATTCTGAATTTTTGTTATGAAAATCCTAGTATGAGAATTACAGAAATGGGTTTTATAGGAAGGATTCGATTTTGGAAAAGTGTAAAAGGGGTTTTTCAATAATTAAATATAATAATGGTTTTAGAAGGTTGGGTTTTTCTTAACAAATTATTGGGAAGAAGTGGAAATTAATTAAAAGGATTAGATTTTCCCTAATCTAAACTTGTGGTTTTTTGGAATAAATTTTTTTGAAAGTGTGAATCATTTAAGGTGATTCTGAATCATTTTTTTAAAATGGGTGTTATGGGATATTAAAAACTATTAGAATCTGATGAATGTGTTTTGGAAATTGGTAGTGAGTTTTTGGTGTTTTCCTAGAAAGTGTGTGGGTCTCAATGACCATCATATTATAAAAAATACCTTGTTGAATTTTAAAAAATGGGAGGGTTTTTTTGGGGAATCTTGGTTGTTTTAAAAGTTGTTAAAAATGAAGAGTGGTAGGTTTTTATGAAAATGGATCTTGATAAAGTGTGGTTGGTTTTGTGAAATATGAAAATGGTTTTTTGACATGGTGGTTGGTGTTCCTTTTGAAGGTACATGATTTTTGAAATTATGTTGTTTTGTATTAGGATTCGGTGTTTTTATGGGATCTCCCATGCATGGTTTTATGGATATATGGATGAATGGCCGGTATGGAAAGGTATTTGAGTTCCCAGGGGGGCACATCAATGTTTATGTGAGCGAGACTTGATGAAAACCCATTGGTGATTGTGAAAACCCACTAACTGAGTTTGTTTTTTAAAAGTGTTTTGAACTGAAAAATTGGGGCCTTTGTTTATAAACCATTGCTTATGTGGCTAGTTTTTTCTATTTCTTAGAAGATTTGTTTATTAAGTAAGATTCCTTGGGATTTAGAATTCATACTCTTGTTGTATCTGGAGATGAGAACTTATTGGGGGCTCGGTTTTGGAGTAAGGTTCATTGGGTTTCTAAAGATGTGTGTAATGTTGTGATGTGGACATGAATAGTTTTCCGTTGGAAATCATTCCAATTGATCAACCAAATTATTCTTTTGAAATGTTAAATCCACCACTTAGAATTATACCTCATCTCGTTTGATAAAATAGATTGTTTTTTGGGTTCAATTTAATGTGTCTTCACTTTATGTTGATTCTCTTGGTTGTAGTAGATGTTCTCAGAGATGTTTAGTCGGTGTTTCTGTATGCCTTGTTCATTCTTCTCCTCATTCTAAGTGAGAGAAAACAGTGTTGTGAACCTCCATGTACATTTTTTTTATAATAATGTTTTTTTGAGGAAGCAAGCTTCATGGTGTCTCTTGTTCTATTGTTTCTTTCAGGGAGTGTTATGTTGTAGTGTGTGTAACTAAGGGATGGAGTACCAGGTGGGGATTCTCAAAGCTTGACTGCGAGTCAAGAGATGCTTCATCCATCATAGCTCGACCCATAGGCTTCGGATTGATGCTTCCGTGTATTCAAGAGTCCTAGGAGTTTGGGTAGTATTGATAAGATCAAACCTCTACCATTTTATGAGGTATTTACATTGTTTCTTTTTTATTGTCAATAGCCGAATGATTGGGTTCCCTTCCCTCCCCTACCTAATTGGTGGGGGTTTGGATCCGTGCAGAGAGTGTTGGCCCAGTTCTTTCCGCCTCCATTCAAGATTGTGTGGATTAAATGGTCATGTTGTGATCCTGTCATCGTGTGTTTTTATGTTGTTGTGGGAGAGTTTTGGCAGTCATGTGCAGGTGAGTCACAATTCTAGTTTATTTTGATTTTTTTGTTCATTTCTTTTTGGTCACTAATGGTGGGGAGACCCATAGTGGGTCTTGAAGATCGATAATTTAGGATTTGTCGGATGGTAGTTGTGATTTAATTGTGGGGAGCCCATTCCAGTATCCACCACATGTAATTGGATTTTGTGAGTGAACTATGGTTTAGTGTGATCTTTGGGGTCATTGGTAGAATGCCCAACAACTGGGTTCTTGGTTTTGTTGGGGAGGTAGTGACTGGATCTTTCGGTTGATTGTCAAGAAGTAGGTGAGAGTTGGAGTTTTTTTAGGTAAAAGGATTATGTTATATTAATGGTTGAAGGTGTTTTATTGTATTAGTAGTCCGTACTATATATATAATTAATCCTGAGGTTTTAATCAATCAGCTAGATTGTCCTATGTCTTTCCAGGGGTGGAATGCTTTGATGGTTGGGAGAATTGTCACACCGAGTTTTTCATGTCTTTGTTTTGATCTAGTTCATTAGAAATCTGAATACTTTTCATGGTCCTTAGGTGAGATGAATGTGGAGTTTTGAAGTTTCATCTATGTATAATAACCCTAATTTGGGATCCATATTTCTTGTTTTGGATTTTTTGGAGAAAGGGTGGTTATTTCATGATTTGGGCCAACCATGAGCACATTTCAAAATTTAAAAACCAATTTTTTTTTCTTTTATAACTCCTTTGTTTTTCAACATTTTTCACCCATTCATCATCCCACATGTTCTCCACTGAAATATTGAAACAACGATTTCCTTTTGGACCCCTTAAGAATTTATAATCATGGTGAATTTGGGTTACTTATTTACGTATTGGGCCAGACTATGGGACCATTTCTATTTTTAAACAAATAATTTTTTTCTTTTATAAATTATTCAATATTTAATATTTTTCGGTTATTACACCTCCCACTCAAAGCCAATACCCCTATCCACACCACCATTATCGATTTTACCTCTTTGGATCTCAAATGAGTCGTGGATTAGGGAAAACTTCTCAATGTCTCTCAAATCGAGCAGAATAGAGAAGGTAAATTCTTTCATCCATAAATCCTTAAATTTGTACTCTTTTTCCAATAAATATTCCTTCACTGGATCTTCCAGACCTTAGGAGTCTCGCCAAGATGTTTCAATCCTTTCCCTTTTCTCTAAGGGTGCAGATCAAATGGAATATGAAGAGTTTTCTAGTTGAAAAGGTGAGATTCATTCTCCTTTATCATCCCTCTTCTTCCTCCTTTCATTATGTCATGGTTTTATAATCCCCACTAGTCATGACCGACCAAGGGTTCTGTTATACTTATATTTTTTATGGGATTTTTGTTCGTTTGGGTCTGTTAATTATAGGTTTAGGTTTTTAAATCCCTCAGATGGTGATATTGGGTGTGTGTTTCTATTACGCCAAGGATTTGAGGTAGGAAATCCCTTTCACTTGCCTTAAAATTTTAGGTTTCATCATTTTCATATTGATAAAATTTGATATATATGTTTATTATTGTTTTTTATCCTTTGGATAATTTTATTTGTGTAAAAAATGGTTGTTTGAGCCTTGTTTTGTGAAAGGTATAGTTGTCTTTCCATAATTGAGCACACCAACTGTCTATTTAAATGTCCTTCTATCATTTGCAACTATTTTGTGAGTTTTAAAACCTTATTTATGGTAGTTTTAACATGTTACAGTAGCTATAAAAAATATTTCATGAAATTTTTGTTTTATTCCTTTTCATGTTCTTAAAATAAATTTTTAATTTAAAAAGAGCATGTCACGTGTTCGGTAAATTGCCCAGTTGGATTTTATATGTGATGTGTGATTTAAAAATTATTTTGTTGGAAATATAAATGAATTGGATGAATGATAAATGGTATTTTGGGTCCTTTTATGTCATTCTAATTTGGATTTGGTTTTTCAAACAAATGGGTTTTGGTTTTCAACATGTTTTGGCACGCGTTGTCGAAAAATGTCCCATTTCACATCCTTATGAAAATGGTTGTGTTTTGAATATGTATCTTGAGTTTTTTAAAGTATTTATGAATGTGGTTTTATTCTGTAAATGGTTTTTATATACCTCCTTAATAAAATCTAAATGCATAGCTTTTTCAAATGTTAGTTTTGAGAAAATGATTAAAATCCCTTTTAGCCTTTCCAGAAAATGAAGATTGAGTGTTTTACAGGTATTTACAATGTTGTGTCAATTGATATTTTTTATGGTCCATGAAATGTTTTTATGGCTTCCAAAAATGATTGGGTATGGTTTTGTTGTGTGTTTATACTTAAAAGGGTGTTTTTGAATGATATTTATGTTCAAAGCATCAATACACTCCTTGAAATTGTTTTATGAAAATTTTTAGTGGTTTATTAATTCAGTAAGGAAATGTGAAGAAAATTTGTGGTATTTTTGTATGTTTATGTTTTTGGAATGAAATTATTATGTGAAAAGTGTATTTGATGATATTTGAAACTTTATTGAGCAATAAAGGGAATCTCGGGTATCTAGGTGGGAGGACATGTACTAGAATGCTGGTGATCCCATTGGGTTTGGCCCCTGTTTCACATAGCAAGATTGACGATGAAAACAAAAAATAAATTATCATGATGATGATGTTAGGGTACTACTATATTATGGTTATGCTTCCTACTAGTCACTTGTGTTCACAAGAAGGAATATTTATTATGGTTACTTTCACCGAGATACGAGGTACCTAGGGCTCACAACTAACTAGTGCCTAAGGTTGTTCCCGTGAGATGTTATCATTGGCCATTGTACTCACCATCGTCATACAGTTTATTTGGTTGGTAAATTCAGTACTGTGTGTGATTTATATAAAAGTGTAAATTCTATAAAGCAGCCCTCTTGAAAACTATTTTTATTTTGAAGTTGCACCTCTTGGAAAATTGTTGCTAGCATTCTTGTTCGTAAAACATAAAAGTTTTTTTCTGGTAATTTTTTTTATATATAATGGGATCTCTTTTTGGAAATAATACCTATTATCATGTATTTAAAACATGATATGTATGTTTCTTTTATTTTAAAGTATGTTCATTGGGAATAGAATATCGGGCTAACCTACTGAGTTTAAATACTCATGCATATAGTCTTCTTCTGTGTTTAGCCCATGGGGAGGTTTCATATTGAGTTAGATCACCTTTGGAGATATGTGATAATTATGTTGGAGAGTGAGCATCAGGGTCACATGGAGTTTTTTTGTTATAGGGGTTGGTCAGTAGATTTTTTGTTTTAGTTGTACATTCAGTTTCTTGTACAAATAATGTTCAATTCAATTTTTATGTAAATGTATTTTGGATTTTCCATTTCTTTATTCTATTTGTTTGATTGTTTTTATTTGGGTGAAATCATTCCCTCATGTACTATATTGATTCCCTCGGTGCTTGTCGCTATCCCGGGAGGCTCAGCAACATCTCTCGGGACTTGTCGCAGGTTGGCCTAGGTGAACGGTTCAGGGTTGACTCGGTCTGGTTCGTGAAAGTATTGAATGGATGAATTTAAATGAAATATATGTATATATATTAATATATATTATTACAGTAGAATTATTATGTCATATATTTCATACTTATTCATTATATATATTTTTATAATCATTCTCTAATAGTCAATGTGGAGGATGACTCATGTCGCGTCGTGGAGACGGTAAGTCGTATGTACGCATTAGAGATGATATCATTTACTTAATTATAATGGGATATGGAAATGGATGGTACAGAATAAATATCATGTCATATTTTATATTTATAACCATGTTATTCATCTTTATACCCATAAAAATAATGTATAGATGAAAAATACTTTACACCATGACATGGAGACGGTATATCGTACGTACGCATGCATAGTGATATTGTTTTTCATAGGAAGAGTAAAAGGTGGAATATAGTTTTCCCATAATCATAAAAACATATCAAATTATACTATATTATATAGTTATTAATTTATTATGGAGACAACTTAGTAAGTGGATATATAATAAGAAAAAAATGATTGGTAAAACAATTACCAACTCTTTGAGTGTCTCCTATTGATTTGCACAAAAGGACTCTTGAGGTTAGCTTTCATAAAAAATTATGATCTCTAAGATGAGGTGATGTAATTTGGGAGTATAATTGGATAGGTTTTGTTTGAAATAAAAATATTTAGTGGTGTGAATAAAAGAGAATGAGGGTACCCTTTTTAAAGAGATGGGGCATTTTAAGAAACACCAAAACTATTTAATTATTATAAATTTATTTTCAGTTTAAAAAAGCTGGAAAGTGAGTTATTTAGAGAATAATATGTGTATGGTTTTAAATCCTCTCAAACAATTATTTTCTTAAAAATATAGGACACAAAATTAACCTTATCTTTTTAGTTTACCCTTTGGTAAAGAGTATAACTCTTACCATATTTAGTTGACTTTTTATACTATTGGGTTAATATAAATACAATAAAATGGAAAAAGAACCCCAATTGGATCATGTATGACATATTCAAAAATATAAAAGTTATTTTTTAGAACCTTATATTTTTTTACTTTTATATCATTTAATAAAATGTTATTTATTTTAAATTTTCATTTATGTCAATTTCCATACTACTCAATATTTTAATATATTAAAATATCAAACCAACATGATAACTTCCAACCCATACATCCAATATCTCAGTAACATATCTGGGTTATTGATAAGATTTATTTATTTATTTAAGTCAAATTATATATATATTAATATTTTTAATATCATTTATTTGATATCTCAATTAATTAAACAATTACTGCATCATTATTACGTAAAAATTTAATTTAATTATTTAAATCCTAAAATTTTACATATATTACCATTTTGTATATAAAAATTTTATATTTATAAATAACATTTATAGTCTACAATATCACTTATATAACCTTATATTAGAATTTATATAGTTATTGAAATTTGAATATGACATTTTTTATACTTCTTTAAATAAAATATAATAAATATCTTAATATAATACAAGTGGATTAAATGGATCATATTCTTGAACAATGTTTTATTTTGGTCTAAATATACTTATCAAAAATTATTATAAAAAATTTTGGGTAATTTTATATTATTATAATATTATTTTTACCTTTAATTTTCTTAGTTAATATTAACCATGGTAAATAGAATTCAAAAGTTACTAGTCACCAAAAATTATTTTGATCCCATTAGAGCTAGTTTTTCATATTTAATTCAACAATGTATTTTATTTTAAAAATTCAATTCATTATGTTGTAAAATTACATTTAATGAAAATTCGCTAATGCGTTTGGAAGGTGGGTAAAAGGGACGTTCAACAGTTATATAAATTTTTATATCTAATTCTATTACAAAATGATCCCAATGAACTATATTGTATTAATATATTTCTTATTTAAATATTTTTACATTAAAATAATGTTAGAATAAAATAATTATTTACATGAAATAGTCGGTTTTTTCCATCAATTCATTAATTTTTCATATTCGTCAAAAATTGTATCTTTTTATAAAATTACTCAAATTTCACCCCAAGATAATTATGATATTCCAAATTCAAAAATATTCACAATTTTACTGAATGAAATTTCTAATAGTGGCTAAAATTAGTTTTTTTTTGTTATTCAAAAAAGGACATAAAAAGTAGTTCTTTTATGAAAATTGTTTTTCAAAATATATGACTACCTTATCAAAACTTGTAGATTTCATTATAAATATGTTTTTATGTTAAATAATTATGAATAATATTACAAAATTATTCATTAATATTAATATATCTATAATTAATGGATATTTTATAAATATATCATTTGATGAACTATAATATGAAAGTGTTGTTTCTCCAAAAATAAAAAATTGTGTATAACTCAAGCCCAATCGGTGTTGTGCACAACGCAGGCTAGTGAATTTATTTAAAAAGTAACGTACCATGAAATATTGGGGTGTTATAGTTTTTTTATTGTTAACCATATATAATGAGTTATAATTGAAAAATTGAAACTTAGTGAGTTTCCTAAAGCATAAAATAAGAGAGAAATAATGCTCCATGGAAGTTTAAGATACAAAGAGCATATTTGTAAAAATAATCAATCACTTGTGTGTCAATAATGCGAGACATGGAACCCCTATAAATTTATTAAATACAAGGAATATTTTTAATGTGGTAATATATAAAATAAATAAATAAACATCCATGGAAAATGGAGTGAGGAAGTTAAAGCCATAAATGGAAATAAGTTTCTTCTCAGTGTATCAATTGATTTTTTTTGATGTGGAGAGTATATAAATTATCCAAATTAATTTACTAGGGTAAAATGAGAGGAATGAAATATGTAATAATATAAATATAAATGTTTAGTAATAGATTATTTGATTATAGTTGAATATGAGAAAACTAAAAATGACATATGAATGGTATTGAAATATTTTATTGTAGGGAATAAGTTTAAATGAATTGGATGGAAAATCATGGTTAATTTTTTATAAATAACGTTAAATGATTGCGGTGTCTATATATATAAATTTATGAATCATTATTTTAGGGAGATCCTATATTTAAATCTATTAATATCTTTTTTATGTTTTATGTGATGGGATTTTAATGTAATTAATTACATTTTGGGTGAATTTTATTTTGTTGAGGTATATATATACCTACTCTTTAAAATTTATTATCATTTGATGAATAATTCATTTACATTTTGTGGACATAAGTTAATAACTATTGAAAACAATTTGGGTTTATATGATCCTTGATATTGAGTTCATTAAGGGTTATAAAAATATCAGAACATATCTTTTCTCATATATAAAACATTGTTATTTAAATTTTATTTGGAGAATAATTTTTGTTCAAATAATGATCAATATAATTTTGAGGATCATCAAATCGCATATTGGATCGCTGAGTGTCCAACATGGGGATGGCTGTTTTGGAGGGATGGCAACATCGGGAGGGACCATGCTTGCATGGGATCACCGAGTGTCCTGCATGGGGATGGTGATTGATGTTGTTGCTTGAATGAGGTATCCTGTATTTTATCCTGTTTTGTTTGATGTTGTTTGGATTTTTGTTGAACCCTTTGATTTCTCACATTTCCCGTAAAAGTGTTTCTCTTAATAAAAAAATAATTTTCAGTCATCAAATCGCATATTGGAATTTTTAGGAATCAAGGTTGAATTATATTCTAGAATAATATAATTTTTAATGTTTATTTACATTTATTTAAGAAATTTAAAGAAATAATTCTTTTATTTTGGAGACTGTATGATTAAAGAAAATAAATTTTTGTTTATTACATTATGATTGGCTAATGTCAATTGGAGATAAATACCAAATTAATATTTTAATAAATTAGGGGAAAATCCTTTGTATTTTTTGGGTTTTGATAATATTGGGGAACATTTTTAATAGTTTTATGTATAGTATTTTATCAAATAATCTATGTTTAACTTAGGTTGTTATTGTTACGAATTTTGAGATTAGTTTTGTATTAAATAATTTTAATGTTTATTGATTTTGGTTAATATCATATCTTGTTCTATATTTTTTTGGTTTTGGTTAATTTATTAGATAATAAAAATTTATTTTAATCCTTTTTCTGAAGTTTATGTTCTGATGGAAGTAGATTTTAGAACATCTGGAAATAAAATCTTCTTGAATACTCATCATTGGGAGAGAAAAAAATATTCTGGTATCAATTTATTAATGGAAGAATTTATACTTATAGGTATTTATATTACCTTTTGTTCATTATTGACATGGTAATGGAAGTTTTCATCATAAGTGAAAGAATATAGAAACAAAAAATATGGCATACTGCATTCATTTCGAGTGAATCAATTTTTTTTGACACCTTTTTTATTTGGTCATAAATTTCTCAATTTTATTCACATTCTCTTGATCAATTATCTATGTCACTCAGCTTTATTATTTGGAAATTATTCTTTTAAAAAAATTCTATATTTTTAATTCCCTCAGTTTTTTCAATTTTTAGAACCTAGGTATCTGTTATTCTACAAAACCTGCATATCTCCCATTCTAATTATTCAAGAAGATATATATTAACCCATTGTACAATGTACTATTTCAATAGAGGTATTTTTAGAATGAAAATAATTTTTCATTTGGATCATTTTCAAATTTTAAAGATTAAAATTTTATAATGATGTATAATTCAACAAATTACAATTTTTGTAAAAAGGACATTATGTTCAATATCATTTACAACAACCAACACCATACATAAATGAACAAGAAAATATTTTAATTTTAATATAATAATTATAACTGGTTAACTATAAATATTATTTTTATTTGGATTAACCATATTTTTAAATATATATTAATTTAAAAATAAATAAAAATGTTATGAATAATTATGAAAATGTAATTACCCAATTATTAGAAGTCTTTTTATTATCTAAAAATATGTTTTCCTTATAATATATACATATTTATTCTTAGGAGATAATATTATGAATAATATCAGAATCCATAAAAAAAATTTCCTAAAAAGAATAAATTTTATTAAAATAAAATATCAAAAAAATATTATTCTGAAATAATCATATTTTTAGAAATGTTTTATTTTCTAATTAATAGTTAAAAATTCCGATCATTATTAAAAGATTTATTTTAATTTAAATAATTTATAATAAAAACACTCTTTTTGATTAGTTTTATATTTTTATTATTTCATGTGGCTTAAAAATATTCCAATTATAGTCATTGGAATGAAATATATACTTCACTTTAGTATGGAAGCATTTTTTAACATAAAGTGGATTTTTAAAAAAATTAATTTGTTTTTTTCAATTAATTTTAAATTAATTTATACCACCACTGTGTTTATAATCATAAAAAATGGATTCTATATTTTTGATACTAATTTACAATTTCTTTAAATAATTACCACTACTACAAATATGGCCTTTATCAGTGATTTAAAAGTGCATTAACAGTGCTAAAAAAGCGTTTTTAATCGAGGCGAAGATAAAGGGGGTTTCTATTTTCAGTGCTCAGAAAATCGTTGACAAAGGCACCTTTAATCAGCGCTGATAAAAGACAAAACAATTATAAGAATTATATAATGCAGGGGAGGATTTTAATAGCACTGGACCCCCCCCCCCCCTTATCAGCGCTAGGAGGACCCCCAACCTCACACTATCCCACGCATCACCCTTCCAGCTCATCCCCCACACATGGGAACCACATTTCTTCCACTCGAACATGAACCTGTAACCTCCCCCTTGCACGCGTGCACCTTTACCACTAGAACATTTCATTTTTTTCTCTATTTAGTGATATATCAATTTATATATATATATATAGTTATATTTATTCGTATATTAATATAGATTCATATTAATATAAATATATATAGTTATATTAATACATATATATTTACTCGTTTATTAATATATTTATTTATTTATTTATTCGTATATTAATATATATAGTTTTATTTATTCGTATATTAATATAGATTCATATTAATATAAATATATTTAGTTATATTAGTACATATATATTTATTTATATATTAGTATATATATATAATTATTCATATATATATATATTTAGTTATAATTTTTTATCTCTATATTTATTTGTATATTAATATATATTGATAAGATTAGTTTGAAATACATGTATAAAATATGTTTTTTATGTATGTTTATATATAAATAAATAATTAAATTCATACGTATATACAAAACACACACACATATAGACACACAAACACACACACACACACATATATATGTATATATATTTACAAATAAATACATATATATGTGTATTTGAAAATCCATAGAATGTTAAAACGACCATAACTTCTAATCCAGAAGCCCGTTTCAACTCCAAAACCAGTAAAATCAAAGAAAATGAAACAATATTCGATATGATATATGATACAGGCCAAACGGACATCCGGATCAGAAGTTATACATGTTTGAATGTTAACAAATTGGGTGTCCCGACTAAAAACATAGTTTTAGAGGCCTTATAAGACTTTTTTGTCATTGAAAAATGTGACTGAAGATTTCCATCTGTCACCAGTGCATAGAGTACGTCGCAGGCTTCGATTGGATATGTTGTAGAGCTCAAACGGACACTCGGATCAAATGTTATGGCTCTTTGAAGTTTGAGTTACATTTTCAACATATTTTAGATCTTTTATTTTTATTTTTTGATTTTTTGTGTCTTCAAATTTTTATTAAATTATTATTAATTGATGATAATTAAAAAATTATTAATTAATAATATTTTTAAAAATATTTTAAAGCCATTTTCACTAAATTTATTATATATTAAATTTATTAGTTTTTTTATACTTAGCTATAACATATTAATAAAATACATATTATATTTATATTAATATAAATATACTCATATAACAATATATTTTTTTGGTGATTTTTTTTAACCATTAAATTTATCAGCGCTAGGAAAAAGCAATAATAAACCCTCCCTTTATCAGTGCTACTAAAAAAGCGATGATAAAGGGGTCCCCTTTAACATCGCTAAAAAAAGTGTTGATAATGGGTGGCACTATGGAGACCCGGTATTGTGATAGTATACCTTTTATCTTTTCTCATTTTTAATGGTAACCTAAGTAAATTTATGTTAATGAGGTAATGGAAAATCAAGTAATTTCTGTTAAAAATAAGTTGTTAAGGACTTAAAAATGACCATATCACTTACCTAAATTAAATTTATTGAGTATATCTCATATATAAACATACTTATTTTTAATATATGACCTATTTTTAAAACTATCCATGCTTTTTTCCATTATGATATTTTATATAAAGAATAGCCAAAAATTTCAACCTCTTTGTTTTTTTATCTCTAAAATTTTACAATCTAGATGAACTGATGATTTTTTCATTTATAAATATTATTCCTAAATATATAGGAATTTCTTTTCATGATAATTTATTTATAATTTTTAGTGATGAAAGAATTACCATAAATTCTTATGGAACACTGATACTATGCTTGTCCATGTAGTTGAAAAATTAACAAAATGATTTTAAAAACTATAAAAATATTATAATTTTATTGACCAATAGTGTGACAAGATTTTTTAGATAATTTTAATATATTTAATGTGTATGGAATGTTTATCTTTTTGTTTTATTATTTTCATTATGTTTTTAATGTCAAATTTAATTATTAGTGTTTAAAAAGCCAGTAAGGATATTTTATGTTAAATAGTGATTTATTAATTGATTTCAAATTCCAAAAATAATCTCTTTATAAATGTTACTGATATATGTTTTATAACATTAATGGTGGTCTATATTTGGAAGTTTTTTCCTTTAATAGTATCTATATTAACCCCTTATGTATTAAAAAAACATTGTTATCACTGTAAAAGACAAAAGGGATAATGGGGGACAAAAAAGGTAAGGTAAAAAATAGCCTAAAATTTAAAAAAAAATATTGGAATAGATAATTTAGATCATCACACATAACATTTTGTAATAAGATTACTTTGGATTCATTAAAATAAGGAAATTTATATGATGTAATAATTTATGAAATTCCAAAATATCCCCTCCACTCACATATAATATGAAGCCCCCTATCCTCCTTACCCCAAACATAAAAAAATTTGTTGGCTAATACCTACTCATGTATATTTCTATAATAACTTATCATACCTTACATGACATGGTTTTTCCATAAAACAATTCTAATAATGGGTTTGGTGTAAACATTAAGAGGTCGTCTGAAGAATAGATATAGTTTTTTACCATGATTTTTTTATTCATAGAACTCATTCAAATATAATTTAAACATGGTGATAAAATAACATCATTATCTACCATATAATAAAAAAAATATTTTAATGTAATGACTAATATCCATTTCTTCTTCAATAAAATGGTAAATAACACCATCATTCAAGTGATGGAGGACAATCGTTATGCAAACAGTTGAAATTAGTTTTCCATCACCTCCTCTGAAGGCTATTTAGAATATTGGATTTAATTTATATATATGATATTTATAGAATATTTATAATTATTTATAATTATTTATAATTATTATATCATCAATTTTTATAATTTTACATTCACTGAAAAATTATAATGTCGTCCATGTGTATGTGTGAACTACCACCTTTATGAAGCGATGTGATCCATTTTTTCATCACATAATCACATGGATGATATATATGAGAATATTAAAAGTAATAATCCAATATTTTGGATATTATGATATTTTTTAAAAGATAATGTAATACATACCTTCTTTGTAAAATGATATTTGAAAAAATGAGATTTTACTCAAGTGTACGTAAAACGTACATTCTCTATGATTATTACACGGTTCATTTTTCATAACAATATTTAATGGTTCATTTTGAAAATATTTTTATTGTATAGTAAATGTCATTATTTCATGATTTTTATTCCAGAAAAGTTGAAATAATTACCACATTTATAATAGTCAATCTACCAATTTCAATTATAACATATGATCTAAGTTTCATCAAAACGACTGATGTGAACCTAGTTGATTAAGTAAACGAATATTACATGATAATGAATATTACATGATAATGAATAAAGTAAAAAAATAATAAAACTAGAGAAGTTTCTTCAGGATGTAAATAATACAGAAATTTTTATTATTTATGAAGATAAAGTACGTACGTGATATGTCCGACTCGAGGTAAGGGACAATTTACATACAAAACCTAATTTTAAATATTTTAAATATTTATTATCTAAATTTACCTCTTATAGGTCCATATTTTCATAATTCAATTATATTCATTTATTTGAAAAATAATGAATTATAATCAATGTTTTATGTATCTTTTTTAAAAAAGTTTTCGAAAGGAATATTTTTATGGATGTCTTTTACTTTCATTATAAAAAACAAAAAGAAATTTCCCATTTAATTTATATGGTAAAAAATATTTTTCCCATTTCCCTGAACATTATTTTATATTTTGATTCCCTTATAATATTTTTTGTTTATTCTGATAAAAATCATATTGTACATTTTTATGGGTATTTTCAAAAAAGTTTTAAAATGAAATAGATATTTCAATATCCCAAAATGTTTTCCTATGTGTGGAAAAAGTTTTTAATTAATGTGATGTTGAAAATTTCAATATTTTTTATGTCATGGTTTTGTTTTGTTTCTTGGAAATTGTTTTTAATGAATGTTTGTTCCTTTGTTATCGAAGAATGTGTGGTTAATTTATAATCAACAGATGGGTGAGTATGTTTTATCCCTCTAATGAATTGGGTATAGATGATGATTTTATTGGTTATTCCATTTGTAAGGCTGATTATAATAGTGATATGAAAATGATGCCCCAATTTACTGACATAATTTATATATGATTGGTATTGTTTTTAATTTAAATGTTATTATTTCACAATCTAATGTAATGATATTTTGTTTAACATAAAATAAATAGTTTTCCATATAGTATAAATGTATACAATGTTGAAAAATTTTTAGGGGTTTTTTGGATTTTAAAGAAACCACTTTGAGTTTCATTATACTCGAGATTTATAATGAAATATTTATTGAAAATATTTTGGCAGGTAAGGTGATATATTAGGTATTAAAATGTTCTTTTTATTCCCAATATTTATTTTGAAAAGGTAAATTTTACTATAATTATTAATGGACTAACAATCTCATTATCTTTTTTATATAGCATACTAATATTTTTGTGCTCATCCAACATTTTAAATGTTTGTCAGCTATTTTAATTGATGAGCATGAGAAATGATAGGTTCAAGATAATAGTTTTGAATATGTGTCATTAAAATGAACCATGTTATATCTAAAAAACATCTGTTTCAGGATAAATGAATACTAAGAGAATGTGTCAACTTTTTGATTTAATACATATTTATGTAAGGTTGATGAGCGAATTATTAAAAACAATAAACCTAAATAATATTTGGGAATCCATAAAAATTATTTTTTTCTAAAGGAAATATAATATGTACTATGTATGGATAGATACATATAGAAAATCATATAAACCATTGAAATAAATAGAGGATTATAATAGTTATGTTGTTTAAGGAATTAAAATCATATTATTTTTCTAAAGCAATCATTAATAAAAGAAAACCGAAAAATAAATGGGATTATAACACAAAACATAACTTCTTTGGTAACTTTCAAATCAAAATTCAATGAAATAAATAATATGATATGGATATAAAATTCTCATGAATTATATGAAGTAATATGTGAAATTTTAATCATGTAAAATGTATCATCCATCCCGTCCTCATTAGCTTGGTAAGGTTGTGCAATGTTACATGGCCTTGGGATAAATCCCTAGGATTCCAATAGATGATAATAAATTTCATGGGTTTCATTAAGAGTTGGGGAATTATTTTCCATTTCAAAATAAAAAAGCTACCAAACATTACATAATTGAATAAACCACTACCTGATGCATGTTATAAAATACATAAAATTCAAAGAAATAAAATTTATATCGAAACCAAACTCCACAATATTTCCATCGAGGAATAATTCCAAAAAACCAAGTACACAGTGGAAGAAAAAAAACAAAGAAATAACATAGACAACCACAACTCCAAAGATCAAATAGGATACAAGATCCACCCCACAAAACATCCCAAGTATCACTAAACACCTCTAGATAAGTACGATACATTACCTTTTCCATTTTCATGATAACCAAAATCTGAAAAATAACTAATATGGAAAAGTAGAGGTGAGTAATAAAACTTTGTAGGCTTTCCCCAAATGAATTCTCTAATCACACGACTATGATTTAACATGTTATCAAAATTATATAAAATAATATATATATATATATATATATAATATTGTTTATATAACATACTTTAAACCATATTGTTAGAAAATCAAAACTATGTATAACAAAAATACTTTTCCAATACAAAAACATTTTACGTGGAATGAAATTAAGAATGTTTTCCAAACCATTTCACAATCCAATTTGAATATCCCATTCCAAACCACATATACACATATCCACACATGCATGCTTCGATATGATTTTTACATACTCATGAGTGGATTCTCATCTATCTAAATATTTGTCACATGTTAATTAAATTTCATGAACCATTACACCTTAGGCACTGAGCATAGGTTCATATTTCAACCAAGCCTCACAATGACATATGAACACACCCCACCACGTATACCTAAAAACAATGACAAAAAATCATTCCAAAACCATTTCAATGCCAAAATCATTTCAGTAAAACATATTTTTTATTTCACTACATTTTCTATAAAACGATCTTGAAAACTATGTTACAGTCAACATTTTTAAAACATTAATCAATTAACATTCCACAAAAATTTCTTAATTTCAATCCAATCAAAAAATCATAACTAAATAAGGTTTCTACTGTGATTTTCACACCAATTAAATAATAAATTTCTATAAATTAATTTAGTCTAAAACTAATACATAATTTTCTAATATTAAAAGTTGAGAGTGAATCTAACTACAACAAAAATGTGTTGAAAATGATAAATAGAAAGAAAACTGTCCATGAAACCGAGTTGAAACTCCAAAAACTCGCCTTAAATCTCCTCCCATAACAACATCAAAGCCAATTATATTCATATTTGGCAAAAAAAACCAAATATTTATCAATAATGGACTTATATTAAAGAAAATAGGATAAAGATATAGAGAAGTAGATATAAAAAGAAAACCAAGAAAACCCAGCATAAACCAGAAATTTCCGAGAGAATCTAGCTTAATCCACCATAAGAATCCTTTGGATCACCTCCAAATCGATGGGATAATCCACTTTAAACTTCTATTGGAATAATTCCAAAGTTATGGTATGTTTGTAAAAAATGATCATTTAAAACATAATCCCAACCAATATTCACTTTTTTGGATATAGTTTCTAAACATTGCATAGTTAGTCGAACTATTAAACAAACAGGTGATAACTATGCGCCATATTCTACCTCAATGGGGATTATCATAGGGTTGGATCGCATGGTTTTTAAACCGTGTGCCAACATGAAAAATCCCACTATCCATCTTTGAATGGTTTCTACTAGGTTTCCACACAGTTTTTCCAAAGCATGCTCTTTAACCATGCACCTACCCATAACCCTCTATATAATTGTGCATGGTTTTCCGCAAAAGTTCCATAGTTTTAACTAACCATGAACCAACCATACACCCATAGAAAATAACCAAAATATTTCCAAACCCTCCCAACTATCAAAAAACTCATTATATAAAAAAAATACATAAAATAAGGGTTACATGAAACCAGTTGTGCAACATTCTCCCCACCATTGGAATTTTCATCCCCAGAAATTCGAAAACCATCATTGTCCTAAAAGAGTTTGGTCCAGTGCTCGATCATCACCTTCTATCATTACAAAGTATCTTCTTAAATCTGACCATGTTTCCTCAAAACCCATACTAGGAAGGTTTTTATTCCATTAAATATTCTAAATTTTATATAAAAAATCGATACTAGAATGTGCAAAAACAGATAACCTAGATCTGGGTTAATGTGATCCTATCTGATCACATGGTTATGATCAGGAAGATAACTTTTCAACTAAGATACATGAATCTCATTATACACTTAATTTAATTGTGGTGTAAATTCAATACAAATATCACACCTCCCCAACCCATTCTAGTTTATCGGGAGGGAATATGTATCGAGGGGATAACTTTCTTTACATCCCAACATGATGATGTCTATGATTTAGAGAATTTCTCAAAAACACATGATCACTCACCTAGAATGAAAATGTACATCGACAATGATCTGTATATGCTTTTTGAATAATTTGTGCCATCTCCATATGTTTACTAATCAACGGAATCTTGCCCATTGTTTTATAGACAAGGATCTACCAAACCAGCGAAGTCCAACCGATTTCCACAAAAAACATAGAGAACGACAAAGATTACCATATAATGCTTCAAAATGAGCCATATGTATCATGGCCTTATATATATTGTTATATGATTTCTCCACAAATAGTAAATTCTTTTCCCATGAGCCACTAATATCCATTAGAAAAGCTGGAAACATGTCTTCTAATGTTTGTATCATCCTTTTGGGTTTCTCTTCCATCCTAGGATGATACTCTATACCCATAATCAGCTGAGTCTTAAGGTATTTCTATAAGGATTTCAATATATGAGAAGTAATACTTAGATCTCTATATCACACTATTGAAATTGTTAGTACATTAGTCTTTACCACTTCATGGATATATATTTTTGACTAGTCCTTCAATATATAAGATTCACATATAGGGATGAAATCATCTAAATTTGTGTCCCAATCCACTATCACTCGTTTAGAATTTTGTTTCTGAAAGATTATTTAGAGAACTATTACAAAATTCATAGCTATCTTCTCCCATTTTAACATTGGAATAGGTAAGGACTCCCACATACCTACTCGTTGATGATGCTCTACATTAGCTTACTAACAAATTAGGAATCTTGAAACAAACACAGCCACCTTCCTTTTCATAATGACCCACATAAATTGTGATTTTAAAACATTATACATCATCTATATTCTAGGATGAATATCCCATATCTAATGGTGGTAGGAATAATTAATTCTTTCCTAAAAATACATAGTTACAACCATTCGATTTATGAACTACATAAAATAACTCTCATCTAGATTTTATCCCTCAATGCCCTCCCCACCATTGAGTTTTTACTTCATAGAAACATAGTCTAGATCGAATGTATTTCCCTCATTAACCATCTTCACCTAACCTGGATCTAATGAAACTAGAATGAAGTCCAGTACTTCACCTCAATCTTCATATTCTAAGTGTATGCCATCTAATACAAACATCCACTACCACTCATATGAAGAATATTTTCTTCCAACTGATCATATGAATTTATGCTTAATGTGTCAGCCATAGAATTTACTTTACAAAGTGTATAAATTAAGTTATAGTCAAATATTTTCAGATACACCTTCAATATTATTTGTCTCATATTCATGACTCTTTATGGTAAAATATGTTTCCAGATCTATATGAAAACACATTGAATTTCTCACCAAAGAGGTAATTGTTCCAATTATTCAAATCATGGACTACAATAGCTAGCTCCAAATCATGTGTTGGATAATTATTCTAAAGAACATGTTCCTTCCATGATACAAAATCAGCAACATGATATCCATGCATGAGAACACATCCCAACCCTCATCCAAAATCATTACAATACACAACATACCCATGTCCTACTTTTGGAAAAATTGAGATTGTTACTGTTGTAAGGATAAAATTAAACTCTTAAAAAGACATCTATCATTCCTCTTTCCATTGGAATAGAACATTATTCTTTATCAAATATTTTTTTGGAAAATCTAGTCATGAGAATTCATGAACAAGAAATATGTAATAAACAGCTATATCAAGGAATCAATATATCTAGAAGACATTCATTGGGGGTTTCCAAGAGATAATTGCTTCTATATTTTTTAGATCCACCTAAAAATCTATTTTATAGATTACATGTCATAGGAAACGTACTTTTTGTATCCAAAAAGTCAAAAATTTATTGTTCAGAATATAGATAATGATATATCAGGATTCCCAATAGGGTCAGAAAGTGTTTCTCAAGCTCAACCCTCGTCCTTGAATACACCAATATGTCATCCAAAAACACCACCATAAAAGAATATATTTACCTCTAAAATATATGATTCATAAATTCCATGAATTATAATGGTGAATTATTAATACTGAAAGGCATTATAACATCCTCATAATAGATATATCTACTCCTAAAATATTTCAATTGAATTTCCTCATTTCAAACTCACAATTGGTGATATCCCAATTTAATGTAAATTTTAGAGGACCACTAATCTCCCCTTAATTGATCAAACAAATAATCAATGAATGGAAGTGAAAACATATTCTTTATCATAACTTCATTATGCTTAAGATAATACACACATAACTGAATACTTCCATATGAATTTTTGACAAATGAGACTAGTGTTTCCCATAGAGACGTGATCTGACGAAATAACCCTTTACTTGTAAGATCTTACAACTAAATTTTATACTTCCTTAATTATTTGGGTGAAATCCAATAAGTTGGAATAGAAATTCGATTGGTCCCTAGAAGGAGATAAATCATAAACCCAACTACTCTCATAGGTGGAAACCTGATAAATGTTTAGGAAAAACATCTAAAATATGAACAATCATTGCTCGAAAACAATTATTTTCGATCTCTTCCATCGATGCCAAAAACTATTATACAAACTACTATTAGTTTATTAAAACTTCTAGTTTCAACAATCCCATGTCACCATCCTTTACAATCTACTCTCCTAGAAATAGATGCTCGACTCCATCTTCGGTTTGTAAAATCTTCTCTTCTGGTATAACAGCCTATGTTATCCTAGAACCTAGTAAACCAATCCATAAAATTGATTTTATCATATGAATCCATCTCAAAAATATATAAATCCAAAATAATCTTGTCTCAATAAAAAATTATAAAACATTACCTATACCTAAAATATTTACATTCTCTCCAACTAAGAGGAGTATGATTTTTTAACACAGAAGTAATTGTCTCATATTTTAAACTCATAAAATCTATAATGCGTGAAGATATAAAGGATTGGGATACACCTGTATCATAGAATATTTGCATAAGGGTAGAATTTAAAAGATTCATAACACTCACAACTGATTTTCCAAAATGATAATCTATAATAACCTACTCAACTCAATATAATTTATTTCTCTCCACACTTAGTTATTTCATTTCATATTAAGATTACCCTAGATGAGGAGTTATGGTATTCCTAAAATCACTATGGATTGATTTTTTCTTCTGATGTGATCTATTTTTCTTTCCTCGCTCAGTCGAGGCATATGATTCATATGAAAACTAAGAAGTGTCCCAAACACCCAACCCTAGATAACTATGAAAATAATTCTAAAGTTGAACCACTTGATTATAATTATTGCATGATCTTGTTGGTGTGGTACCCTCTCAATTCATGGGTTTGAATGAACCACATTGAAAACATCCATCTTTAGTCATGGGTCTCAGAGGATTATTCACCAATCCTCCTGTTTGGTTTTTGAGTTATTCTCACACCATAGAAATATGTATCCATCTTCTTCTTTCCCCATCAATATAGTTCCCATAATTTCCTAGGGGAATCAACAGGCTTCCTCCTCCCATATCTATTAAGATGTCCCTCTCTGTTATGGTATATCTATTGACTATCTCTTTAAAATACCTAATAAAGAGAAGATAAATTATTGAGAAAATATCTTATCTCAACCTCGATTCAATGTTGTACGCCTTTAAAGATGCACCAGTAATACTTTCAGTTGAAAATCATACAAAATAAAATAATTTTGCTTCATACTATGTGATAGATATATTTTTTCAACTTTAAGCTGGAAAAATATATCGTTTTTGGAATTATGAACGTATAAGGATAGAATTTTTTGTTAAAAAATTATTCAAAATCTTCCCATGGAAGTTCTTTGCCTAATTTAGCCTGAACAGCTAAAACCCACAACATGCATGCACTATCTTCTAGCATATAATTCACTAGCATTATTTTTAACTCTATGTTTGTGCTAATGAAATCCCAGCTATCATTCATCCTATCTGGCCACACCTCTTCCTTTTTAGGTTCAAAACCACCATGAAAGTTTTTTGGATGATGCTTATCAAATTTTATGGAATGATCTACATTCCTTGTCTCATCCATCATTTTCTTACTATCCATAGCTTGACGTGATCGAACAATACTCTGAACTAGTTTTTGGTTCACATGTGGATTAGGTGAAACCACATTCTCCTAAGCTTCCTCTGGTTGATTACCAGGATGCCTACCAAGTTCTATTTTCTATAAATAAAACAAACACCAAAATTCAAACTCTTTATTAAATAAAATATTATTATTTAAAATTTTACCACATCCCAATGTTAGTTAATGCTTTCAAAAGTCAATATTTTCCATGGTAATCCATTTTTTAAAACAAAACCACCCATTATTTTAAAAATAAAACAATTTTTAAAATATCAAAACCTTGCACTTCTCACAATTATACATTTGAAATGAATATCACCATTTTTCAAAAGTCATATATTTTTACTAAATAATAAACAATTACTCAAAGTAAAATATTCAATCCTAGTAGGAAGTAATTTCAAAAATGAGTTTCATGCTCATCTCATGGGATAAACCCATACCAATGAGATTCCATATCATATAAGTGTCCCCAAAACACTTACGTACTCAATTAGCTGATAACATTTACATTCAACAAAAAAGGTATGATATGTCTTTTTTTCCATATTTCAAGTCATGGAAATCAACCTAAAATAGGGAATAGAATGAAATAAATTTCAACTCTAAGACCAAAATAACTAAAGACTACTTATTCCAATATATTTCAGAAAGGACCAATATTGACACCAATTGTAACATCCCACCCCTCCTAATTAATTTGAGAAGGTGGTGTAGCATTATTTGGTCTAACGATACATCCCTAGTATGTGAAAGGATGGAAATAAATTCCAAGGGATTCATTAATAGTTGGCGGTGATTTTATTTTTGATAATAAAACAACCAACCAAACATTTAATAAAAAATAAACCACTGCATGATGCATGATATAAAATAATGAAAACTCAAAGAAATAAAATTTATATCAAAACCAAACTCTAAAATATTACCACAATATAAGACTACAAAACAACAAAGTACACATAAAAAAACTAAAAAATCTATAAATATCAAAGAAAACCATTAATACAAGGCAGCAATGGGCTCAAAGCTCCACCCTATGGAACTGCCCATGTTTCATTAAGAACCACTAGATATGTGTGATACTTTACCTTTGACCATGTCCCGATAAAAACATTTATAAATGAACCAAATCACAAAATCAAGGGTGAGTTATGAAAATCAATAAGCTTTACCCAAATGACATACCTACTCATGGAAGAAGGATAAAAAATGATTGCACGTTTATATAAAACAATTTATAAAACAAATTGTCAAAAAATGATAACTACTTCAAAGAAAAAAAGCTTTCTAAGACAATCATTTTTCATGGAAATTTACCAAGAATGTATTCCAAAATATTTCACAATTCAATTTTCATATCCCATTCCAAATCACACATCCACACATGGATGCTTTATTATGAATGTTCCAAACTCCTGAGCAATTTATCATCGATCTACCAAGTTTCCACACAATAATTAAATCCCATGTGACATTAAACCTTTGGCACTAAGCACAATGTCAAAATTTATCCCAGCCTCATAATTAAATATGAACACATGCTACCAAGTATTCCTAATAACCATTCTAATAAAATCATGCCAAAAACATTTCGATGCAGAAAACAATTCAATTACAAATACATTTCAATAAAAAAAATAATGAAACCTAATTTCCATGAATATAGAAAAGAATCAATTATAAAATCAACATTTTAAAATCATTTTTCAAATCACTTTTCATGAAAATTCCACAACTTCACACAAATTCCGAAACCATCCATGAAAAAGGTTTCTACCATAATTTTCACACAAATTTTATAATAAATTTCAATAAATATAATCAATCTAAAACAAATCATTCATGTTATAATAAGTATATTTGAGATTCAATCCACCTACCATAGATATTTGGTGAAAATGATAATTGGCACGAAAAACGACCACAAAACCATGTTGAAACTTAAAACCCCCAAATTAGAACTTCTCCCCTAACATCAGAAAATCCAAATATAATCATATTTGGATATAGAAACATTATATCTATCAGAAATAGAACTAGATCTAAAAAAATATGGAGATAGGGAGAATTATATATGTACAAACCAATAAAAAACACCATAAACAATGACTTATCGAGATAAAACGGCATCGACACATGGATAAAAGCCTTCATCTCATCTCGAGATCATCGAAAGAAGCCTCCTTATCCTTTGAGTAGAATAATTCTTATTTTTGGGTCAGTTTGGGGGGAAATGGGATGTTAAAACATAATATTAACCTAGATCCACTTTTATTAATCGAGTTTTTAAACTATGCATGTTTAGACAACCCATGCATGGTTAGGCATACTATGTTCTTACCATGGGCGTGGTTTTGCCTCAAGGGTGGCCTCACACGGTTTCTAAACCGTGTGCCAATCATTCCACATCCCATTGTCTTGGTTTTCATAGTTTCTACTACATGGCTCCATGGTTTTTACAAACTGTTATTCTACCTACTTCCCTCAGTCTCATTGTGGATGGTTTCCTGAGGATGTTTTACGTTTTTCACTAATATTTCTCCAACCTTGCATCCTGAGAAAATTCTCCAAACATTCTATATTTCATAAAAATTCAACCAAAATTCCCCCCAACAACTATGTAAACTTAAAATACATAAAATAAGGGTTACTTGGTTGAAAATGGGAGTGCTACATGGAAGTAATCACACCATATAAAGAAAGCATGGTGTGATACAGGAAGTAATCCTCAAGAATGAAAGATTTATATAATGAAAATCCTTGCAAATATCATAACATTTTAAGTGAAAATTAATGCATGATGTATTTATAGGAACATATATAAATCCATATAATAGTTTAAAATATATTATAATATAATTGTCTATCAATTCACACATAATCATGGAATAAAAATGTCAATGATGTTTTATAACCCAATGAAAGGAAATTTAGTTATGAAAGCCCTTACCTCAAGTCCAAATTTGATATGTACATCCTTTAAGTCCTATAAAAAATTGTATTAATTAATTTACTATTTAAGAACCATTTAAATTTATATTACCCTGACATTAAAATATTTATTTTGTTCATATCAATGATTTTTTTAGTAATATAATCGATTAAGTCCACTTTAGTTGTTTTGAGGACGTTCGGTGCATAATTGAAAAATGAATTGGGTATGATGACCGTTGTAAAAGAGGTCATCAATTACATATCTAGAACATAATAATCATTATATAATAATTATCTTTAAATATAAAATGAATATTTTTAGTCAGCCATTAAAATTTATTATGGGAAACCAAATACATTTGCTCATGAGGGTATAGTCTACACTTACACATGAGAAATGATTTTACTTTTCATTATATGGGAACTTAAAAAAGAAAATAAAATATTACCCTTATAAAATCATTATCATGATGAAAAAATAAAATAACTAAATCAAACATGTCACCATGGCCAACCATGTAAGGCATATTTTTTTAAAATGAATTGAATCACTACGTTGTGGTTGTAATTCATACGCATGCACCTTCAATGATTCATTTCTTAGGTATTGGAATTGTATGAAAATAGATGATATATTCTATTTCTAGAATAAATATTATTTCATGAAAATAAAATTTATATATATATATGTGGGGGGTTTATTTGGGCATGTTTATTTATGTTAAATCAATCATAATAACCATTATTGTAAAGTGGCTATGAAAAATGAAACATGTCACATTTTTGATGTGTTAATCCACATATATGCCTAAGTGATTTGTTCATTTCCCATTGGATCAAAGAGGATATAGAAAGGGTTGTTAAATTAATATAATAACATATAAATATATTGAGGATAATTATATTGTTATATCTCAACGATAATTATTATTGTTATGGAGTTACAAGAAGAAATAAAATTATAGAACTCAATTAAGCCTTATACCTTCTTCTTTGAAAACGTTCTTTTCTTTTATGCTTAATGAATTATGAAAAATGGTTCCTTATTACATCAATGGCCTAAGAATATATTCTTTTGAATCATTATAAGTATTTAATTAGATTATTTTGAAAAAAATGAACATTATTTCTATCATAAATTATTAAAATGACTCCTTTATATAGGAAACAATAAATGGTATTATCATATTTGTTTAGTCATTGATGGTCAATAATCATCTTAAAATTTAACAGGTGGAATAAAAAATGACAAATTATGATATATATGACTAAATGACATCACAATTATTGATTTATTTAATTTTAATTACTTTTAAATCAACTAATAAGATATCGATTACCATAGAATACAATTAAAGTCATCTGTTTCTTCTCATCTTATATTGACTTTAAAAATATCATGAAAGAAAAAATTGAAATTATAAACAAAATATCAATACATTGTAATTTCTATATATATATAATATCAAAACTAATTTAAATATTATCATTTTTAATATTTTCTAAATTGGTTAGTTATTTTTTCTCTTGTTTTCTGAAACTTTTCTCCATCATGGTTTAAATTTTATTGATAAAATTATACTAATTTTAAAAATTAGTGATAAATTATTAATATAATTGTAATTTATTTTAATTCATAATGAATATATACATTAATTCAACAAGTATATTAACTAAATTTTTTTCCATAACAACTTATTTGATATATTAATTTATCTTTTCTCACCTTGTATATGAACTACACGTGTATTTGGATAATATTATTGTTATATTACTCAAAATTCCAACATATCAATTCATATAGTCAATTACATGTCATATAAAGTAATCAAGCTTATCAAATAAGTTTTTATTCCAAAATATTATCTTTAGGAAACAAAATATACATTTATAGTGTTCTGTAACCACTACGTGTGCCCTGAAAATAATTTCATGATTTACCATCAAATAAACTCTAATTTATATGTTTCGAATAATATTTTGTGTTTTTATTTTTATTATATCATAATACATGATAAATGTAATTAATTTAATAAATATATATATTATATTTATCTCTTGTAAATGTAATATCATGAGTTTTCTAAAAGTTAGATCATGTTTGATACCATAAAAGATAAAAAACATTGTACTTAAACAAATCGTGAAATATTATTATTATATAATTGTTACTATTATAACCTTGAAATTGAATTTTATGGAATTCATAGTGTTAAAATAATTATGAAATATATATAATCTTCCCACTAATACTAAATTTATAATTTTTTAAATAATAAATTTATCTTATATGAGTTATTTTATTTTTCAATAATATGTTTTCTTCAAAACTGGGCTTTCGTGCTTTTTCTATATAATATTATGTTTAAATTTTTTATAGTTTTTAAAATTTATTTTGAAAAATAAATTACTTCTTCAATTCATAATGTCAAATTTATCTTATAGAGAATTTTAAAAAATGTTCTGAATAGATTTTTTGTTTTTGAATACTGAAAAATATTGATTTTTATTAAAAATTGAATTTTATTTTCAAATAAAAATTTTATTTTGGATATTTTCTAAACAAACTAATTCAATTTTATTTAAAATAAAAAAAATTTTGGTTTTAAAAATTATTTATAATTGAAATTAGTAAAAAAAGTTTTATAATTTAAGAAGTCATTTTTCGGAAAATTTATTTTTTATCATAATTTTCAAATATAATTTTAAATTAACTACTTCCACTTTTGTGTTTTAAATTTTGAAAAATGGATTCAATATTTTATAAAAGTGTATCCAAATTTTAACAACATCCCCCTTTCATATTGGCATAAAATGAAAAGTAACCTTAGTAATTTTTATAACCCTAGAAAATGGTATATCATGTAATTAAAGTAAAAAAATGATAAGGAATATAAAATTATCCAAATACTTATCTTATATTATTTTATGATTATAATTATTCTATACTCATCCTAGATTCGGTTATATGGAATTATTTTTCCATTTATATGGGATTATTAGAATTATAATATATTATTTAATGAAAATAAAAAAATGTCACAATTTTGTTTTCATTAACTATAATACTTTTAACTTAGATATCATTGGAGGATGTGTTCAGTAATAAATAGTATTTATAAATTTAAATTCACTAGCCTCTTCATGGTAATTTATTTTTAGTTTTTAGTGAATAAAAAATTACCCTAAATTCTTGTTCAATACTAACGGAGAAATAATTTAATTAATAGAAGAATAAAATAAATGATATTAAAAATATTAATGTTATTTTAGTTTTATATAATTAATGTGATACTTGAATTTTATATATTACCAAGTCATGTTAGAGATGTTTTATAATATTATTTGTGAAATCTAATAAATTTCTAGATATTATTAATTACAAAGTAGTGTATAGTTCTAAGAATTTACATCAATTAAATTTATTAATAAATAATATCTAACAAATGATATGAAATTACAAAAAATAATAGATTTCACAAATTTACAATTATATGTTTTTAAAATATATTTTGGTCTATTTATTGGTTTTTTCCGATAATGGTAACAATATTGACCCTTAATGTATAAAAAAAGTTTTCACCGCAATAAGTTTAAAAATGGGTAATTAAGATTTAAAACTAAAGGATAAGGATAGTAATATATTTAAATTTTGAATAAATTCAATTTTACGAGTGTATTTAGACACATACTCCTAATTTTTTTTATATAAATCCGGTTGCATATATTTTTAATCAAATATAAATTTATATTATTTTAATATTTTCAAAAAATTCAGGAGTTACTCTCTCATCTCTTATAAAATAGAACTACTTATTATCATTTCATAACACATAATGTAACATTGTGTTCATAAAATACCTAAAAAATCCATTTATATGATCTCTCCCCACATTATAGAGGTCTATCTAGGTATAAAAAACATAGTATTTTTGAGGTGTTTAGAAAAAAGATATGTTTTCAAAGAAGAGGTATCATATTTAATTAAGTGTTTCGTATTTATTTATTCTTAAAACCACCATTAAATAATTTCCATCCATGATAAAATAATAAAAAAATATCATTCATATACAATGATATTATTATTTCAATATTATAACCTATATACATAATATGTTTCATCAAATGGGAAGTGAAACAATCATTTGTGTGTACAGAAGACTATTGTCATGCAAACTGTGGTAATTTCATTCCAACACAATAAATCTTGAATAGATTAAAATGATTGAATTAAGATTTATATATGAAATTAATGAAATGTTTATAATTACCAAATGATATTATATCATTTACCTTCTTACATTTGCATTCACTTGAAAATGATAACGTCATTTTTTTGTATATGTGGACTACCAACTCCACAAAGATATGTGATATATTTTTAATCACTACATAACATTAATTATATATATAAATGGATATTTAATGGATATATATGATAAATATGATATTATTAAAAGGTAGTATTTATTTTAACTTCTTACCTTTCCATTCACTAAAAAATGATAATGTCGTTCATGCAAACATATGGATTTCCACATCTATGATGTGATGTGATTTTTTTATCAACAAAATATTACATTGATTATATATATATGTGTGTGTGTATATTTAAAAGAGGAACATGATATATATGGAGTTTTAATTGTGTTATATTTAGAATTAATACTTTCATTTTAACATGAGATAATTCATTTCATGTTATAATGGTGTTCTATTCTATAAATTCATGTTTGTTCATCAATATGGAAGGTAAATTATATCAAAAAACATTATTAACCAAAAATTATTATTAAATAATAAATATCATTTAAAAAAGTTCATTCCAATTATTTAAAATATTTCTTAATAACTGATTCACCAAAAAGAAACAATTTTATATATCCAATATATTATTATTTATCTAAAATTTATATGGAACCTAGATTATATTTTAATTGATTTAAAATTTTATGTTTATTAACCTCATTGGATAATGTAAATATAACCAAGAATATTTATTTTCTAGAGATACATACATTATATAGTAGGTTTTTTGCCAAAAATTAGTGAAAATATGTTACCTAGATTCAATACCTTAGAAAAGTGGTGTTTGTAAAAGTAAATAATATTAGGGATACATAGTTTGTAATTTTATAAAGATTATATATTATAAAAATGGAATCCATCATAACTGGTGACAAAGTATCACATCCAGCAAGACAGATATGTTTGAACCCAGAACCAAAGAGTGAAAGAGGAGCAGTGCCTACCACAGGACAATGTGATGTTCTGGTTAGTATAACAATGTTTTACATTATTCCAATAATCTAATGGATAATGGTTGTGTTCATTTAGTTAATATATTTATTATCATATATATATATGTGGTATAAGAAATTTATATGGTGATTAATTGATAAATATAATTTTACATGAATATCATTATAATTTTTGGAGAATTAAATAATGAAGGTTAAATAATAAGGGGTTTTATTTGAGAAACAAAGGAAGAATTATATTCTACAAGCATTTATGATTTAATGATGAATGTTTGGTTATTCATATTATTCATATTAATAACTATCTTATCTTGGAGATCATGTGATAGGGAAATTGAATATTTGGCATGACAAATTAAGATTGATGGATATTATTTGGATATAACTACTAAATTTATTCATGATGACGATGTGGTCAAATACATATGATTTTTGGGTTTCATAATTATTATAGAATATTTATTACTTAATTTTAAAGATATTAATTTCTTTAATGATCTATACTGATATTTTTGTACTAATATTAAATTTTAGATATTAATGTAATTTTATTGATAAAAAATATTATTCCTCTTTCAAATTATCTTACCCTATACAAACCATTACATTTTTAGTTAATTATTTATCAAAATTGGAATAGGCTGTTAATATTTTTTAGATTTTGTGAACTTTATAAGTTTATTCTCATGCTTCGAGCATAAAACATTCCTCTTCAATACTATTCTTTTGGAAAAATAGATGATATTGTGGTAGACATTTATTAAATGTTGAAATATTACTTCTCAAGTAGGTATACTTACCTTTACTCATAGTCTATATGTATTTTGAGACCCTCAACTTTAGAATGTCTATTTTAAAAATAAACATTATCCATTTACTTTTCTTAACAATAAATAAACAGAATTTTGACTCTTTGTTGTTTTATGGTTTTGGGACTATTGACATTTTTCATGACTATGTTCTCTGTCACTCTATTTAATTCGTTGGATGTGTTATATTTTTATTTCATATCCATGTTTTTACTTCCAACTGTTTTTATTATACTAGTAAACCTAATTTTTTTTATTGTAAATAACCTATGTAGATCCCTTTCACTCTTTTCAAGAGGATGTGTTTCAAAACATTTTTATGATGTGGGATTTCAATAAATATAATTTTAGAAATGGAACCATTGGTTTCTGATCATGAGTTCAAATTTTTAGTAAGAAATTTACTAAATGTGGGAGAATGTTATATCTTGATTATTTTAAAAGAGAACTTGTGTTTTATAGTGTACATGATACGCAACACTTAGAATGAATGGATCTTGACATATTATTGTTATTTAAATATTACCATTATAACATAGTTGTTATATTGGTAATAATAAAAAATATTAAAATATTTATGAAATTTACTTAATTTTAGTACTCAGTCATAATTTTTTAATTTTTAAATATGAAGCTGGTTATTTAGTAAAGATGTTTTATCTTCAATGATGTGTTTTCTTAAAAAATGGGTTTCCAGGATTTTTATAATTTAATTTTCTAATTAGTTTTTTGAAATTTTAAAAAATTAATTTAATTATTGAATCCATCATGTCAAAATTAATATAGTTTGAATTTAGGAAAAATTTAGAAATGATTGATTTTTCAATGAATATTTAAAAGGCAGATTTTTCATTAAATACTGAAAATACTGGCCTTTGTTAAATATTTTAATTTATTTTACGGTATTTAAAAATTAAAATTATATTTTCAATAAGTTGTAAATTTTTATAAATTTTTTTAAATTAAAAAAAACAATATTTATGTTTTGTAATTGTTTTTTTTTTACATGAAATTTGTATAAAACTATCCTATATTTTAAAAGGTTATTTTTCTTCAAACCTATTTTTAGACATTTTTTCCCAACATAATTTTATATTTTATTATTTATTTTCAATGTTTTGAATTTTGAAAATTATACTCTATATTAGAAATCATTGGATTAAAATTTTTAAAATAGATCTCATTTATTTTTCCTTAATATAAATACTAACCTTAATAATTTTTGTTTCCATAGTAATTGGTATATTGCATATCTAAGGTAATAAAAAATGAGAAGGACAACAAAATTAAAAAAAAACAATTGCCTTAATATTATTTAATGAGTCTATTTTATGTATAATCATTTTTGTGTCTGTTATATTGAATCTCTTTTCTCATTTGGATGAGGCTATGAACTTTATAAGATTTTATTTAAAGAAATGTCAAAAATGTCACACTCTTGTATTTATTAATTATAATATTTTTATCATATATATTAGAATAGTATTTTTTAGTTATAAATATTATTTTTAAATCTTAAATATTTTTCTTCTTAATATTAATTTGTTTTTAATTTTAGTTATGATATAATAATTATAAATTCCTTTATAAAGCATAAGCAATAATATTTTAATTAATGGAAATTTCAAGTAAATGTTATTATAAATATTAAAAGTATTATAATAGAAGATAATTAAAGTGATTAATGAGTTTTCTATATTTCTATGACATTCTATGGATATTTTAAAATATTTTTTTTAAATTAGAATCATTTTATTGATATTATTAATTTCAATGTTATGAATAGTTTGGGAAATTGAAATTAATGATGTCTTGTAATAAATAATATTAATTGAATTCTATAAAGTTCAAAAAAATCATTTATTCATCCAAATGACTATGATATGATTTATAATATCAAAACTGGTCTATTAATGGGATTTTTTCTATTTACAGTAAAAATAATAACCATTATAAAAAAATTCCTTTATCATTTTATGTTTAAAAGTTGTAATGAAGGGTTAAAACTGAAGTATAAGGATAAAAAATAGTGAGAAATAAGTATAAATTTTATTATAAGATGTTATTTCAACCAATACTAATCCAATATTTGAAATAAATCAGTCTTGATCCATTTTAAATTGTATATAAATTTGATTTATTTTACATTCTGAGATATTCCTAAAGATCTGATGCTCTATCTTATAATTGTGATCCATTTATTCTCATTTAGTTACCCTTAAAACCCATTTTTATTGTACAAAACCTAACCAAATACCTTACTATAATCTATAACATCATTATAGAGGCCCTTTTTCTAGCATCACCCCAACCTTATTGGTATTAATGAGGTAATCATAAAAGGTTGTTTGAAGAATATGTATCATTTATTATCTATTTTTTCTGAATTATTTCTTCTTCTACCTTCTTCAAATAATACTTATAAATGATAAAATAATAAATAAACTACCATAAATACATTTTTTATGTTAATATCGAACCCTATATCAATCACCTCTTAAAAATGAGGGATGAAACTATCCTTTGTTTGTATGGCAGACAACCGCCTCTCAAACTAATGTAATTCGTTTTCCATGACATTATCCCATTGATAGTTTATAATGATGGAATTTATATTTTTTATTGTGTTAATTAAATATGTATCATTATTAATAAATAATATATCATTTACCTTCTTATATTTCTATTCACTGATAAATGATAACATCATTCATGAGTACGGGTGGACAACCACCTCCACTGAGCAATATGATTCTCATTTCAATACCACAGAACATTGATGATATATGTAAGTATATTTTTAGTATTAATATTATATGTAATATTTTATAATCTTTTGTAAATGATAATATAATACATACCTTATGACGACCCAAACATTCATTAATGAAAATTCTTCATGATCTATTTCAATGTCTTATTATGTAAAATGGTTATATAAAATATGCACTTATTTGTTTTTATGTTTTTTGATTTTAAGATACTATAAAGAATTGTTACCATGGCTTATATAGTCATTAAACAGTGATCAAATGATTAGTATAAATATAGGGCTTTAACAAATACAATTTACTCATACAAAGGAATCAATGGCCTCATCTAGCAGACTTGCCCCATAAAAATCCAATTTGTCAGAGCATGGAACGGAGGTGGTTTCATTGGGCTTCTCTCTTGATCACGCCCATGTCGATCTTGAATATGTTAAGCTTGAGTAGAACCGCATACGAGAGAAGTGGAAGTTGATAGAGATTACAACTCGAGTGATGTTATCCGAGCCACCCCATGAGTCTCTCACCATTTCTCACCTTACCCTAAGGTCATATGCGGGTGTTTTAAGGGGTTATGTAATAGAACCCTAGCACTATAATTATATTAGCTATTTTTTATAGAGAATATATATTCATTTTATTATTGTTACTTTGTAAATAGTTTTTAAAGTGTAAATAGTATTTTTAGTAAATATTAAACTAAGAAATATATTTTGATGAATTAATGGATTATTTAATTAAATAATATTTTAATAAAATATTATTATTTATTTTAAATTAATTTTTATTAAATATAAATTATCTTATAATTTTATTAATGCAACTGTAATTTTTATTAAGGTTTGAAAGCTATTTTTCAAAACCCATGATTTTTTTATAAATATCAGTTTTCAATTTAAAAGATAAAATTCATATATATAGAAAAAAATTAGATAAAATGAATATTAGTTTTTTAATTAGGACTTCGAAATTACACAATGTTGAATTTTTTATAATTTTTTGAGTTAGTCGATTTTTTTGGGTAAATATTAAATACCGTTTAATTATATAATGTGTTTTATGACATCATTAATACCAAATATTGATATAATAAAATATTATAAACAATATGTTCATCTAATATATTTTTTCCCATTAAAATTATTTGATTTTAGGTTGTTTTTATTTAATTACGAAGCCTTAGTGGACCCTCCAAGACTTATAAAACATTTTTTCCTTTTAAATTGATTTCCTTGAGAATGTGACTCAACTCCACATAAGCAACACTATTATTTTAAGAAGTTAGGCCATTGTCCTTAAAATATATTTTTTTCTACTCCCCTTTGGAAAAACCCATGCACAAAAACTATGGGCTGGTTTGTGGTTTTGATTAGTTTAATGTGTGCGGTCCCAAACCTAAATAATAAATAATTCTCTCCCCTTTCCTATATAATCCCACCCAAGCTCCCACTTCCACATCACTCAAAGCCTTTGGAGTTCGACCTACCCCTACTCTCCTCTCTCTAGAATCCTCCCAAGGCGCATCATACTCTAAATAATCCTCTCTCAATCCCCCCCCCCTCAAGCCTTTGGGATCACACTTCCATGTATGGGATTCATTCCTTTCCCATTTTATCCAAGTATAATCATATTTTTACCCCATTTTATTTTCAATTATAAATGTTGGGGTATGATTTTTCACCTCCCCCATACTTCCATAATTATTTTTGAATTTTGAGAGACCCCTTTTCTCTCTCATTAATTTTTCCCATTTACATCTGTTACCATGCTGAAATTTAGTAATGAATTTCTTCCCCCTCATTTACATTCATGAAATTAATTTTTATTATAAATCCAAATTCCATTACATATATTGACACAAGTATCTATATGACCCCCTTATTTTCCATTTTATGTACATATTATGAGACACCATTTTTTCTCTCATCAACCGTTTTTACAAAGTCTTATGTCACACCATTATGCTGCCGAAATTTCACGGTCATCTTCAAAGAAAATATCATTGCGTAGTGAATACCATGCCTATTTATTTTTAAAGGGGATTAATCTTTTTTTACATTTAATTCTTGGTGGAAGAGTTTCATGTATGAATTCCACATTTCGTTATCATGGAATAAATTATTATGTTTAATGAATCTATGTTGTATGGTCTTGTGGCATACTTATGCATTAAATGAAATGTTTAAGAAGGGAATGCTTTGATAGCGCTCCAATGCATTGGGTAAAAATTAATATCATGATATGTCAAGTGCAATGAGGATTTACTCATGATAATTCAAGATAAGTGAGTATTTACTCAAGCTAATTCAATTGCAATGAGGGTTTACCCTGGCTCCATGTGTAATGAGCCTTAGCTCATGCTAATTCCATGTTAAGTGTTGCTTCCACATTTCCATGTTATGATATTCATGCTAAATCATGCCTTTATTTTTATTTTTATTTATGATCCACTGATATTCCTATTGAAAAAAATGTATTTCAATCATTATGTTCTACCCTTTTTACTCCCTTACTGGGTTTTATAGCTCACCTTCTTTTATGCATGTCTTCAGCTTATCCCATGCAATGCTAAGTATGAGGGAATGTAGTGGTCATGTAAAAGAGGTTTTCAATAAGATATTTCATTTTATGTTTTAAATTGTTTTGTAATGTTACTAATCCCCAAAGACACTACACATCTCTAACTTCTATGTTGTATCAATTAAAGGTTTTAGTTAACAATTTATGACAAGTATGTAGTAAAAGGAAGGGTTGTTATTGTTGGTATCATAGGATAGGAATATTTATTTTTTTGGATTAGGATTAGAAACCCTAGTGAATTCCTTAAGGATAATACTATGTATAATGAAAACTTCCCTAAGTTTTGATGAGCATTGATTAAGTGGTTTATCATAAAAACAAATCCCTGAATGGATATGAGCAGGTAGCGGTGGCTCTGGCCCAGAAGTACCAAGGAATAAAAACTCCATCAAGGAGTTATGAGCTTGACCTGTGGTATCCTAGTATACAACAACTGGCCTTACTGCACTCTTGGTTATGAAACTCCCAGGGGTTATGCTTTGGTAAATTCACAATCATCGTATGATCCATTATTAAGGGAATAAAAAAATTCCCCTAAAAATATTTTCTAGAAAGTAAATCATAGATAACATAGATAAAAGCCTATATTTTAATATGTTAAGGAAATAAAATTAATTTTTAAATAATACTTATTGTCCTTTGATTATCCTTTATGTTTTACCCCTTACATTCATTTTATTCTATCCAATGGTCGATAATAGGAGGTATCGGGCTCACAACCGATGTAAAGATCAATGTGATGATTGTACTAATGAGATGACCAATCCTATGGGAGTATAAATTGTGAACATTGTAACAATACTCTATTAGTTAAATCAATATTTGAATTGAAACATGGGTCAAGAGGAATGTTCAACCCCCCTCCCCCCAATGAAGAAAAATTCGCTAATGAAAGCTTCACGAGACAAAAGCCTCCTAATTTTAATGGATCATTTAATCCCTCAGTCACCAAAAAATGGATCCACTCCATTGAAAATATCTACTACATCCTTAAATGTTACAAACAAGAGATAATTATTATGGCTTCTTATTGTATGGAGGGTGAAAATGATCAATGGTGGACATTGATCAAAAATAAAAATCATATGGAGGAGATCGAGGCATTGAAATGGAAGGATTTCTGAAAAATGTTTTTTGATTAATATTTTCCTCGCACCATATAGATTATGATAGAAAGGTACTTCCTTTAACTCATGAAAAAAGAAAACAAATCCATCAGACATTATGAGTAAAACATCACAGGGCTTGCATGATACACCTTCGGCTATGTCCTTACCCCCAATTGCAAGGCTGACCGCTTCTTTGGTGGGATGAAACCTAGCTTGCGGAAAGGCCTTGTAATCTGTGACTTCAATAACTATGAGGAAATTCTTTGATGTGACCACAAGGTCGAAATAGAGATCAGTGAATCTAATTTGTATCATTAGTATAAGAAGCTTTAGGTGGACTTTAATTCTAGAATCCAAATGGATGAATACAATAATGCTAAGAAAACCCATCACCCCACTTGCCAATGGTGTGGAAAGAAGCGCCCTGGAAATTTTCTGAAGGGGAAAAGGAAATGCTTTAGGTGTGGAAGAAAAGGGCACCAAGACATTAACTATAGGCAAGAAAACCCATGGTAGTGATAGAGGAGTGGAATGCTCCATTTGAACCACAACACATTTTTTATTGCTTCAACAACAAAGAACCAGGGAATCATACAAATCAGTGCACTAAGTAAAGGGTTTTTTTAGGCAACCAACAAACTAATAGGCATCAAGGGAAAGATTTTTCCATCACTACCACCAAAGTGAACCCCGAAAATGAAGTGATGATAGATACGCTAGTTATTCATTCAAGAATAGAGGATGTACATTTTGATTCTGGTTCTACATATTCTTTTGTATCCTGAAAGTTTTGTAGAAAAATCCCAAAACCCCGACAAATCATGGACGTGAATATATCGGTGAGTACAAAAATTGGGAAAATCATTACATCCCATGAATATAACTCCTCCCCAATCATAATCGATGGATTTAACTTCCTAGTGATTCTTTTCATACTCTATCTAGTAGAATTTTATGCAATTATTGGAATGGATTGTATTTCCCTATATAGGTCCAACATAAATTATCATAAGAGGGAAATCATTATCTATATAGTGAATTGAACCCCGATTCTATACAAGTGAAAATAGGAAGATGAATCTTCATTATCACCATAATTCCAAGCATGGATATTACTGCCCTATGAGAATGAGTATCTGGATCAGATGATTGATTCAAAGGAGGCAACCATCCTTGAAGACATGTGTATTGCGAGGGAATTCACTAAAGTGTTTCTTGAGAAATTTACTGGTCTTCCTCCTAGAAGAGATGTTTAATTATCAATTGATCTTAGACATGGGGTGTTTCCAATATCCAAGACTCTGTATACAATAGCTATTGTAGAGCATGAGAAGATGGAAAAAAACAATAGAATCTGGATAAAGGGTTTATATGCCCAAGTGCATTACCATAGGGTGCACCAGTCATCTTTGTCAATAAGAAGGATGGTTCAATGCACATTTTCATCGATTATTGTGAGCTTAACAAAATCATGATAAAGAACAATTATCCTCTCCCATGAATTGATGACTTGTATGATCAGCTGCGTGGAGCACAATAATTAACCAAGGTGGATATGTGGTTGGGATATTATCAAGTAAATTTTAAGAAGGAAGATATCTCCAAGACTACTTTTCATAAAAGATATCGGCACTATGAATTCATAATAATGCCTTTCGGAATCACTAATGATTTAGAAATCTTAATGGACATGATGAATATAGTATTTAGAGATTACCTTGAAAAAAAATTGGTAGTATTTATAGATGATATTCCAATATACTCCAAAACCAAGGAGGATCATGAGGAACATATATGAACTGTACTAGAGACTTTTTGAAATGAGAAGCTCTATGAAAAGTATAGTAAGTGTGAGTTCTGGTTGATGGAGGTCTCATTCTAGGGTCATATCCTCACAAGTAATGGGATATATGTGGATCCCTAGAAGATAGTTTCAATTGAGGGATGGTCGAGGCCAACATCAGTAACATATATCCATAGCTTCATGGGGTTAGCTCGATATTATTTCCTATTTGTGAGAAATTTATCATGATTGTAAACCCTCTTACCAAGATAACTCATAAGGGAGAAAAAAGTTTCCTTTGAGTGATGAATGTGAAGAAAGCGTCAAGTAGTTGAAAATGAGGCTTATCACTACACCCGTGCTCAGATTACCCATAACCTCAGAATATTTTTGTGGAATTAAGTGATTCTTTGAATAAGGTCCTTGGTTATGTGTTGATTCATAATGAAAAAGTCATTGCATATGATTCAAGTCAATTGAAATTTCATGTGAAAAATTATCCAACACATGATCTACAGTTGGCTGTGGTGATCTTTGCTTTAAAAATTTGGTGACATTAACTCTTTGGGGAGAAGTGTTAAATATACACATATCACAAAATACTCAAGTATATATTAACATTTAAATATTTTAATATTCCCCAATGAAGATGGATACATCTAATCAAATATTATGACTATTCAATCAATTACCACCCTAGGAAAGTGAGCAAGGTGGAAAATGTTATATGTACAAAGGATCTAGTGATTCTGTAATTGATGAGAATTGAAAAGGATCCAATCTTTATAGATTTGATGAATATGGAAATGGGAATCATAAATAAGGGAACATCATAAATCCATTCACAAATGATTGCTCAAATCTCTCTTTTGGAAATGATAAAGGATGCTCAAAGAAAGGATGTGGAAATTCTAATATTTGTGGAAGCTATGAGAAATGGGAAATCCTTAAAGATCATGCTTGAAAAGGACGGAATTCTGAGATTTGCATCACAATAATGTGTACCATCCCATCTGGATATAATGAATGACAATCTGAATGATGCACAAAGCTCAACCATCTCTATTCACATAGGGAGCACAAATATTTATCAGGATCTCGGGGAAAAAATTTGGTGGGACAATATGAAAAGGTAGATTACTGAATATAAATCAAAATTACTACTATGTCAGCAAGTAATTTCTAAGAGGCAAAAGTATAAGGGTATGATTCAACCACTACCCATACCAACATCGATGTGTGATAACATTACCACAGACATTTTCACGATACTTCCAATGACATCCAGAAGAAACAATGTTATATGGGTTGTTGTGGATCGTCTTACAAAGACAACTCACGTTACCGCTCTTTTGATAGGACTTCTAATTAGATCAAATTGCACATATTTACATCGAATATTTGGTATGGATGCATGGAATACCACTATCTATTGTATCTGATCATGATCTGAGATTTACCTCGAAGTTCTAGAAAAGTATCTTGCATGATCTAAGCATTGAACTGAACTTCTGTATGGCCTATCATCCTCAAACTGATGGACAATATGGGTGAACTATTTAGAAATAGAAAGATATGTTATGATCATGTTTTATGGACTTAAGAGGAGGATGGGACCAACATCATCAATTGGGTGAATTCTCATACAATTACAGTTTCCACTTGAGCATATGAATGGCACCATACAAATCCTTTTTAGGGAAATGGTGAAGAACACCTGCGTGTTGGAATGAAATCGGTGAGAGTAAGATACTAGGACCTAAATGTTTGATGAAATGGTGGATATGGTGAAAACCATTCAACAGTATATCAAGGAAGCCCAAAGTCAACAAAAGAGTTATTCAGATATCAATCAACGAGAGCATGAGTTCAAAGTTGGATATATGGTATTTTTATGAATATCTCCATGGAAGAAGGTTATGAGGTTTGTAAAGAAAGGTAATTTAACTCCAAGGTACATCGGCCCATTTGGGATTCTTGATCGTGTCGGGGTTGTGGCCAATCGAATAGCACTTCCACCAGCCATGGCCAAAGTACATGATGTCTTTCATATATCCCTCTTAAGGATGTATATACCAGACCCTTCACATTTACTCTCTTTAGAGGTAGTACATTTATAAGATGATCTTTCATACAACGAGCTACCAGTGAAGATCTTATATCATAAAGAAAAAGTTCTACAAAATAAGACAATGCCCCTAGTCAAGGAGTTGTTTTCTAAACCACATGTTTGAAGAAGACATGTGGGACTCTGAGGAAGTGATAAAGAAGAGTTACCCATATCTGTTTTAGAGTGTGAAAATGAAATTTCGAGGGTGAAGTTCCTAAAGGGGGAATATTTTAACGACCCAAACATTCATTAATTAAAATTCCTCTGAATCTGATTAAATTTTTCATTATGTAAATTAGTTATCTAAAATATGCACTTCTTTGGTTTTATGTTTTTGGATATTAAAATACCCTTATTAATTGTTACAATTTCTAAGATAACCATTTAAGAGTGATCACATGATTAGTATAAATATAGGGCTTTAGAAAATCCAATTTACTCAGAAAAAATAAGTGATGGCATCATCCCGTAGACTTTCCCCATACAAAGCCCATTTTCCAGAGCTCAGAAAGGAGGTTGTGTCATTGGCCTTCCCTCTTGACCAAGCCCATGTTGAGCTTGAATAATTTTATCTTAAGAGGAACCACCTACGAGAGAAGTGAAAGTTGATATAGATTAACACTCGAGAGATTGTCATCTGAGCCACCCCAAGAGTTTGTCACCATCACAAACCTAACCCTAAAGACTTATGTGGGTTCTTTAAGTGGTTATGTATCAAGACCATAGCACTATGGTTATGTACACTATTTTTTTATAGAGAATATACACTCACTTTATTATTTTTACTTTGTAAATGGTTTCTAAAGTGAAAATAGTGTTTTTAGTTAATATTCATCTAAGAAATATATTTTGATTAATTAATTGTTTTTTAAATAAATATTATTTTAATAAAATATTATTCTTATTATTATTAAATTACCTTTTATTAAATATAAATTATCGTATAATTTTATGAATGCAATTGTAATTTCTATTAAGGTTTGAAAGCTGTTTCGGTCAAAACCAGTGATTTTTCGATAAATGGCAGTTTTTTATTTTAAAAGTGTAAATTTAAATATTTAGAAAATTATTTAGATAAAATTAATATTATTTTTGGAGTCTAGAAATCGAAATTATCCAATGGTTTGTTTTTCATAATTTTTTGAGATAGTTGAATTTTTGTGTAAAAATTAAACATCGTTTAATTATACAATGTGTTTTATGACATGGTAATGACCCAATAGTGATGTAATAAAATAATATAAAGATTATGTCAGGAAAATATATGTTTTACTGTTAAAATAATGTGATTTTGTGTTTGTTTGATTTATTTTACAAATCCATAGTGAACCCTCCAAAACATATAAAACCTTTTAGCTTTTAAAATTGATTTAATTGAGAGTGTTACTCACCTCCACATAGAAAACAATATTATTTTAAGAAGTTAGGCAATTGGAATTATAAAATATTGTTTTTAAATCCCCTTTGGAAAAAACCATGGGCAATAACCGTGGGCTTGTTTGGGGTTTTGATTAGTTTAATGTGTGGTTACCAAAACATAAGTAGTAATGAATTCCCTCTCATTTCCTATATAAACCCACCCATGCTCCCACTTCCTCTTCACCCAAAGAATTTGGATTTCTACCAACCCCTAATATTATCTCTCTATAATCCTCCCAAGGTGCCCCAAGATGCCATGAATCCTCTCTCAGACCCCTCCAAAGCCTTTGGGATCACACTTCCATGTAAGGGATTCCTTTCTTTCTCATTTTATCCAAGTTTCTTAATATCAGTATCCCATTTTATTTTCAATTATAAATATTGGAGTATGATTTAGAACCTACCCCATACTTAACTTTTTTTTGAATGATCATAGACCCATTTTCTCCCTCATTAATTCCTCACATGTACACTCATTACCATGCCAAAATTCCATAAGGAATTTCTCCTTCCTCATTTACATTTCAGAAATTATTTTTTATTATGAATCCAAATTAGATTACTTATGTTGGTAAATGTATTTATATGACCCCATTATTTTCCATTTCATGTAAATATGACGAGACACCATTTTCTCTCTCATCAACCATTTTTTATGAAGTCTTATGTCATGCTGTTATGCTGCCGAAATTGCACAGCCATTTTCCAAGACAAAATCATTGACTAGTAAATACCATCCCCATTTATCTATCATGGGTATTCGCCATTATGCACATTTAATTATTTATGAAAGAGTTTCATGTATGAAATCCACATAACTTTACTGTGAAATAAATTATGATATTTAATGAATCTAAGTTGTATGATCTTGTGGAACACTTATGCATGAAATGAAATGTTTAAGAAAGGTGCACCCAGATAGCGCCCCAATGCATTGGGTAAAGATTAATATCATGATACGTAAAGTGAAATGAAGATTTACTCATGATAATTTGAGTGAAATGAGTACTTACTCATGTAAATTCTAGTGCAATGGGGTTTTACTCTAGCTCCATGTTCAATAAGCCTTGGCTCGTGCTAATTCCATGTCAAGTGTTGCTACCACATTTCCATGTTATGATAATCATGTTATACTATGCCTTTATGTTCATGATTCGTTATGATCCATTGATATGACTATTGCCTAAAATGTAATATAATCTTCATGTTATTCCCTTTTTACTCCATTTTTGGGCTTTATAACTCACCCTTTTTTATACCTGTCCTCAGGTTATCCCATGCAAGTTTATATATGAGGGAATGTAGTGGCCAAGTAAAAAAATTAATAAGATGTTGTGTTTTATGTTTTTAGTTGATATGTAATGTTATTAAGCCCCAAAGACACTAGGCCTCTTGATCTTATATGTTGTATCAAGTGAAGGTTTAATGTATTAATTTTTGTTAAGTGTGTAATAAAAAGTAGGGCTATTATATACCTTATTTCAAAAATGATTATTGAATAATTGAAATGTTAGTTATGAATGCATTCGGCCTACCGTATCCATCATTGTAACATAGTTAATTTTTAATAACCATAATAAATATTAGGATTTTTTTGGATTAATTGAAGTATATAAATGATAATTTTTTGTTTTTTTATTCTATATATGGTGGAATAATATCCTCTTTGACCATGTTCTACCTACTGAATTAATTTCAGATATATGATCCTAATATCATCATAAAAGTCTAATGTGCACATAACTAATTATGTCATTACATATATCTCTATAATAACAAATATAAATTTAAAAATAGATTGGAAAAATTTTCTAATGAATTTTAATAAAAAATATTTCATTATCATTCAAGAAGGTAAATAATATAGGTGATGAGTCTCACTCAATGTAAGGGACTTTTTAAAAAATCTTCTTTTAATGATGCCCTTGAAACTCCCTTTTTCTTCATTATCCAAATTTTATATAAAATTTATTCATTAATATTTTTTATATTATAATAATTTTTTTTAGTTTATTTTTTTCCATGTTATACTTATTATAAATTTTTAAAAGTAATCTATTTTCTCATTTTACAAGCAACATAGTCTGTGATGTTTCTAAAAAAATAATGAAAGGAATGTTTTTATTACTAATACTAAATGAAATACTTTTCCCTCTTTTAGGAAAAATATTTTTATTAAATATTTATTTATATTTTTACATGGTTATTTTAAATGGAAATGTTTTTTTCAATTTTTTACAGTTTTTTTAAAATGATGGATTTCCAAATAGAAAAGATATTTCAATATCCCAAAGTATTTTGCATATGGATTTTAAAAAATATTTTCTAAGGTTTTAAGGTGAAATAGTGAAATAATAAAATGATTTATATGGTACATGAACAATATATGTGAAACTGATGATCTCTATATATCATATACAATGTTTTGATCCCCATTATAGGTCATGGGTTGGCCTAATATAGCTTATAAGTTGGGTGCACATAGATATCATTTGGTGAGACCATTAAGAATTTTGGTGCACCCATAAAGTGATCCAATTCTTGAGGTAATTTACCTTGTATTTTGGGGAAATGTGGAGGGATTACCAGTGGTTTTCACTTATGGATTTAACTGCACTCGAGATATTTCTAACATGGGGTTAAAATGGTTTATGAATGTGACACTCTAATTTTCCAAAAATTGGTTTTGTATTCATATCATTTATTATTAATGTTTTTATTTCAGAAAAAATTGTCTTAATTTTTCAAGTGGAAATGGTTGTTTTCATTAAATCAATAATCACTTAAATTAAGGTAAGCACTTCATGGGTTTTCAGGTTTATTATATGATTAAAAAATTATTTATTTTATATCCCTTGATAATATTTATTTCTAATCCAATATTTTGATAATGGTTTTAACATGGTCAAATTATGGGTAAGGGATAATTTGAATTCAATATAAACACCATGAAAATTTTACATAAAAATGTGTTTTATATAAGATGTTTTATATTGTGGGAAAAATATATACTATGTAGAAGTGTCAAACATGTAAATTTATGGGTTTTAATATAAAATATTAGAAAATTATATAAAAATATAAACAAAAAAAATATTTGGGAACATGATAAAATGAATTCTAGTTTAATGTCAGTGGAATATATAATTTTTATGGTCAGGTCCTTATAGGAAACATCATAAAATATATCATAATTTATAAAAATCATATTTGTTTAAAATTCACTAAATATTTATCTTCACTATAAAAAAATCATTGTAAAATTAACTATTCATAATACTAAAGCTATATACATTTTTTAAATATTAATTCCTAAATTTGGTTGAAAAAACTTTTTAAAAAAAACTCGTGAAATGTGATGAAATGATGTTTTCCAAAAATAAGGAATTTTTAATTATATAAAGATTATTATACCAGAATTATGAATAATGTTAATTTAAAAAAATATTGTTTTAAATTAATTTTATTTTATATATTTTTAAATCCAACTCAATGAAAAATAGTACATTTAAAATAGTAGAAAATAAATGGCAGTGTTCTATAATATCATAATTTTTTATTATTCAATGAAAAATAAATATTTTAAAAAAAATAATATAATCATAATATAATTTTAATATATTTATTTACCTAATTATATCATTTTTTGAAATATAAATTCGATAATTATCTAAAATTAATTATAATGTTCAATCGTAAAAAATAATAAACATAATTTTTGAAGAAAATGTATTTTTAGAGCATAAAATAACATTACTTAAATTTTCATGATTATTTCATTAGATTTTATCAATAATTTATTATCTATTTGTACTTTTATACATATATATATATCATAATTTCTTTTCTCTTTTATGTAATAATATTTTATAGTCATTGTGGTTTAGTGATTCATGTCATGTTTTCTATCAAAAATATTCTTTATTTAAAATATCTATGTATTATATTCTCCAAAACATTATGAAATTAAATACACAAGGTAATAAATTTTTTAAAATTAGAAAACTCTATTTCAAAAATCTATCATGGTTTGAAGTGAATCTATAATAGGAGTTCTTTTCAAAAATAACCTAACTATGTTTCTAAATAAGATAACAATAGTGTGAATTGAAGCTATTAACATGGGTGAGAAAATTAATCTATAAATAATATGGAGAGTGAAGGTGACCATTAATCATAAAAACATTATTGAAAGGATAAATTAAATGCCCACAAAACTAAAAATCAATCATGTGTGAAAAATACTACCAATTTACCTAAAATATAGGTAATATGATAAAATTTATATTTAATTATGATTTTACCAAAGTTTATAATTCCTTTAACATAATTGATAGGAACATAAAAAAATATAATTACATGATTTTCATTCATTCCATATGAAAATTTACATATTATTTTCATTGTTCAATTTACACTTGTATCACTTCTCTTATTCTATAAGATGAATATTCAAGAAGCATTTTTCATTCTTAAAGAACTAAACTCAGCTTCTAAGAGATCCCACGATCCAAAAAATGGTAACAAGTAACTTATACTATATTTAGACATTAATAAAAAACAAAATTTATATTAAAAGGTAAGATAATTCCCAAATTGAATAATACACCATATGAAGAAATAATGTATTGAAATATAAAATGAATCAATAATATCCATGTGAATGTATATTTTAATTTCAATACTTTAATTATTCCAAACATTTTGTATGATTTATTCAAAAATAATATTTCCCATTAAACAAAAGGGTTACATATAACTCAATTGAATAAAATGCCTCCAAGATATCATTAGTCACCTTTATCCCATGTCTCATAAAACCATAAATAATGGTGTCAATGTATTTGAAAAAATGATAATCCTTAAAATTATAAACCCAATATGTTATCAATTACTCTTAAGTTAAGGTCACATGAAAAAATCATAATATCCAAAGTTATCTAAACCACCCTAGGATACCAAATATAATAGCACCAAACATATAATCTTGGATCTAGGGAAAATCATTAAATTTTGGGCTCTAATAAACAATCCATAATTTTATCCATATCATGAATACAATGTCAACTCGAATTTATGTATCACTTAAATAACCCATGATATTTTATGATTATAGTTTTAGATAATTACGAAAATATCTTACATAATATTACTCATTTCTTTAGGTTATAATTTTCCCTAATTATACCCATATTTTTTATTCTAAATTATTCCTTTATCATCACCCACATGGTACCATAATAAACAAATCATACATAAAATCCTTTTTTATATCCTTGGGAAAAAATCATACTTGGGATTATCTCTAATTCAAAGAAAGAGGAAAATATAGCCATTAAATTTTATACATATTTGACTAGCTCAAGAGGGGTATAAGTGTATGAAAACTTATTGAATTTAACTTGTAATTTCATTATATAATTAATACCCCTCAAAACCTAGATCATTAAACATTTAATATCAATTTATTATTTAATATAAATCAATATTCATATAACTCAACAATCTTGAGCTATGTAAAATAAATCTTCAAAAATTGATCAATTGTAACTCATGGAAATCATTGAAAAACATTATAGGTATCTGGGAACATAAAACACACATTATCTAAAAACATAATAGAATATTTATCATATCATGTAGAATAAACCTCTATCTGGTAAACAATTTAGTCTCTTAGAAGTAAATATCAATTTGTTATCTCTTCCATGTCTATGGAGTAACAAAACATAATCATTAGTTTTAATAATATACATCATGTTATCTTTGTCTCATTACCCAATGCATTGGAGATCAAGATTGGGATCAATAGTCATTAATTCTTCTCTCACACTACTATAAAAATATAGTTTTACAATAGTCTGTTATTAGTAGTTAATGAATAATCCTCCAAATAAAATATTTACATTTTAGTGGGTGTTTTTTAAAAACCACCCTTAAATTTTTGCAGAAAATAAAAAAAGTTCATTTCCCCTCCCCAAAATAAATCCCCCCTAACAATCTGACCATTCTCCCTTATTTCACTTTGACTAATTCATTGTTTACCATGTTCTCTTAATGATAATCCCTTTTCCATGATCCAATTAGACTTCAACACCCTTGATTTCACCAGAAACCTCATCCCCAACCTCAAAGTCTCTCTTGTTCCCCTTTTCCCCTCCAATCCCTTATCCCCTTCCATAAAGGCATCTTTTTCCACATGCCCTCATGGAAAATCCCTCTATGTTAATCAATAAATCCCCCTACACCATTTTCATGCCCTCTTCCTTGACCTCATATACTACCTTTCTCTCATCTCCCCATTCCCAACCCATTTCCCCATTCTTTACACTACTTAGTCATCCCCATTTCTCACCAATCAGTGTTGATTTTCATCATCTATATATTTTAATTTAATACTTTTTACTTTCAATTTATTTTTTACGTTATTATCTAATTTCAATTCCTTCTTGGAAAATAATAAATATATGATATCCCTGTTATTTGTGTTATTATATAATAATTTATAAAAATTTAAGGTCGTATTTATCAGAATCTCACTTGATGTTTTAATTTTATTTGAGCGTGGATTGTAGGGTTATTAACATATTTGATATTTTTTAATGTCATACCAACACATTCCATTTTTATTTTCAAATAAATAATCATACATATATAATGTCTATAATTTTTTATTGATTATATATATTTGAATTAAAATATATGAAAATGATTCAATTCAAATATTTATTCTGAATGATGGATTTTTTATATTTTCTATTTAGAGTAAATTAGTACTTATTGTTTATATGATATAATATTTATTATGTATTTTCATTTTATTTAATGAATTATAGGATGATTATGATATATGGATAAAATATTGATCACATTACCGAGGAACACACCATATTATACTAAGGGTTTGGTGGAGTTCCAAGATTTTTCCATTTATAATAAATCCATTGATGAGACATATGATTTTCATGGCCTAAATGTAAATTTATAATATTTTTATATAGGATGAAATTGGTGAACTCTTTAAATTGAAGAAATTCTTTGATAAATATTTTTCATGGACTGATCATGTGTAATTGAACATTATATAATGTTTGAAAAATGATGTTAGTTAATATAATGAGTTCCCAACATCCAAAAAATGAAAAATTGAATATAAAACCTCATAAATTGTGAATTTTTCAGTGAAATATTCATCATCATCATTAAAACATTTGAATACAACCATTTAAAGTTGCAACAAGTAGTAACATGAAAAATGATGTCTTTGATACTATACGACAACCAGATCAGGATTCAAACATATCATTGGATCAACCTCATGATGATGTTGAGAATAATATAAGAGATAAATTTAATGGAGTGAAAAATATGTTTCATGATTTATTCTATGAGGTAAATCAAGTTCTCTATGGAGGATTTTCACAATATTAAAAACATGTATTCCACTATAGTGGTACAATATCAAATTCCAATTTAGAATTATAGATATGGTGAGGTCGATGAAATTAGAATTTTTACGTGATGTATTTTATGAATCTATATTCCTTGAGTAATTTAATGATATAAAAAGGTTGTTTGCAAGAATAATGTAATTATATAAATGTAAATGTTTTTATGATTGAGTAAATTCTTTATTGGGGAGAGGAGTCATGTTGAAATGATTTCATGAAATTTATGCCTTATAGATGGAAGTTAATGGGTGATTATGGATGTTTCAATCAATATACCACTTCAAAGAAAAATAGGGAAACACACCTATAATATTTTTACATTACATCCATTTAAACCCTTGATTGTAAAGAATATTCATATCATTAAAAACCACTACTCATGTGAAGAGACATTCTATAGATAAAAAAATTATAGGTTAATAAGACAACATAGAGATTCAGATTTATGGAATACATTTCATTAATTACATCTTGATTTCTCATCTTATCCTAGGAATGTGCAATTTGGGTAATCTTCTAATTAATTCAACAAAATTGGGATGTTGGCTGCAAATTTTATCATTTGGATGGTTATTCTGATCCCATAGAATCTACATCCAAGGATATTTGAAAATATTATTGTTATAATTTAGATAATTATTCCAAATAACTAATGACAAGAAATGATATTGATGTATATTTGTATCCTCTAATTGAATAATTAATAGAGATATGGATCAAATGTGTTGATACACATGATGCACATTCTAGATAAATTTTCAAAATGTATACTAATCGAATGAGGACCATTGGTGACATCTGAGGACTTGGGAAATTTTCTATTTGGGACCCTAACATGGGTTTTTCATATCCAATTTGTAACATTAATTTTGAGCATGAACGAATATACGACTGTAAAAAATGGTTCTTCTTATTTAATTGAATATTTCAAAATAAATCTCATATATTTTGGTTGAACATGTCAAAATTAAATTGGTTATTTGATTTTATACCACCTCAAAAGTTTTTATTGGTTTTGAAATATTATAAATGTTGTTATATATTGAAAGAGTATTTGGGAAGGTGTGTATTTTGAATGATAGTGGGAAAGAATTTTGATGTGAATTAACATTTGAAATCAAAATCCGACAATCAAAGGAAAAAATTATATTCCTAAAATATCTATATTAGGATTTTGATTTTTGGTCTCACAATATTGATGTTATGTAAATTCCAAATAATTTTTTTGAAAATTTAATCTTCACCTTATTTAACGATCAAATAAAATCAAAGGACCATATCAATTCTTGGAAAGACATAATCAATCAATATATAGGATGATTTCTGAAAATATTATAATTGAATGTATTCTCTAAAAATTTTAACAATGAAATATATGGGTAATTATATATTGATTGAAATTTTAATCACATTAAAGTGTATGATGGAATTTTGTTGATGAAAAAATGTAGGTTTTGTGGGAGGTGTCAAAGAAGACTTCACCGATTAAGAGTGAATTGAATCCCAAATGGCCCAAAAACCATATAATTTTTTTTATCATTATGCTCACCACTATCGTAAACATTCTAGGCTCACAATGGTCTCAGAAGTGAGGAGGTATAAACGTAACCACCTCAATTCATCAATCAAGATTAAAAAAGATATCCTCGGATACACAATGCACTGACATTAACCTTTATGCAGCCCCTTTTAGACTCAAAAATCCTTTTCTAGTTATGAACCACATAATTATTTTTGAAAGGCCTCCAATCACCAAAAAACCCAAATTTCTATAAATACTCCTTTGAGCATTTATTTTTAGAGGATGAATAACCATTTGAATTCTAAAAAATTATCTAAGTTTTTGATACTCTTGATCTCCATGATTGAAATATAAAATTGACCCCCATGGTATCCATGCTTTGAAAGACCTCCTCCTTGATATTTTGATATACACCACCCCAAGTGGATATTCCCTTCACAATGGCTCAACCCATTCATGGAAGAAAAATTCCCCATAATGATCTTGAGGCACATGATGTGACTAACCTTCATAAACCCACGTATGTGAACTATAACTTTTCCACAAGGTTTTTATGATCAATTTGGATGGAGAAGGATATAAAAAATATTTTTCATTTGTAATGGTTTGTCTTTTATTTTGGAAATGGATAAATCAACTCACTTTGTAAAAGGCTAATAAAACTAGATTATGACATACTGAGTTTTATTTCACAAATATCATAAGTTGGATTCAAAAAATTTTATTTAATATTTATTAAATAAAGGGGGAGAAATGGTGAGGCTGACCATATTCTGGTATAATTTGAAAGAAAGATGTTGTTGAAAGGCAAAGAAGTTACATTCCCTTCTTTGGAAAATATGACAATTCTATAGCTGATCGGCCAAAGGATAGATATCATGATAGGGGAGTTCAGGATGTAATTAGAATAATGGATTTGAAATATAGTATAAAGAACCACAACAATGTAATGGATGATCTGGATGCAGTACAAAATAACATATATAAGGTGGTGGTGTTTTCCAGTGTTTTCCATATTTTTTGGCCTGAAAATTAAGAGATAGAGAAATGTTCTTTTGAAAAATGATTTTGTGTGAAATATTTATGATGTCTTAGTATGTTGCGTACAAGTTAATTTCTAATATTAACACGTTAAATATAGAAATAAAATGAACCACGTGAAAGATTTTATTTTCGTGCAAGATAAAAGGGAATTTTGAATGTTCCAGTAATGGAAAGATTCAATATCAGAACATCAAAAAATGGAAGATTCATTAAGTATATGAAAGATTACAGAAGTGATTGAATGTTGAGGTTGTGTTAAATAAACATACATTCCCAATGTTATTTCAAATGTGGTTTTTCATTATGTTCCAGGATTTTATGCGGCACATCATGGTTTTGCACACATGGGTCAGTAGTTTCTATAAATAAGAGGTGACCCCCCCCCCCCTCATTTTTGTAGGTCGACACTTAAAGAAATCACGATCTATGAAGCATGGATGAAATTAATGTTAAAGGGATTGCATGAAATAAATATAGTTCGACATTAGAATGAGAAGTTTCATGCAGGAAGATAAATTCATGCAATATTGAAGTTGCGCGCAAGAGGTGTTTCATTACAAAAATAAATTATTGTGCACATGTAATTATATTTGCACACAAGACACCTAAAATAATGTGTGAATGATTGGAGTTCTGAAAAAGTAGTATGTTTTTTTGTAAATGGGTTCTTACTAACTTATGATTATGAAAGAGAAGAATTATTTTGAGAGATCAAATTTTTGAAAGTTAGTCAAGAACCACAGAAACATTATTCGGCTTTATTGGTACTAAGATGGTGCACATGTGCTTGTAGATTTTTTTCCATGTGCTACATGAGTGTAATGGAATATCCAGCTGATTTATTCCACATGATAGGATTGTTTTTATGGATTTTTTGGTATTTAATTATTTCCATACCATACTGATGTCGTAGCTACTACTGTTTATTAGTGAACCTTGTAAATTATTATGTTTCTATGGACGTGTTTTGGGATTGTGTTCATCATGGGAATAAATATTTAACAAGAGGAAAAGGTTCTTTCAAAAGTAAAGAAGCATAAAATATAAAAATGTCACCAATTCACACCCTCCCCCTCTTAGTGATCCTTGGATCCTGAATTGGCAACTTCAGAGGTTAGGTCATTTGTTTTTCAAAGCATACCCCTTTGAAAAACCATAACCTCAGGGATGCCCCTGTGATCCATGATACAAATTTCTACAAACCCCTATGATTTTATAAACACCTCTTATAGTCCTCTCCTTGGTTTATCTATTAATATAACACCTTTTCATGAATGTTGAGTTCTGAAGACTCCCATACAAATCATGGACTGGTTCGACCATACATTGAGTCCTTATGTGACTAGTTACATCCACTCTTGTATCTTCCAGTTTTAGTGTAAGTGCGGATTAACCCTTCATCACTCATTATTATTCTAGGAATAGGTATTTTAATTCCAAATCATTATAAGAATAGTGAAACTAATGTTATGTATCCTAATTGTCACACCTCGGTAGTAGTTTTAATCCCATGTTCTATGAAAAGGCACTAAATAAGTTTTCAGGAAATCCCAAGGGGTTTCACCATTGAGGAAAATTGTTTTACCTTATTAGAAGGATATTACCTTTTTGAATCTTCCCCTCACTTAGAAGTTTCCCCCCTTAGGTATTGAGTGCCTCCATGTCCATATTGTATGATGTAAAACATTTAAACTCCATATTCTATTCATATAGTGTTAAACTACATGAGATCATCCTCAGTACATGACATAAAACTATAGATTTACCCTATGTGATGAACACGATATACACCATGTCAGATTGACGTGGTATTACCCCACATCTCCAACCCATGTAATAAAAAACAGAATTCCATGGGTTTAAATCACACGGTATGACACCTAATCTCACACCATGGGATGACTTTCATCTTTTTGAAGATTCAAACTATAGGACCCACACTATATCTCATTTATGATTCATCCAGGACACAACTGTCTATATCACATGATTTCAGAATATATGGGTTAGTCCTATAAAATTACATTGAACTGCATCATCGAACTATGTGAGGTTTCATCCCAATCACCAAACCAAGGAACATAGTATACCTCCTTGAGGTTCAATACACACATCTATAAATTGATGTATGACATCTTCCCTCAATAGGATGCATCTATGCATCAACCTTGATAGGGTGTTTTGATCCATCAATCCCTAAATAACATCCTCCTTCTTAGAGGCATGCCTCCTTGATCTTCCTCTATAGGGTGTTATGATCAACTATGATGTCCCAATAAGATGTTAAACATGTTAATATTTAATCCCTACAACACATTAACCCTAAAACACATTCCAATAATATCATTGCAATACATTAAACCAACTCCAAAACTATACCTACGTGATGCTAATCCTCTACCCAACACGTCCCCTAATTTCAATAAACATACACCCATCATATCCCTAAATGACTTAAAACAAACACAGAACCTATCCATGCATGATGTTAAACCTATTCCAATTCATTACACACTATACATTAACACTCTTCCCATCTACAAAGGACATAATATTAATGACATGTCCCATAGTATATGCCCAGAAAATAAACATAGGATTTATAAGGAAAAAACCCTTGGAATACATACTCCCCTAGTGTTGACTACATTGTGACTGACATAGGATTCCTTGGGTTCCCCAAAAAAGATGCCTCAAAAGATATTATCTCCAATTTGGTGTATGTTTTGTTGACCAATGTACCAGATGTATGAAAATGTCTAGATATTCCCAATATGACTACTCCCTAAACTAAAGGGTTTTTCACTACTAAGATTGAAGTAGTGTAATTAACCAGCATCAACCATGAGATGGTTCCAATAATGAGTTCCAAAAACATGGATTTTACCAAGAGGGAGACCCAAAAAAAGAAAAGTGCTCCAAGGTTGAATCCATGGAATTGGTAACCTATATTCAATCATCCTATTTTGATCATGTAGTAGACATCAATGATAAAATTTATAGGTGCTTCTTTCCTTTGGAAATAGAGAGTTTTGGTAAATGAACACCTGTTATGCACATTATCCTAGAGAAATCATAAAATATTGAAACAGTGAACCCAACATGAGAATCTTCTCCCCAATCATTTGTACTAGTAGCATATGTAGAAGCATAGGATTATCATGTCACTATATTCAAACATTTGGTTCCTAGTCTGACTAAGAAAATGATGGACCCATCATGAGAATCACATGTGAATTGGAGAATTTAGCATTGGTAATCCCCATTCAATGACATCTTTGTAATAGATAATTATATGATTTAGAATATTGGATGATTTTTGGACACTGGGAATCATATTTCATGAACTACTACCAATGACTAAATACACTTGGCTTAAAGGATTCAAGATGCAGGAAACTAGAACCCCAACTCTCACAAGCCTCGGGGAAAGAGAAACATTGATGTGGCAATCCCTCACAACCATTCCTCAACCATGGGTCCCCCTATTCATTATATACAAGGAACCTACACCCCGTCTCACACTACAAGATCATCCATAGGAGGGTGATCATTTCCCTTGGGATTTAGTATGGGTTATAATGAGTAATTACCATAAGGGACTTGGAATTATAGGAGATGGACACATAAAAATATTGTTGACATAACCACTCCATAGTTCAACTTAAGGCGAAACAAACAAACATTATGATAGTGAATCACTTCGGGAATCTATCCCTCAAGCACTCGGATGATTAAATCCCATATGTCGAGGAGGTAGGAAATGATTGAGTCATGCTTATAGTAACAACCAATCAGAGTCCTCCTAGAAGGGATCCAACTATGACTCGTGAGAAATAGAATCAATTTCTTCAAAAATCCGAGGATCTTAAGGAGTTCACCCCCTCTATAATGTCCCCTGGCCAGAACACACAATTCTTGTTTCAATTGTAGGTCCAAGATAGTTCCTTATAATGGTAATATTTTATGGATCATGTGGCCTTTACCACCGATGGTGTATCACTCTATATACCTTTAATAGGTGAACATTGATACCTTTTTTCTCGATTTGGATCGAGACCCTAGAAGACTCACAAGTAGCCCTGGTTGAATCTCCCAATCATTGACACCACCAACAGTTATTTCAAGTCATCATGTGATGAGGATAATTAGTAAAAAAGTTCTCCAAACACAATCCCCAACTATTTTGGAGGCCCTCCTAACTCCATAGATAGAACATATAGAGGTCATCCCCACGCACCCATTGTTCAACATGAATGTCCTACCCGTGTTCCCACCAATCAGTGTGAAGGTCCTCCTTGGTCCACTAGAAATCAGTGCATAGGTCCTCCCCGCACCAGTACTAACCAAAGTGGAGGACCACCCTGATCAATCAAAAACAAGTAAAAAGGTCATCATTATGCTCCTACCAATCCAATAAGGTTTCCACCCAAAATTAACTGACCTTATAGAGGCCCTCCTTATGCTACTACATCCAGTCAACATGGATGTCCTACCTGTATTATAACATATCAATGTGGAGTACCTCCTTGATCCAACACCAGCAATCATGGATATACTTCCAATGAATAATATATACCCAACACTAATATACCAATATTTGGAAGAAGGGATATCAACCACCATCAGTTGTGAAAACATGGGAACCAACATATCATCATTGAACTATTTGAGCTCTAAAATTATGAGTTAAAGGATGACTCGATGACATATACTTAACCACATCTACCAATGTATGGGGAAAATATTAGAAATTTATATCTTCAATGTTGCAATATAAGGTCCCCAGAATCCATAAATCTCTATGTATATATTAATAGAGGAGGATGTTATATACCCATTCCATGGGCTCAAAGTACCTCTATCACAATCAATGCATGTTTCCCTCCTCAATACCTATAAACAAGAAGTGGGGGAGATGTTTGGGTCTTGCCTAACACCCTCAAATTGTTATCATTCTATTGAGCCGCAGATGGATAATGTTGACCTCTGAAATGACCCATTAATAAACACCCCATCCTACAAGTATGGGATGATGATGTTGGATCTATCCCCAAGAGACATCCATTAATGTAATGGAAGTCTAAATTCTATAGTGAATACTATCCCAACAATCTAGAAACAAAAAAATCTACATCAGTTTCTCCACCCATATTCTAGCTTGCGCCAATCGGGGCATGGGCTAACCAGGTACTAGAACCAGCCTCTGATAAAGATGTCACATATGTTGCTATGTCCATTGACTAACAATAAATGGTTTTTAGGATTCTAGAAACTCCAATATTTGACATACCAAATTCCCCTACCTAAGATCAGGTAGATTGTTTTTGCTGTAACATCCCATGTATTTATAGAATAATACATTTTGATATCTATTAAAATTTATGAATAATATATTACTTTTACGTTAAATATGAAACTTTTTCTGAAACTGTACTCGACACGCAATAATGGGTTTCTCTAAAATCTTACGTTGCACACAACATTGAGTTATACTGAAAAATAATATAATAATATTGTTATTATTTACAATGGAAGTTGAGACCTAGATGTTTTACTGGTAGGAATGAACAGAATTAACAACAATATGATTATACAAGTTTGTTAAATGTTTTTACTTTTATAAAATAAATTTTAGTGTCTTAAAATGAAAATGATTCCATTTTTAAGAATAAAATACTTCAATATTTTTAATAGTCATTTTATCACCTTTAGATGGAGAACCCTTTTTAATTATTGTTTTTGTCACTCTTATATGTTATATTAGAAAAAATATACTTATTTTTTATAATAGGAGCATCAAAATTAACTTTTTTTGAAATTTTGGTATTTTTCTGATGAAATTAATATTTTAATGAATATAAAAAAATAATGCATTTTAATTCAAAACTGCATTTTTCTCTTATTTATTTATATAGTTATGTTATCCTTTTTATAGGTTTTAAATTTTAATTGGATTTTGTTTTTATAATGTAATCCAACTTTGGTAATTTTAAGTAATTTTACATTGAAATTGGACATAAACACATGTCAATCTTTTGATAGTTTTTACTTCTTAAAAACACGCTTTCTGGTTCTGTCAATGGGAATTAATTTTAAATAAATTTCTATAGTTTTTTTGTTTTTAATTGATAGAAAATTATTCGAAATTTGTAATCATAAGGTCCAAATTATGTAAATTGTTACCATTTATTTTTAGACATTATGAATAGTAACATTAGTAGTTATTTTTATTTACCATGGTCAAAGGGTAAATCTGGAAAATAAGGGTCAAAAATAATATTATAATAATATAAAATTACCATAAAACATGTCCTAATCCTATATTATGATCTGTTTCAGACCAATATAATCCTTCGGCAGAACATTTGGCATTTGGGATTCACATAGGGTGTGAAAATGACATTTTATACTATTTTATTTTTAGAAAATGGAAATATAACATAAACAAGTATCTTTTAATAAAAAAATTAATATAGGGTTATATAACTGATATATTTAACTAAAAATAATCATTATAAATATAAAATTATTTTCTATAGCTTGGTATTTTATTTATAATTTTTAGACATTAAATATTTAAATTTATTTATGACACAATGATGACACAGTGATTTAATTTTTAATAAAAGATTAAAATAAATGATATTATAAATATTAAAATAAATGAAATTTTGAAATTTTGATTCCATACATAAATTTTATGGATGAAATTGACATGTGAGGGATGCATTAAAATCTTTTATTCTGTGTAATCATGTTGTTAACACGTTAAAAAAATCTAAATAGTGTCAAAATTGGCATAAATGTGTTTTAAATAAATTCCTATTATATTAAATGATATAATAGTCATAAAAATGAGATTCATCCAACTGAATTATATAATTTCATAAAATTATTTAATGATCCACTTGTGGTTTTACTATTATTTTATAGAAACTATAGTAACCATATATTATGAAAATATAAAGACACATGGTAAGAGTTAATGTTTTTAACTAAGGGTTAAAGCTAAATAATAAGGATAATTGTGTGCTATATACATGTATAAAACCTATTAAATGAGTGTATTTAGACCCATGATCATCATATCCTATAAATATATCACTTTTAATGTATTATAATTCGAAAATAAATTTATAATAAAATAATATTTCCAGAATTTACTAATGTGCCCTACCTCCCTCTTATAAATGGCCAACACCTGTACCCAATTACTCACACCACTATATCCCCTTTTATCATCCATATTCTTCCCAAATAAGACCCCAAAATTTCTCCTTTTCTCCGAGAATCCTTAAATTGGGATGAAGGAAATTCAATAAATCTTTTTCACTCAAATCATAAGAAGTTACATGATTAAGATGTAACATCTTCTCCCAAGTTCCATTACTATATTTCCTTTCTTAAATACATATTATTTTATTGTTCTATAATTATAAAACAAAAAAAGTATCATAAATATACTAGGATGTTTTTATAATAATAATTCAAAACATACTTACACAATCCTCCATCTAATGGATACGAATATATTGTTTCTATGTACGGTGAACTACTGCCTCATAAAGTGATGATTATTCAATTTTACCCTAACACCTCTCATGGTGGATATTATGATGGAACTGTATATATATATATATATGATATATATTATATTTATTTTGTCTCTATGATTTTGTAAATTCTATTTAAAACAAAACCTTATGCCTTCCATGATGTGTAAATATGACAATTTCATTTGAGGAAGTGTGGACTACCGCTCCCTCAAAGTGATATGACTCATTCATGCTATACATAGAAAAAATAAAGGATGGTTTTATTTAACCTATGATATATACATGGAATAAATATAATAATAGTATTGTAATATACATTTATATCATTTTAATATTATTAAATTAATATGACAAAGAAATGAAAGTAGTGTTCATGTGTATGTACGACATACCGTCTCCATGAATGGTGCATTTCATTTCGTATCTCTAAAAATTATGGATATTATAAATACCAATATATTGGATATATATGATATTAAAATCATTAATAATCTTCTATAGATGATGGATTTTGGCCACATGGATATTTTGCATCCAAACATGTCCATTTTCGACTCCAGTACAGAATATCGACAAAACAACTGATATGAACTTAAATAATTATGTAAGTTTTATAACATGGTAATTATAGATATAAAAGAAATTGTAAACATGGAAAAGGTTCTCAAGAAATTATAAATTAACCTATGTTTATTATTCCGGATCATAATGATTTTACATGATGAGTCGGACTCATGGAAAGGGAATTTTTCTCAATCTTCTTTCATTGAGATATATTTTGATAATATACACCTTTTTATTTTATATGAGGTATAATCAACCCTTTTAATTTTGATTTAATTCAAATGGGGTCTTTTTTCTATGATGTTTTTTTTTAAATGAAAAAAGGAACGTATTTAATGTATGTGGTGACAATGAATCATCCACCTCTGTAACCGATATCTGATATTTGGCTTCCTCTATAAGCCTTAAGGTTTTTAAAAGGAAAAGAAATACCTTATTCCCTTTTTGGGTGTTTTGGTATTAAAAATATTTTTTAATGTGGATTTACTATTTAAATATCTTGGAATGATCTATTTCGATTTCAAATGATATTTTTTGAGTTAAATGAAGATAATTTAAATCTTTTATTTGTAATGATTATATAATGGTACTTGGATATTTGATGGGGGTTATGTGATAAGCCTATGATTGGTGGTAACATGATAAACCAAAGACAAGTGGTTCTGTGATAAACCATGGATAGGTGTTTACGTTATAACCTCCAACGCATTGGGTATGAAAGTTAGATGTATGACAATTCCATTTTGTGATATGTGTGGAAGTCAACTATATGGATATTATATTTATTTATGTTTATGCCCCTTGTTACCTATATATGTTATATGTTGTATTCTATAGGCTTTATGGAAATATTTGGGTTACCAAAAGGGTAGGAAATGAGTTTATATTTAGTGAAGTATATTTCCTGCTTCTTAAAGGTGAGGAGTATTACATTATGATAAAGTATTCATGGTTTTCATGTTCTCCATAGACTAATTGTTTTCCTTCTTTGTGTATCCCTTACTATTTTTTTTATTCTTATCCCTTGTTTTGAAAAAAAATTCATTTGACATAAAATAGAATAGATTCAATGATGGGATCACGGAAAATTCATTCTTTTTAAACATGTAATAAACCATGTTTATTTTTAAAAAGTTTCTATTTTATAAAAAAAAATAGATAATGAGTAGATGTGTATACTTGTAATATTTAGTTTGTTATGTATGAGTTATGAACTAATTCTCAAAATCTCTAAACCTAAAAATATCCTTGATGTGATTAATAGTCAAATAAATTACTTAACTCAATATTATGTAATGTTTACAGTTGGGGCCTTATAGTTGGTATCAATGGTCAGTTCTGATAAATTTAGTAGTTAGAATATTTTTAATATAATATCAATAAAATATTTTTACTTTACGGTCCAAATGAAATAGAATTTTAATATTGCCACATTGCTTCCTCTATGATATATTTGTTCAGAATGTTTTTCCAAAGAGGAAAAGTGGTAGTTGTGCTCGGAAGTCATACAGAGGGAAATAACCTACCAAATCCACATTTTGAGATGGTCAGAATCAGAAATGAATTGTTTGTTGTAGTGATGGATCTGTTGACTCAGGTGATAAATAGTGGTTGTGTTTATCGATGATATTTTGATATATTCTAAAATCCTATAGGAACATGAATGTCACTTAATGATTTTTTTCAAACCCTAAAAGAAAATAACCTATTTGGAATGTTTAGTAAGGGTTACTTTTGGTCATAAATAAAGTCATTCCTTGGAAATATTGTTTCTAAAGATGGAATAATTGTTTACCCTTCTAAAAAAATTATTTACGAGTAAGAAAAACCTACTAATATCACATAGATTTTTAGTTTTCTTGTATTATCATGTTATTACTAAAGGTTTGTTAAAAACCATTATCTGTTATCTATCCCACAAACTAAGCTAACATGTAAGGGTGTTAAGTTTATCTCAACCGAAGAATATGATGAATTTTTTTAATAACTAAAAAAAATATTGGTAAATTCTCAAGTTTTCTCCCTGCCTTCCATGAATGGTGAATTTTTTATCTATAGTGATGCATCTTTGAAATGACTTGGTTGTGTCCTAATATAGAATGATCAGGTAATTGTTTATGATTTATATTAGTTGAAACATCTTGAGTTAATTTATCCAACACATGATTTGGAATTAGCTTATGTCATTTTTTCATTAAAAATTTGGAGGAATAATTTGTATAGCGTAAAGTGTGAAATATTTATTGATCAAAAAAGTCTGAAGAATATATTCACATTGAAATAATTAAACATTAGATAGAATATATGTCTTGAATTAACAAAGGATTATTATTTCACGATTCATTACCATGAAATAAAGGCAAATAAAGTGTCTGACACTTTGAGATGAAAGAGTAATGCTATAATAACCATGATATATTTGGAAAGATATACTTTGTTTTATAATTTGATGAATTTTGGATTGGATGTTTTGGTGAAGATAATTAATCTATTTTGTTTCAATTGTGAGTGAAATAATCTCTATCAGACAAAATTAAGAAACCGTAGAATGAATAGATTGATTTATTGAAAAAGGTAGAATTGGTTCAATAGGGTAAGTTACCGAAATTTAACACTGATAAAGATCGTGTTTTGATATTTGGGAAATGAATATGTGTGCCTTGTGATTCACATATGAAGAGAGAGTTTTTTTTGTTTAGATCATATTTCTCTATTTTTATTTCATCCCGAATGTACTAAGATGTATAGAGATCTTTTGGAGTTTTACAGGTGGGATAGTATGAAAAGAGATATTACTGACATTACTTTAAAGTTTTTGACTTGTTAATAGGCTGAAGAATAATGTCATTCACTAAAAGGAATGCTTCATCTTTTTCCAGTGCTGGAGAGGAAATGGGAAAATATATCCATGGATTTTGTAGTGGGATTACAAATGACTTCTCGAGGTAACAATTCAATATTGTTTATTGTTGATCGATTGAATATTTTTTCTCATTTTATTCATATTTGAGATATATGGCCTCTAGATAAAATTTATCATCTATATCTTAAATATATATTCATTTTACATGGATTCCCTCTCTATTTTCTATCTGATCATGATATCAGGTTCACTTATAACTTTTGTAAAGGCCTTCAGAAGTTATTGGGTATGGAATTAAATTTTTTTTAAACCTTTCATCCTCAATCACATGGGCAGTCAGAATGAACAATTATGACATTGGATGATATGTTATGTGCTTGTTCAATGTATTACTAGGTATTTTGGGATCGACATCTTTAATTAGTTGAGTTTTCTTATAGTAATAGTTGTCATTCTAGTATACAAGATGACACCATTTGAGGAATTATATGTAAAGTGGTGTCAAACTCCAGCTTTTTTGGATGAAGTAGGTGAATGAAAGTTGATGGGACCCGAATTGGTAGAATATATGGTAGAAACATTTCAGTAGATTTAGAAGCACATGTTGATAGCTTAGAGTAGGAAGAAAATTAATGTAGATAACCGTAGGAAGGATCATTCATTCTTTGAAGGAGATCATGTCTTTCTCAAATTTTCTCCATGTAAAAGTGTGATGTGCTTTGGTGAGAAGGGATATATGATTCTGCAGTTCATCAGAGCCTATTAAATTCTTGAGAAAGTTGGATTAGTTTCCTACAGAGTAGTTTTTCCTAAAAAAAATTCTCAGGTACACAATGGTTTTCATATTTCAATGCAAGGAATGTATATTTTGGATCCATATTATGTTTTTATTCCAGAGTGATTTAGTTGGCATAGAATATTTTTTATGAGAAACAGACAACACAAGTTCTTGACCACAGAGAGAATGTGTTTCCGAATAAATTGGTTGATAAAGTAATGGTTGTGATGACAAAAAATATAGTAGAAGAGGCAACATCGGAATCTGAAAATTATATTAGGGATAAATACCCCCCCACTTCATTGAAATGTTAATAAAATTGTGGGGATTCAATTTCCAAAAGGGGGGAATGATGTAACATCCCATGTATTTATACAATAATACTTTTTCATATCAATAAATATTTTTGAATAAGATATTATTTTTACATGAAATAGGAAACATTGTCAAATAGCTTACTCGAAAAACAATAATAGGTTTCTCTAAAATCTTACATTCTACACCACTTTACGTTACACTGAAAAATAACACAATAATATTATTATTATTTTAAATTGTAGTTAACGCCTAGTCATCATATTTGATGCAATTAATATAAATAAGTACTATATAATTATACATGTTTGTTAAATGTTTTTACTTTTATCCAATAAATTATAGAGGCTTAAAATGAGAATGAATCTAATTTTAATCATAGAATACTCTTATATTTTTAAATGGTTGTTCTACCACCTTTTGATGGAGAACAATTTTTAAATATAGTTATGGTCACTTTTATATGTTCTATTTGACAAAATAAACTTATTCTTTAGAAGAGGAACCTCATAATTTTATTGGGTTTAAATAATGGTATTTTTTTGATTAAATTCATATTATAATGAATAGTGATAATTATTGCATTTTAATTTAAAACTACATTTTTGTCCAATTTATTTATAGAGTTATATTATCCTTTTAATTGGTTTTATAGAATAACTGGATTATGTGTTTATCATTTAATCCTATTTTTTTAATTGGAATTAATTTCACGTTGAAATTTGGCATAAACACATGTCAATCTTTTGATAGTGTTTATTTCTAAAAAAAACACTTTCTTTTTTTGAAAATTAAAATTAATTTAAAATTAATTACTAGAATTTCTACTTTTTTAATTTCAAAAAATGAATTACATTCTTGGAATCAAATGGTCCAAATTGGGTAAGTAGGTAGCTTTTCTTTTTTAAAATTATAATTAGTAATTTCAGTAATTATTTTTTTTACCATGGTTAAAGGGTTAATATAGTAAATAAGGGTAAAAATAATATTATAATAATATTAAACTACCATAAAACGTTTCCTAAACCTATTGGATGAGAAATGTCCTACCATGATCATCCTTAGGCTGAATAATTGGAATTTGGGATCCACTTGGGTGTGAAAATGACATTTTATAATATTTGATTTAATGAAAAGGGAATATAACATAAACATGTATCTTTTAATATAACAATTTTTATATAGGGTGATATAATAGATATATTTGACTATAAATATTAATTGGACATATATAAAGATTTACTATATCATGGAATTTATTTATAAATTTTACAAATCAAATAAATAAATTTATTTGTGACCCAATGATGATATAGTGCTTACCTTATTAATGAAAGATTATAATAGATGATATTACAAATATTTAAATAAATTTAATTTCAACATTTTTATTACATACACAAAAATTTTGGATGAAATTGATAAGTGAGGAAATATTTAATTCCATTTTTTTGATGTAATCAATTTTATAAGACTTTTAGAAAAATCAATTTCTAAATATTTTTAAAATTGTCATAAATGAGTTTTGAAAAAAAAAATTATTTTATTTCTTGATATAATATTCCTTAAAATCATTTGTTGGAAAACTAACTTATATAATATTTAAAATGTTATTAATGATTCACTTGAGGTTCAATTGTAATTTTATATTAACTACAGTAACAATATATTTTGAAAATGCAAGAAGACATGGTAAAAGTTAATATTTTTAACTTAGGGTTAAAGCTAAAAGATAATGTTAATTTTGTAACCTAACTTGTCTAAAAAAATTTTTAGAGAATTTAAACCCATAATCATCTTATCATTGAAATATATTACTTTTGAAATATTATAATGGGAAAATAAATTTATAATAAAAAATATTTCAAAACATTCCTAAAGTGACCCTCCAACCTCTTATAAATGTTCGCCACCTATACCCACTTACTCGAACCTCTAAATCCCCTTAGATCTTCCAAATTCTACCCAAATAATCCCTCAACATTTCCCTTTTCTACTTATAATCCCTACCTTGGTTATAATGCAACTCAAAAAATCATTTTGGCTCAAATCAAAAGAACTTACCTGATTTAGAGGTAACATCTTATCTCAAGTTCCTTTCCATTATCTTCATTCTCCTATCCCAATGATCTTATTATTATATTATTATAGAATAACAACACTATCCCCAATATACTATGATTTGATTAGGATAATTATTAAAACTACACGTACACACTCATCTGTCTAATGGATATGAAAATTTTGTTTCTATGTACAGTGAACCACTGCTTAACAAAACGATGATTGTTAAATATTCCACTACCACCTCTAATGGTGGTCATAATGGTGGAGATGTATTTATATATGATATATATTATATTTATATTGTTTCTATGATTCTTTAATTTTTATTTACATCATACCTTTATGCTTTCCATGATCTTTAAATACGATAATTTTATTTGAGGAAGTGTGGACAGTCACCCACTCAAAGTGATATGGCATGTTCAAGCTATACATGGAACTTATAAAGGATGGTTTTGTAAAATATATGCCACACACATGACATAAATATAATGTTCTTATTATAATATAAATTTATATCATTTTATTATTATTCTTTTAATATGAAAAAGTAATGAAAGTTTCCTTCATGCATTCGTACGACCTATAGTACCCATGAATGGTTCATTTCATTTCATATCTCCAAATATTATGGATATAATTAATACATTTATAATGGATATATATGATATTTAAATCATGAATAATACTCTGGATATTATCAACTTTGACCACATTAAAATTTTACCTCAAAACAAGTTCATTTTTAACACTAGTACTAAGTATCGACCAAACGACTGATATGAAATTAAATAGTTATTTAATTTTTATAACATGGTAATAAGTGATATAAATGGATTAATAAACTTGAAAAATGTTCTCAAGTGCATAAAAATTAGCCTATTATTATTAATCAGGAACATAATGATTGTACCTGAGGAGTCGAACACAACGTATGAGACTTCATCTCAATATCCTTTCATTGATGCATATTTTGATAATATAATCCTCCTTCTATTATATAGTGTAGAATCAACCATTTGGATTTTAATATCATTCAAATTTAATAATTTTTCTATGAATAATTTTAGTCAATGAAAAAAGTAATTTTTTTAACATATGTGGCGAAAACAACTCCTCCACTACCATAACCATTATTTGATATTTGGCTTCTTCTATAAGCCTTAATTTTTTTAAAAGAAAAATAAATCCCTTATTCTCTTTTTTGGTTGTTTTTTTGTAGAAAGTGGTTTTGAAAATGGATTTACTATTTCAATATCTAGAAATGATCTCTTGTGATTGAAAATGAAATTTTTTGACTGAAATGTTGAAAATTTCAATCTTTTATGTGTTAGAATTATATAATTGTACATAGACATTTGACGTGTGGTTACATGATAAAAAAATGACAGGTGGTTACCTGATAAACTGAATATGGGTGGTTCTGTGATAAACCATGGATGGGTGGTTACGTTATAACCTCCAATGCATTAGGTGTGAAAGTCATCTATGTGGTTATTCTAATTAGAGATATGTGTAGAAGTCAATCGTATGATTATTCCATTTAAGTATGTTTATGTCCCATGTTATCTATATATGTTATATGTTGCATTATATGGGATTTATGATAATATTTTTGTTACAGAAAGGGTAATAAATTATCTTATATTCAGTGAAGTATATTTACGAATTCAAAAAGGTGAAAAGTATTACTTTATGATCATGTATTCATAGTTTTCATGTTTTCTAAAGACATACAATTTTCCTTCTTTGTGTATACCTTATGGATATTTTTATGCTCATCCCCTGTTTTGAAATGTTTTTCTCAGTACATAAAGAATAATATATTTGAGTATGTGATCAGGTAATCCTCATTCTATTTAAATATGAAACAAACCATGTTTCTTTTTAAAATGTTTCTGTTTTATATAAATATTGGACACTGAGTAGAAGTCTCTGCTTGTAATATTCGCGTTGTTATGTATGATTTAGGACCTAATTATCTAAACCTCTAATCATGAAAATATCATCGATGTGATTAAAATTAAAATAAATGACTTAAATCAAGATTATGAACTGATTAATGTCGGGGCCTTGTATTTACCATATTATCAGGGCGAAGATTCACCATCTCTGTATTCCTCAGTTAACCTATCAAGAAAGTCAGGAACACCTCGGTGTTGTCAAAAAATACCATAGGGGGGTAAATATCCCTAAACTCCCAATGGATCAATGCCTTTATGCCTAAGGTTACCGCCAGACCCTTAAACAGACCTATGTAAAGATCCTCACAATTCACTGCCGAGTTATGGAAAAATAATATTTCTCGTACATATAAATCAAAGCCTAGGGACAATGTATTCCTCTCCATTTCAACTATATCATGCTACATTTCATCCTATTCACTGATGAATAATGTTCCCCTACATTTACTATTATAGTAAACATGGTCATTCCTAACCTTCTAGAGGAGCAGAGGAAAAAAAGGAACTGAATCATGTCTTGATGGGAAAGACCCATGTCAAGGGATGGCATCGCACCAGGATGAAACTCTAGAAAGTGCCTAAAATCATCAGAAGGGATATTCACTTGGCCTCAGATATCCCCCATATGCTATTTTATTTTCTCTATTATAGAACATTTTAAAATAAAAGGGACACATCAATCCCTCCATCCTATTCGATGTTGTGCCGAATGTGGAGTCAAATACCACGGTAGCTTCCTTAGTCTAATATATTGAGGAGTACAAAAGAATCACTAAAAACTAATTGTTGAGTAGTGTTCTAATAATGGAATGGTATAAAAAGTTCACATCTCTCCTCACTGGTGCAATAATTCTTCCTTGTAATGATACCCATATTTGAGCTTGTAGAGAACACATGTCCAGTCAGACCATAAGCTGGGGCATATGGAAAGAGGTTGTGGTAAGAGTCATTGAATCCGCTCGAGTAGTTCAATTATCCTCCTTGGTAAATCAGACTTGATTTTATCTGAGTTTATTAGCCCACTAACCATGTTTATGATCCTCTCAATGCATTAGAGTGCATATATCATTTCGAATATAAGTTGATATCCACTCTCACTACACTCCTCGGGGCCCCAAAAACATAAAATGAGGCAATCCCGCAAAAGGGAATGATGTACGAATCTTGGGTGGACAACATCTGAGCACCCAGATGTTTGGAAGTCTTAATTTCAACATTTTTAATGGGAAGGGTGACCCACTAAAGAACATATACAACATTATTTCAAGGGTTGGACCCATTATATGGACTCCAAAATAGTATGGGGCCACCATGATATTATGTTTCATACAAACATTGTACAAACCTATATTTGTTTGGAGTATCTAGCTTCCTATAGGTTCTTTTTCCAGTTGGGATGACCTTCATAGGTAGTTCTTATACCAATTCATCTCCATTATGCACCAGATACATATTTATAAACAATTAAAATAAAAAATTAGGTGTGATGAGCGCTTTGTACACTTTTTCACCTAATGGAAGGGCATCATGTATTCCCTTGACATGTTGTTATCCTAGGATAATCTTCATATAATGTTCATGGGGAACAATAAGAGTGATCTGGTCCCTACCCTCATCACCAAAAACAAACTAGGTGTATTCTATGAGGTCTCTTAAATGGATAAGCATTTTGAAGAAGTAATAAAATTGGCCAAACAATAGTCATGTATGTTTCCTATTTCATATCCCATGAGGAGACCTACCAATGAAGTGTTTTACATTTCTGTTCAAACAGAGGTCCCTAAGAAAGTATAGTTATTGGACAATTTTCCCAAAGAGACTCGTTTAGTGCATCATTCCTACCAAGTGAAACATCACCTTGCACAAAATCCTCGAGAACCATCTCATCAAACACAATTTCCAAAATAAGATATTGTGGCTCTATCCCCCCCAAGTCCATGATCCTAGAGAACCTTTCGTAGAAATAAGAAACCTATCCTATTACATTATGGATTTTTATGTCCTAGGATACTTCATCTATTCTATGGGGATAAGAATTATAAAATTTCTATAAATCATAAGGCCGTAGGAGGCTAAATTCATTGGATTCCATAATCATTTCACATACCATAGAATCCTTAGACACATCATCAAATAATTATGTGTTTTCAATGATTGGATATAAGACCGTATAGATCACAGTTTGGTCAAGATATGGGAAGTTTTGAGGTAGAATGCACATTCTTATTCCAATCGTGATAGAGATAGTGAATCATCTAGTGAATAAAAGAAATATCCTAGGCATGATACATAGAAATATGATTACTGGTTGACTCAGAAGGTAGTCTGTTGATCCCATGATATTCTCTTTTACCACCTAAGTATGATAAAAACCCCGATCATTTTCATTACTCCTCTATCGGAAACCTCTGTATCTAATTTGTATCCTTCTAAGACATAAAAGAGTAGGTTTCATTAGTGTAAGGGAAATTAAATTCCCCAACCAGTGTCAGATCCATCGTGTACTATCGAAGACTTCATGCCCCCTGAGTTAGTATATGTGGTCAGAGTATGTATTGTTCTGAACTATCCCATGAATGATGAATATTAGTTTTCCTCATTGAATTCCATCAACCATGTGGACTTTTTCATGATTTTAAATAGTGAGGACTTCCAAGAAAACCCCTCTAGTGCCTCTGGATGATGATGTCAAAATAAAGGAAGAGGACATGCAAGCCTCCAGAATGCATAGTCTTGTGCATAGAGCTAATATTTTCATGATTCTAAGACAATAAAATAGGATTTTCACAGTTCTTAGCAAGAATTGTTTGCTCAATATACTATATCAGGTATTCTTCCACAGTTTAAAAATTTAGTAGACTGAGCTACTCAGCCACGATCATGATGTGATCAACCACATCCTTGCAGATCTTGACCTTATCCAATAAAGAGTCAACTATAATTTGTTTAGAATATGACATCTTTTCAGATGAAGCATATTTCTGTTTCTACTTAAACCCAAATGGTTCAACCATTAGCATCTGTTGCACCATCTTTTAAAGAATGACCCCCCTAGAAAAGCATGACATTTTCATGAAAGTAGGATGTGTTGATGCTCAATGTTAGCATAACCATGAATATTTTTATCCTTAGGGACCTTAGATAATCAAATTAAATGCATGAGTCCCTTATAGAATAATGGAAATTCCACCTCCATTTTACTACATCGGTAGCTAATTGAAAGGACTACTTTTCACATGAGGACAATAAATAGGACGTAAATTCCATCATCGTGTTTTATAGAGAATATAATTGAATTTTAATGGAGTGTTACATATTCCCAATGTACATCATAGGCTAGGTTAATGTTATTGAAATCTTCCACTTCTTAGTGGATAATAGCTCAAGGATTAACATCATCCTAACATGAACACTTCAAAAAATCATGATAATATAAGAATATATAACTCCCTATAACCTCAAAATTAAGGGTCGTGATAATATCATGAAACAATTGTGTGGCATGGTTTGGACAAAGACCCAGTTTAGTGGCTTGATAATGAGCACTGATATCAGGGTAGTCTCAAAGGATACCACTACAAGACACTATTGTGAAGGACCTATCTCTATTTTTATGTAGTGGTCCCCTCTTCATATCAATAATTCCTAAAATACTCCCTTAATGGTTATGTAGGGGTACTCCAAGGTGTTTCATCACCCTTTGGATCATGTGACACCCACGATATGGATGTTCTCTACTACAAGAGTAATGAGAATATGGTTCATACCAATGGGGTTGAGTTCAATAATTCTCTCAATGATATGATGGACACTATAGTCAATTTATTCAAATACATGAATGATGTCATTGTTTTACCAAATAATTAGTTATAGGCCACAATACTAGGATGGGGAGGTTATTTATTCATCTATAAGAAAAATGGTTTCAATATCCCAAATAAAAAATATCACATGTATATTACCTCATAATCTTACACTGCAAAGACCCAAATGATACCATAAGTCCCTAATCATCTGAGGTATTGATAAGTTATCCCTATGACAACCAAAACATGGCATTATTAATTTTTCTAAAGACTAGGTCTAACCTGAAAAAATGCAACTCACCCATATTACTTCAACACAAATCATAGACCTCACGATCGAAGGCCGAATTGAATTATCTTGATAGTTTCTATTTCCATGGTTTTGGAAGAGGAAGAACCCCTCAAAAAGGATTCCATGTCCACCTAAGAAGGAACTGGTGCTTCCCCATAATTTATTATCTGAGAAGATCAACCTCCTCACACTAATTCTTTTGTATCACATACTTTAGATGATGTAAAGGATTTGGAAGATGCCACACCAGCATGACAAGAGGGTGTGTCTTGTATCTTTGATGATTTAACATATATAAACAATGGTATTGGGGAGGATCTGAGGCTAAAATTGATCATTTCAAACAAGTTTCTAGAGTTCAAATAGTATTATGTGGCCTTTTTGAATTAGGATCATGATGTTTTCACTGGTAGTTATTACATGATGCCAAGAGAGGATCCTTATGTCACTATTAATATTATTGGTCTCTTAATGATTCATTGCAAATTACCTAAAACTCACATTATGATAGCCCCCCCCCCCCATGGTTCTATAGTTGAGGATGAAGTTTACATGCTTATGAAATCCAACTACATTGGGTATATTCAGTACACAAAATTTGTAGGCATCATCATCCATATCAAGAATTGGAAGATGAGAGTTTGTATCAACATTTAAGACCTAAAACATCATTTCTAGAAGGATTATTTTCCCCTTCCAGTGACATATTTATATATCAATGCGACAATAGGGTTCTAGGACCTCCACTTTATAGATGTATTTTCAGTGAACAACTAGATCTATATGGCCCCGAATGAAGGGTATTCCACCACCATCAGGGAACTACAATGTGCCCTATTTTATCTGGTGAATCCCTTCTACTTCAAAATGAAGGATATACTTTCATATAGGATATAAAACTACAATGTTAATCTAACAAATGGGACCTTTGTAGAATTATTCATGGATTAATTTGTGGTAATGTCCTTCCATCATCAAGACCACCTCATGGGAATTAAGAATATGTTCAGATTCCTCTGCACCAGATATTTGATTATGAACCCCATGAAGTGTGCATTCGATGGTACCTCGTGTAAATTCCTCAGTTTCATTATATGATATATATGCATTGATATTGAAAGAGATAGGATCTAGGTCATCAGCCAAATTCCTCACTCAAGAAACCTTTGGGAGTTGCAAGGACATCTAGAGAACTTATCCTATATAATAAGATTTATCATAAATCAAGTGGACAAGTGTAATCCAATCATGAGGCTCATAATGAAAGGAATTATTTACTAGTGTCATTAATATTTATAGATATAATTCGAGGATATAAAAAGGTAACTATTATGACATCTGATTTTGATTCCACTGGTCTCAGGGAAACCTTTGTTACTTTATGTGGACACCCTAGAATGGTCCCTCGGCGCCGTTCTAACCCAATAAACTGTTAGGGTGTGAAAAATATTTTACACTATCTAAGTTTCATGCTCTTTGAAAAGGAGACTATATATTCTCCTATTGAGAAGAATTGCCTTGTGTTGTTTTTCAGATCATCATTGTAGTGGATTAATATGAATCTTAATGAGATAGAAATGGTGTCCAGAGTGGACCCATAAAATTATATCTTTAATCTACCCATACTGATGGGATGGTGGGTTTCTAAAAAGTTATCCACTAGTATTTCGACATCCGGTACAGTGAACAGAAGACTATCAATGTCCAGGAACTGGAAGATATCCTACCCACCCATCCAGCCCCTAAATAATTTAACATGGATATTGAATTCCTAAACGAGGTTATCCTCTCTATGAATCAGTTTGTGATGTGTTGGATGATTCATTTCATTAGTTCCACTTGGAGACCAATTGGGAAAATTCATAATAATCTCATACTTAGTAGAGTCGTCCTGAGGATCGTATTCATTAACCCAAAAAAATCATCCTGCCATAAACATTCCTATTTTTAGAATGCTACACTAGTAGTGATATGGGGTATGAATACCTAGTCCCAGATCTTGAGTTGGACCTCGATATTGATGTACCATTCATACATGTGAATGGATACTCCATGTTAGTAATCAAATAGATCAATGGTGACTAAATAGTCTGAAAGAAAGAGATCACACCCATGATGGAGGGTACACATCAGATGATAGAAGAGTTACCTTACTGGCTGAAGGTGACTCGTGCTAATTGGTATTTTAATGGATAACTTGACACCATGTCTATTTTTTCCTTGTCCCTCGCAGAGTCTGGCCAGAATGACTAGATCATCAGTGCAGACCATCATAGGGTCATTTCCCCTACTATTTTAAATGGTGATGACAGGAAATAAATAGACCAACTGTAGTATGGTTACTATACTATAAAACTATCTAGTCCCCCCTAGAATATAATAAATTCCTATTTGGATAACTTATATCATTTAGTATATCCTCTGAAGAAATCTCATTCTAGACAGAGCTGGGAAGGAGTGGATCTTCCAGCGCGCAGTGTATTTTACCATTAAGATTGGTCATGTCCTTAATTTGATTCTCTACATACATGTTTTTATGTAATTATCCTCCATTTCATCCAAGTAAATAATGATCATCATATTATGATGGAATTTCATGTTAGGTCATGTGGCTCCCATTAGGTGGAAATGAATCTCTCCCACAAGATTATGAGGATGCCTTTTATCTGGCCCACTATTATCCATGACTGCACATGTTTGTCGAATTGATTCAATATTTTTTGCATCAAACACTGAATCTCCTCTGAAAAAACCATGTATTATTGTCCCTTTATAGTATGGAAACTCGTTATTGTAGGGTCATACCAACCCAAAAAAAAACTCTCTAGTGAAAATTCATTCTAACCACAACTAGCTTCTTTTCTAAGTGGTAAAATTGATTCCACTCAAGGATGTGAAATCATGGTCTTTGATAGTGTTTGTGAGTTCCCACATAAATAATCAATTTGGAGGTTGTCACTCTATTCTCACTATTAATGGACCAACTTTTGGGACATAGATTAGCAGTAATTGTACTCTATGTACAACATCTAATCAAAAAAAACTTCCTGCAGCCATACATTGTAAAATGGGTAGATTGAGGAATTCAACAACACCCTATTTAAAAGATTGCAGAAGTTGGTGGACCAAAATAAGAAAAAATTTCTGAACAGACTCCCCAATGCCCTCTAGTCCTATTGGATGTTGACCCGGAATTCCACCTAGATAACCCCATACTCTCTATTATATGGAATAAAAATTTTATTGTGTGTACAGGTTTAGTTTTCATTACTATGAATATTTATATAGTAATATAAAACTCCATAAAAATGATTGAAGTCTATCTACCTATGTTGGAATCCCTTGAAGAGAACAGGTTGTAGGCCTTGCATAATCTGGAGAGGAACTAGAACATGATAATGAGAGCATTCAAAAATAAGGTTCACCTATATTCATTACTCTAGGGGGATATAGTACTATCTCTCAGAATAAAAATGATACAGAACATGAATCCACCATATTGGAGGCCAAGTGGGAATGAACATGCATAATTCTTAAGCTATATTAAAACTAATAATACTCTTTGATCACTATGGATGGAGATCTTGTCACACCTCCCCCAAATTCCATGTTTTGGAAGCAGTACGTCATGTGAGGAGGCCTAATTGATCAGTCTATATGACCATAATCTAATGATATACATGATCAATTCTATATGACCAAAAACTATTTTCAATGGTCCAACTAGAATGAAGTAAAAATATTCACAATTGGCCAAAGAATTATGACCTCCAACTATTTATAGCCCTATATTCAGTGTTTTACAAAATTAAACTACAAATATTTATATCCTCAATATATGACATTAAACTATGATCTTTTCCTATACATAAGTAGGATTCCTCTTAATGAGATATGTTACTACCCCATATAAAACTGGGAAACCTCATATGATAACTATGAGATGATACAAGATGTACTACCCCATATACAACTAGGTTTCGTCATTTAATGAGTATAAAATGGTCAAAAAACTTACACCTTATGATATAGGATTGCATAATGTGATATTAGAAGAAATAAAACAATATGACCTCCACACATGTTGTTAAACTGTATCATTACCCTTTTTTTGAGAATGGGGTGCCCCATGAAAATCATGGGATGCCTCAATTACCTCGTTAGAGAGGATTTACCATACTACTAGTGTTTTTCTACTACCACACCAGGTATTATAACTTTGTGTTTCTTTATTTCCATTCTCATAGGATACATAGGGATTCCTAGAAATTCTTTCAAATGGCATAACCACAAGCCTATTAATCCTTAACCCCATTGGCCCCATTCATGGTCCAATTATTACTAACTTAAATGAAGTTAAATTCATATAAAGGTGTTCATATGGGGAAAATACCTCCTAAATTACTTTCTTGTCATATTTTACATTCTCTATGCCCACAAATAACCTTGATACCAACATCCACATACTACAAGCATCATGAAATTAATCCTTTTTCAACCTTCACCATGGTCAAAGTATTACAACCCTAAAATAGATTTCATTTGCTTCTTGGTACTTGTGTGGTAAATGGGACTACATTACCTTTATTCACATTGGGATTTATATATTTCTCTCAAGACATACATCCTTTGATCCCTTCATCGATGGTCTAAGAATTAAGACCCCAAACTATTTATCATAGGTCCATGCTCTCTGACCTCAATCTATGAGCTCTAGTCCAAGAACATTGACCCTAAACAATGTGCAATCAACACTTATTAACCTAGTTTTCTTCATTCCTACTATTTTATAAAGCCAATTCCTTCACCATCCCTCTGTAACTATGTTCTTCTTGATTACTATATTCATGGTATATGTAGTGATGTGTACACCATGTATCTTAGGGTTCATTCAAAGATTCTCCACAAAACCATCAATTGCATGTGGTGATATCACCCTGTAGTCCCCTAATGGGGATCCATTGTTGGTTTAACCCAATAATTTACCTTGAACCATTAGTTGCTTGATCTTCCCTCATGATCCCACGTGAAGAATAAATGAATGAAAAGATCAACATCTAATCTCAGCATATCACATCCTAATCACCTGAAGATAAAAAATATCCTTACCTCATATAGAATTACGATGCTTCATAATTTTAAATGATTTACCTCATATGAACTATGGATGACACATATAAAAAATTTGGTATGAATAAACACCAACTCCCTTTCCCCACAATTTTAAACTATATCCTTACCTCATATAAATATGGGATGCCTCAAACCCTTACATGAGAAGATTCAATATCCTCATTCGAGATGTTTCCCCCTCATACAGTCGATATCCAATGATTTTGTGTTCCAAATATACATGAAACTCAATCCCCATCCTTAGGGGATATATTTTGATGCTCGTATATCTTAAACATGGCCCATCCCCTTTTGGGGACTTTCTGTGGGGCCTTTCACTCACCAATGTCATCATGTTAACCTGGGGTGTGATTTTTCATGTTTCACATTGTAGAGGGTCCATTAGAGCTTCCATTCACATTATTTTATCACTCTTTTATTCTAATGAAGCCACATTTTGGATACCTATACCCCCCTTTGTTCAAATCTATATGACCTTAATCTAGGAACCACCCCGACATTCTGAGGTCAATTACATTAAAATAATAGAATCATTAAACCATGTTGTATGGATTTAAAATGCCAAGCCCAACATCCTCATTGTGTGACATTAAAATATAACCTTAGCCTATGAAACAAACATAGGATTCCCCATAGAATATGTACTATAATTATGGGATGATGATGAATTGCTTTACCTTGTGCAATAATCCAGGGTTCCTCACACTCTAATATGAGATGATCTTTTACCCTTTCCTAAGAGGATATCACTCCACTGGCATAAACCTGATACCATTCCATGTCCCAGAACTATGTGTGACATGATAACTATTCTCATGTGATTCCAAGTGACACCCAAATATTCCACCGCAGACCTATCCTTCCAATAAAGTCGCATTGGGGTCATTCGGCTCTGGGATATTCCACACCTCAACTTCTGGGTTTCTCAATTTCCCAAATTTAAATAATCATCATCCTCCCAGTCTGAACAATCTCCCAAACGAAATTACCTTGTTCTGAACTAGCTCACCTACCATCATGTGCGTACACCATAAAGGGTCTTCATAAGAAAATAGAGGAACCCGTGTTTCGAACTCGTTCAATGGTCACTTGGGTATTGGTTCACCCAATATCTAAATGATGCATGTAATGAACCTATGTTTCATTCGTGGTTAAATTTTGTTCCCCATCCATAAATGATTACCCTCTCTCACTATTTAGGCCTTGAAAGTCACAATCACCCTTGTGTAATTTTTCATTCACATTATCATCTTGTTGTATTCCCCTTACAAGCAACATGGAATCCATAATTCCCTTTTTCTCACACAAATAATGGATCACACTAAACTAGGAGTCAGGAGTGGGGTTTTATATAAGAAAGGATGAGACTCATTAGCATGTTTGGGTGGTCCCAACGTCACAACATTAGCTATGTTAAATTTTTCTAAGAGATTATTTATGTAGCCTTGAGTGGCCACCTAGGCCGCTCCATTCACACAGGGTAACATTCATTTAATGTCACGCATGTTCCTTAATGACATGCCACACTACGGTCCAAACATTATAACATTATTATATTTTCTATGGATTTAAATGTATGACCATAAAATAGGATCCTGAGTCCATGAACCATAAAATTAAACTGTGTGACATTAAATGGAATGTGTGTTTTCCTCATTGCATTACATAAAACTATAGAAAATTTTAGTCCCTTCCCTAAGATTAATTTTTCTATAAATCACATATCAGTTCATTCATTTTCATTTACTGTATCTTGGCATCTGAGATGAAACATCCCCTAGAAGACGACTTTGAACTTTGTTCATACAGATATAGTGACCTTGATGTGCTAAAAGTAACGGTTGAATAATTCCATGATGATTTAAATCCATTCGACCATGTCTTCACTTCGTCTCCATGAGTCTAATTTTATTTAATTTGGATCATCATCCTCCTCCATGTCTGAATGGACCCCCTTAAAAAAATTTCCCTTGAAATGATGGATCACCTACTATCTTGGGAATACACCCCAAGAGACAATGGATGACATTTTGAGATAGTTCATGCATTTTCAACATGGTCATCTTCCAACCCTGAATTTTTATGTTCCCATCCTTGGTAGTATGATATGTTTCTATCATGTTCATAAGTCCTCATCCCTCATCATTATCCCCCCTGTGTTCAATATGATGGGAAACATGATTCGTACTCTCCATTTCACTATGTTTCGGTATAATTCAAAACCCCTAGAGTTACCCCATTCATGTACTAGTGTAGGTTTTAAAGGGTCATCCATACATTGGATCCTCTACTATTTGATGTCCACCAAAATATATACCCCAGTGGTTGTATCTTTGAGCTCATACAACATTCACTAAGTGGACTTGAGAGAGAACTTCCATTCTGGAAGGTCAGCCACCTCTTTGTTGACATTTTGGAAGACGTATTAAAAACTAATCCATGTTTGGTCGTACTCATACCGTCATTAAGCTACCATAAATTCCACTCCCAATTCCATAGCATCAATCCCCAATTACTAGGACCTCATATGGAAAGTGGTATTGGTTTGAGTAGAAGAGATGATGATCAGATAATGCACCAACCCATCTAGGTGGGAAATCTACCCATCAGTTGCATCAATAGGCTTGGATAATTCACCCTTGTGTTTCTTCTAGGCGATGTAGAACACATAATATTCATTTTGTGCCTACTGGAAGAATAATTCTAGAGCCATTTTTTGAAGTTCACTAGAGTCTACCCCCACTAGTCCCTAGGATAAATATCCAATGGCGTAGAGATCCCACCCATTTTTATTGTCTATCCCTCGGAGTGTGGGTAATAAAGTTCAAAATGAACCTCCACGCACTGCAACAAACAACTTGGTTCTCCTCAGTGGAATATGAGCTAGAATCTGTGATTACCTTAGGATGAGTAGGCTCATATAGTGGGAATACCTACAAAACATAATTGTATGGATCAATTATAATGATTTACTCAAGTGTGGGTGGACTAAAATCTATTCTATGAAATAGGTCCTCACCAGATCCCTCACCCACAGTAGAAAACCTATCTACCTCTTGGGGAACCTCCATTGTAGATGTGACCATCCCATCCTCATTAACTACCCCTACTAGTTTCAAAATCTAGCATTTATCTCTAATGTTCCTCACTAATTGAAATTTTGGGTTATGTGCGTACAATGAAGCCTCCCTAGTCACTCTAGCCGATGGAAAATTCTGGCACCTCCTCCATGGAGACATCATCTACAAAATTTGCCTATGGTGGCACCATTATGAAACACTCTACCATAGAAAATCCTTTATCTCTCCCCATAGTGGGCATTGTATGAACCCCATGCATTGAGGGCATGTTCATCGTAGTCCCTTCCAGTGGCTAGTCAATAGTTAGTGAAACCGCCACAATCTCCCCAAATATTTATGAAGGGTGAATATCACATTTTTCACTGCATCATCCTTGGGTTCAACTAACTAGAACATTGATTTTGAAATCTAGGCCTTGATCATAGTTTGAAATACCATATAAAATTCTTCATTAAAGTGTGGAATGTTATAGAATGAGATGAAAAAATAAAAAATGGGATTTTTTTACATGAATAATATATCACAGTGGGGAGTTCATACATGTTCATGAGAAAACCCCATGGTGAGAATATTCTCCCATTGGTTACCACCTATGTCACAAACAATTCCTTGACTGATGTTTGGAAACCCATCGCTATAATATCAGGGAGGAACCCTATGCTTAACACTTCAAGGGTTGAAGATTCGTCATACTATTTCTAAGGGTTATCAAGAACCAGTCCCTTTTCCATGAAATATATCCCATACCCAATTTAATGAAGAGTTATACATCACTCATTGGGAATTAGTAGCTTTTAAAGTAAATGGGGTAATATTATTTACCTAGTCCACAGTAGGGCCTCATTCCATAGTAGATTCCTAGTAGGCATCACACCTGCACAACTCATCCAAATATCCATGTAGAGGCATGTGAGGGCCAACTCTCTAGCCAAGAATTTTTAGGAGGACGTCATCCCCTACAAAACCTTCACTTAGGTGGTCAAATAGCATGCATTACCATAAGACTACACTATATGTTATTGATATATTTTTTAATGCATTACTTCATCAGGGGGAATGTAATAGATGGCCCTAGAATGACCCATCTCAAGGAGGAATATTCCCTACCTTTTGATATCCCACCACATTTTTTTTGAGGGAATTAATCTATTGAAAACAACCTTGTCTCTCCCATGAATCTTGAAATACTACGTCACTAGGGATGTTCGAATGGTGTAGCCTCTTCCTTAGGATGTGAACAGACTCCCTTGAAAAAGACATGGAGGGTTAGAATTCCACACATGACCACTTTCTCAGGAGGGAAAATCTTGACACTACCACTCTTATTGCGGAATCCCCCTATGTCGATCTATGGAATATAAAATCTATAGCTTCCATTACTCTTCCCATTGGAAAAAAACATTCCTCTAATGCATGCTACAAGGACCACATCCCTCTTTGCCGTGGTTTTTGGGCCTCTCCTTCATCTTCACTCTCCAGTATATGTTCCCTCTTAGCTTAGTGCATATTCTTTGAGAAGACGAAATGTGTAGTCTATGATGTAATTCACTATATTTTCCCTTGAAAAAAAGTTTGAATCCGGTGATATACCTCTTTGTATACCATTGGATTCCTCAACTGTAGGCATCAACACTGCCTCACAAACTAATTTGGGCTATGTGGATCATAAATATTATTATAGGAGTCCCTCTCCAACAGTACACTATATCGGAATACCTTGAGTTACATCCATATCTCGACGGTTTCGGTTCCATAATAGGTCACCATATCCATTGGAAGGGGGATCATGTGTAAAATTAATCACTTTGTTGGACTAACCATTTCCAGTAGTTCACAAGGCTTAGAATGAGTAGGACACTCTCAATGAGGTTTATAATCATTTTCCATAAGTTCTTACTGGGATGGGATGTGGTGTTCACATATTCATAACCTTTTATGACTATGTCAACCCAACTATAGAAGAATTAGAGAGATTCATACACATGAACTAGGGTCTTCCCATGGCTAATATGATGTAGAACCAGGTATAGAATCACCAATACAGGAACATATAGATTAATTTGATGCCCCATTCCTAGAATGGATTTCATAATGAAGGTTATCAACCACACCACCAAGTGTACATCACTAACCAAAAGAATCTAAAAATAGATTATAATTGAAATAAACTCACCCAGTCAAACCGCATGTGCTTCAAGACTTTTATTGTAACCCCACATCTTCCAATGTCTTACTTAAATTATCTTCTACTAATATTTTTCTTTTCCACATTGAAATTATTTATATAATTTGTATGGAATTCCATATATCATATCCACAAGTTAATTCAGAAAATTGAAAAACCACTACATGAACGGAATTTCCATCTTACTCTTCTTATGTTCGTTGGTCCCTTGCACCATGTTTAGCAGTGCCCTCTCAAGATTTGGCATTTTATCTTGGTCCTCCCACACAATAATTATAGGTAAGAACCAATAATACATGGATCCATAAATTGGGATCCTATTAATATATTAATGATCCCACGGGCTGACTTCATCCCTTACATGATGCAATTGGAAAGTTTTGGTCCCATGATTTAACCTTATCAATAGTTATGATCTGATTTCCAAGTAGTGGTAAACATAGAATTGTGAGGCCCATGTTACCTCATAAATACATGGTTACAAAATCTCTATTTTAAATTAATTAAATAATTCCCAGGTACAATATTTCTATTCACATTCATCGATAAAATTTTTATCATTACAAAGTTCACATCTATCTTCCATTCTTTGATCTGATTCCTCACCCCACTTTAATAATCATATCATACTGGGGTGATCTTTAATATTCCAACGTATCCAAAACAATATTATTGACATGGTTCTAGAAAATTTTTGGTGTGAGTGGTTCTTGGTACATCATGATATTTCTTCTATTATCCATATTCCACTGGTACAGTCCAAGTATGATTCTAAACCAGTGGGAATTCTCTTATCAGTATGCCTTTGGGATGAAAACACCACCCCTCACCCTAAATACATAAAGGGGAATCCTATTTCATTGAGGGTACACTAGATGATCCTATGTTAGTAATGTAGGAAGTGAACCATGGTTCGAGGAACTCCATAAGCTCTATGTGATCATTATATACCCAAACATTTCTTTCTAACAAACGGTAGTAGCATTGGAACCATCAGCTTCCATCTAGTACGGGACTTCAAATTTTTTATTTCATGCTCACAAAGCTCTATTTATTGAGGTCGGTTCACAAAGGATGGTTTTTTGGAGTTAATTTCATGAATAATGGATTCATGGATTACAGTTTACACAAATAAATTGGTAGAGAAGTTGAGATTCATGAGATATGGGGATTGGAATAAAAAAATATCCCACGAAAAGGTGTTGTTTCGTTGAAAGAGATCATGGGTTTTTATATTTGAAAAATTATCTCAGTTCCGCTAAGGGGAACCCATCACTATTTATAAGAGTATGGCCCTGGGATTCATTAACACTATTCACAAATTCTATTTTTTGAATCGGGATCAAATGATAATGTTTAGTGATTTTCCCTCATAATAAAACACCACATTTCCTGTCGATTCCATTACTTAGGGGGGTGGGAATTTTTTGGACCAAAAATAAACCTATCAGAGGAGGGTTTTAGGAAGATACAAATTGTATGGTGAAAAGAGGAGGAAAATGGATGAAAAATTCCATCTATGGATCTATTTCGCAAATCCCATACCCATTTTGAATGGTCAAAGCACATGAAACTCCCAAACAAATGGAGGCATGATAGTAACCTCCACAGAGTGTCAATCATGAGTCACAATGCCGTTTTTGGCCATTTAGAGGATGAAACATAACCTTGGTGTAGAATCATTCTATCTTAAGGTCATTTTCCACTCAAAAAGGTCATTGAGCATTTTGAATGCCTTAAATCATCATGAAACACATATTCTTATAAATACCCCCTCAATCTGACTTTTTAGTGCATTCTTGTTCATTAAAATTTAAAAAAATAAATCTATTTTCATGATTGTCATGATCTCTATGGGTTAAAGTGAAAATGGATCATCTAAGGTATCCAAGATTTATGTAACATACACCCTTGAGTTTTTGAGAGCCTCCACACAAAGTGGAAAGCCATTCATGAAGGTTCATTATAAATCATTAAGTTTTTGTAGAATATTTTTTTTATAATAAATAAAATTTATTTTATGTCTTTCATTTCATGATACAAAATGTTATGTTTCTTTTACACTCAACACTGAATTATATTTTTTTATATGGGACACTATGTTTTAACAAAAAAAATATTATTATTATATTTATATAAACATGGTCATTATAACCTAGATGTTATACTTATTAATACAAGTAAAATTAAAAATATATTTTATTTTTTTAATTGTTTTATATAATAAATTTTGATACTAAAATAAATAATTTTTGTTAACGTTTCGATATGTTTTTAATATACTATTTTCTAAAAAAATGCATTTTATAATTTCTTATGAGCAATAATGAAATTCGTATTTTAATTTTATACATTGTTAATTTGTTAAAAATTAATTAATTTTTGAATTAATAATTTTAAAATTAGATTAGGGTGATGTTTTATGAATTTTCTAAAAAGATTCATTTTTGATAAATAGTGAAGAATATTGAATTTTAATTGAAACCTCCATTTTTTTTAATATGTTTAAAAATTTAAATTATAATTTAAATTGGATTAAAATTAAAATTAGAAAAATAATAAATATATTAATTCAATTTAGGTAATTGAATTACACAATTAAATTGGATATAAAAACATTATAAACTTTCAATCATTTTTCCTTTAAAACCCCACTTTATATATGCATATACGTGATTAATTTTAAATTATTTTTCCACACATATGCAAATGGAATATCTATAAATTTATTTAATAATTTTAATTGATCATAATTTATAATGTCTCATAAGTTTAACTTAATTTTTGACAAAGATGAATAGTCACTGCTGTAAAAATTATTTACCGTAGTTAATGTGAAAATGGTTTTACACGGGGGTTAGACTAATAATAAGGGTCTTATTTACCTATAAACATGTCAAAACAATATTTTATATAAATATTTAGGCATTATGTGGTATTGGATTGAAATTTTCTCCATTTTGGACACTTTTCCCTGGAGAAAACATGGGATCACTCAACTCTTTTAACAAAATTCCAAATGTGACATCTCCCCTGTTTATAAAATGCCACCCACTTTCCTCCCTTATTATCAACATAAAACAAATTTGGTTTTTATCTATCCCTACTAAAATAACCTCTCAAATACCCATCCCTCTTCCTTGAAGCCTTATTTTGGACACAAACCCACCCTAGGATGGATTTTATAGAAAACATAAGCAGCATACCATAAGAAGATGTACCATTCATCAACATAACTTTTTGGTTTATTTCTTCCTCAACCCAAATTAATTAATTTTAAATCATGATTATATAATAATCTCATAGTCTTACATATAATATTATTTTTTAACGATAAGTTGTTTCCTATAATCATATCCACTTCTATCCAATGGGTTACGAAATCATTATTTGTGTGAACATATGACTACCATCTCGCAAACCGATGACATTCATTTTTCCATTATCACATCTCTAGAGTAATCATAATGAAAGTTTTGTTGTTTATATATGATATATATGATTTATATTGTTCTGATATTATTCTATAATTTTTATATCACACATATAATTATTCTTTTCAATTTTTTGGAATACGATAACATCATTCTTGTGTATAGAAGACTACCACCTCACAAAGCGATGTCATTTATTTACACAATACTAGGAATGTATTTAGGATTGGTTTTGATAAAAATATTTGATATATATGTCCTAAAAAATATTATATAGTGATAATATATCATTTAATTTCCATCCTTTCAATCTAAAAAGAACATTTAAACATCGTTCATTCATACATATGGCTTACCGTCTCTGTGAATGGTATATTTTATTTCATATTTCTTTATTTTATAGACTATTATAAATAATTAATTAATTAATATTTATGATATATATATATATATATCAATAATTTCATTTGGGAGATGATTAAATCATGATTAATTTAATATAACAAAAAATATAACGAATCATAACCTTTATTAAAAGCATAGTGATTTTTACCCCAAATGTAACTTTAATAATGAATTGTTAATAAATGAGTAACTAAAATCCATTAATAAATAATATATGGGATGAGATGTATGAATATTATTCTTTAAAATATTTATAATAAACATATATTTATTATAATGTTGTATTGAATTTGTACTATGAAAATCAAGACTTAAGGTAATGGGTTTTTTTTCAAAATTCGTATCCTCTGAGATGCAAGTTATGTGATAAACCTATATTCCTTTACAATGTGTGTATACTTACCATTTTACATGTAATATCAGGAATTAATTTATCTATATGATATTGTTTTGTTCCATTTTATTTTATTTCTTCTTGGGTATTGTGATTCAATGTTACTGATGTGGTAAATATTTTATGTCACAAACTCATCATTTATCAACATTCTTTATGATTAATTCTATAATAATGAAATATCATGTTCTAACTCTCAATTATTCCCAAGAATTTTCTTTTCCTATTTTTATTAATTATATATTCATGAAATGAAACCACTTTTACTCTTCAGTGATTAAGATAATTATAAAAATATTTTTAAGAAAATATGACTTCATTTTTTTCTTTAGTTGGAAATCTGTTTTCCTTCAAAACCATGTATTTTAAAAAAAATCATTTTTTTATTTCTATGTTATTGTTTTTAAAATAAAATTTTAAAATTATTTTTTTAATAATTTATTTTAATGGAATCATTGTATTAATTTTCAAAACAATGGTCATTTGGATTTATACCACAAATGTGAAAGGAACGATCATTTTAAGGTGTAAAATATGAATTATATATTTAAATGTCATGACCAATAATTACCTTGAATATTCCTCTATATGTCATCAATTTGTTTTTCAAATAAATATATTTTTAAAAAAAATTCTGTTTTATAATAGTTTTTCTAATAGTAAATTATATTTTCCTCAAGAAATGTTTTTGAATATTATTAAAAAAATTCTATCTAAGATGAAATTTGTTAGTGTTTCTTATTCATAAACATGGATATAATCCACGAATACAATTATTATTCTTTATTTTTTTTAATTTTATTCTCTTTTGGCTGGTATTTTACGAAACCTATTTCCCTTTTATGGTTTATACAGTGAAACAATAATTAAGAAACACAGTTCTTTTCAAGGGCTATGCTATGATTAATTGACTATGGATCCTTTGTCTTTCCCACTTGTTATGTTATGATGCAATTTTTATGATACCCATTTCATTACATGGGTAATTATATGGTTAATTTTTAGGATCTTTTTGAACATGTATGTGTGATTTCATTATGCGACAAGTGGGAACTATATATCCCTCTAATGAATTAGGTAAATATTTATATCCTAGAAGATAGATGGAAATGAAATAGGGAGTGAACTCAGTTTGGTGAGATAGGGCTAGAACCGGATGTGAAACTGGTTTTGTAATCAATGGAAAGAATGAGGTGTGTACTTGGTTTAGTAATATACCTTTTACACTATGATTGTTTTAGCATATATACATGACTAATATGGAAATTATTTTTTATGCTTATGTGTATGCCACAAATTCAATATCTCATGCCAATGTTATGATTTCATGGATCATGTTCATTGAATATTTTATGATTCATGTATTTGGATATTCCAATCATTAATCCATGACTCTAAATTTTGATTGTTTATCTATAGGGTATGGTTTTTGAATGCTATATTCATGTTCATATAACTATATTCTCATGTTATGCTTATGTATCTTACTTGTTCCCATTTACTGAGAATTTGAGCTAACTATTTATTATGATTCATTTCCCCATGTAATTAAAATATGTGTTATGTATGATATATCTAAGAAGGGTTCTCAGTTATGAAGAATGTTGTAGGAGATGACATAGATCACATATATACTAATTTTTATGATTCCAAGATTCAAATGTCACCAAACTATTACAGTTATCAATTATGTATCTATGTAATGTAATAAATAATAATAAAAATGATGTAATGTCCATATATGAAAATCTTGGGTCATTGTTTTTGGTATTATATCAATGGTTTAGTTTTCATTTGGAAACTACACTGAGAAAACCATAGGGATATCCCTAAGGACTTGTCTAAGGATAAGTCTAAGGATGAGTCATTATATTCGAAAATGACTCGAAATTTTGATAAAGGATATAGTTAGTGGTTTTTTAAAATACATAATAGTCTAGATACTATAAGAGGTATATATTTTCAATATATAGGCCAAGGGGTTATAACTCAGAAAACAGAATATTTAACTATAATTTATCAATAAATGGGACATGATAACAGGCCTTGCTACACAGATGGTTTAACACTCCTAGAGGACCCTCTTTGGAAATTCACAAACACTTTATAAACCATCATGAATTCTTAAAATAAAATATTTCAATGAATGACCTAGGATAAATTTCACATGTTTTAAATTAAATAATAAGGTATCATGACTTAGACATCATATATGTAGTTTATATTATTATGTGGTTTTCAACTATAAATATTGTTTTTACTCTATCATTTTTAGGTTTTAGTCAATTAATGGAACCTAAATGACCCTTATTAATGATATGTGAAATATAAAATATAATGATTTTCCTCCTGAAAATCCAAATGTTATGGGATCAAGAAGGAAAATTTCATTGCTATGCTCAGACATAATTTTAAAGATTTGAATCATTCTAGGCTTCTATATGAACAAAAGAGGGAACAACATTCTATACAGTCCTCCATGAGGAAACATCCACCATATTATAGTGGTTTTTCTTATCCAATTTTTTATTTGAGAAAAGGATTAGTCCCACTAGAAATACTTTTTTTCTCCATTGTAAAAATCCAAGGAAATTCATTTTGGGTATCTACCATCTAGAAGGCGAAGCATATAAATAGTGGGATCATATCATGATTATGAGGAAAAAAGAATAGATTGATCTCAAGGATTGGGATGAGTTAAAGAACATATTTTTCAACATATACATTCCTCATATTAATCATACAAATATGGAGAAATATTTCATTGGTCTAAGGCCAAAGGATTATGAATTCATTGGATCCTATTAGGGAAATTTCATATGACTTATGAGGTATAATTTTGGTGTTATCATTAAACTTAAATGTATGGTTATTCAATTAATTATAGACTTAAAACCAAGTCTCTATAGGGTGTTAGATATTAAAAACTCAATATATATGAATATATTGTTCAATGTGTAATCAAGGTGAAAATAGAGGTTGTTGTTACAAATCTATCTCATTTTTTTGACAAGAAAAGTAAGATAGAGTTCAAAGGAAAATCTATGAACCAATGATATATGAAGATTTTATGTTTTTTATGATATATGTGTTGAAAAAATCATGAAGGAAATTTCCTTAGGGGTAATATTAAATGTTTTATGTTTGTAATAGATGGTCATAATGAAATTTTTTTATCAAAGTGATGGGAGGAAGTTGGATAAATATGTGAATAGAGGGAAAACTTCACATAATTCATCCCCCAAAAATCTATTTTTTGTGTTTAAAAAGAATTTATATTATGTTAAAAATTTCCCAAGACTGAGTATTAATGATTATAATCAATGTTAGAAACCTCTTAATCTAAGGTATATGGGGAAATATCATGTCCACACTATTTTCAACAAAGTGTTTGATATAGATGTGGTGAAAGGTATACTTATCATTTACTCTAGAACTACTAATGGTATGGTGATCGCATCTTATGTCTATAATTCCTCTATGGTGGACATTGGTGGTTATGTTCTTCCACAAAATATTTACATTCGTTCTCTGGTGAATTAGATGTTATCATAGGAATGGATAGGATTTCTCTAAATAAATCCCATATCCATTTTCACAGAAGGAAAGTTACTTTTTATATTCCTTAATGACATATGATCTTCTATCAATGCGATGAAAATAATGAACATCTTATTGATAATTTATCCATTTTAGGCATCTTAATTACCATTCATATGTTATATTTTTCTCAAATGGTAGGGAATAAACTTGACATAAATGATATTCTTATTTTTTTAGGAAATTATTTCTTTCTTTCTAGAAGAGTTTCATAGCCTTACACCAAACTGTGAAGTTGAGTTATCAATATTACTCATACTGGGTGACATAAAAAGTTTAAACCCCCCTATAGAATGACACCTATTTAGTTGTAGGAAATTAAAATCAAACTCAATGAAATTAATGATAAAGGATACATTAAACCAATTGTGTCACCTTGGGGTGTAGCTATTTTTTTTTTGAAAATTAGAGATGGCTAAATGCCCCACTGCATTGATTATTAGAAGTTGAACAATCATAAAATTGTTAATTAGTTCTATCCTACTCGTATTGATGACATGTTTGATCAACTTGGTTGATCTAAACACATTTTCAATATTTACATTCGTTATGGATATTTTTAATTAATGGTCAATAAGAAGTATATACCCATGTTGAAATTCTATACATGGTATATACACTATGAAAATATAGTCATTAATTTATTATTAATAATATTCTACAATGATCATGGATTTAATGAATGGAATTTTTAGGGATTTACCTGATAATTTGTTGTTAATATTTTTGGATAATATTTATATCTACTAAAATATTAATTAAGAGCATGAAGAACAATTTATAATTCTACTGAAGGCCCCAAGGAAAGAAAACTTTTATACAAAATTGAAAAAGGGTAAACTTTTTCTACAAAAGGTTTCATTTTTTGGTCACATAATCTCAAGGGATGGTCTATCATTGGATCCATAAACGATAGAGGATATTGAATGTTTTCCCATACCAACCATGTTGACTGAGATCGGTAGTTTTCATGGTTTAGTGGGATATTATTGGTAGTTTGTAAATAATTTCTCATGAAAATCTAATCATTTGAAAAATTTAACATGTAATGGATCTATGTTCTTTGAGATAGATGAATAAATGGTAAATTTCAAGTAACTTAAGAAAATATTAGTTAGTGAACCTATGATTACATTACCCTATAGTGGAGAAGGTTTTGTAATCTGTAATAATGAATCCAAGAAGGTTTTGGGATGCGTTCTTATGCATAATGAAATGACTATAGCTTATGCTACATGAAAAGTGAAGATTTCTGATCAAAATTACCGAACTCATGGTTTGGATTTAACTATGGTAATATTCACATTTAAGATATAGATACATTATATTTATGTATAAAATGTCGATATATGTACTAATAATAAATGATTGAATTATATATTCACACAAAAAGAGTTGAACATGTTCCAGAGAATATTCTTAGAGATAATTAAGGATTATGATTACTCAATACATTACCACCCTAGGAAAGAAAACAAGGAGACCAATGCATTGAGTCAAAAGGATCATGAAATTTATCTATGAAGTAGATGAAAAGTGGTAAAATAGTCTTTAATCTTCAAAGGATGGATAAGGAGATCCTGATGGAAGGGGAAAATATTATCCTTATCAATTGAGTGTTCAACCATCTATCTAAGTGAATATTAAAGAGGTACAAAATAAATTTATAAAGATGAAAAATATGATTAGAAATGTTCCTTAATTTAACCATGATCATTATAGAATCATAATGACCAGGAACCTTATATATGTTCCTTCCATTCTGACATAAAGAAGGAGTTTCTATAGGAAGCTCACAATACTTAATAATCTATTCATACGTGAAGACCGAATTTTTATAGTGATTTTAAATAATACTTTTGTTGGGATTGAACGAAGAGAGATATCATAGTGTTTTTATGTCAATACTTAGTATGACAACATGTTGTGTATAAAAGAAAAAAGTCTAAGGGGATGTTTCATCCATTACTCATAAAATAATAGAAATTAGAGAAGATCACCAAGAATATTTTCATTAGAATCCATGAAACCACTAAATGGAATAATGATTTTTGGATTTTAGTCAATCACCTTGAAAATTCTAAACACTTCCTCACTATAATAGAATACTTCCATCTTGATTAGTTTTATAGAATATAAATTATATATGTTGTAACATTGTGTGGATAACCACATTATATTGTATCTGATCCTGATCAGAGATTTTCCTCAATTTTCTGGTGGATAATTCAAAAAATTCTAGATATAGAGTTAAGTTTCAACATTTTTTATCATACTCAGATAGATAATCAGTATAAAAGAACAATTAAACCATATATCATATGTTGAGATATTTTTCATTGGATTTAAAAGGTAACTAGGGTCAATAACATATTTTATTTTAGTTTTCTTACAACAATTTCTTTCACTAAAGCATTCATATTTCTCATTTTGAATCCTTGTACAGAAATAAATGCATATCTTCAATGTGTTAGAATGAATTTGGAGAAATAAATCTATTGGAAGATTATTTTTCTGAAATAGTGGAAGAGAATTTCAAAGTAATTTTATAGTATGTCAAGGCATCTCAGAATTAGCAATAAATTTATGCTGATAATCATCGATGTGATATTGAATTTGAATTTTTTGACAAGGTGTTTCTAGGAAATTCTCCGTAGTAGAAGGTTATGAGTTTCATTAAGAAAGGGATACTAATACCTATGGGTTTTGGTACCTTTGAAATTATAAATCATATCCAAACGATATCATATTTCTTCTCACTTCCACCAAACCTCCTTCAAGTCCATGATGTATTCTATGTATCACTCATGAACCCATCCTATCCCAAAAACACTTTTAACAAATGCATAAAATATCTGCGTAATATGTTAAACATATTCCCATTATATCCCCAAAAATAATTAAACATGTTCTAATCAACAGAAGACATTAAATTCATTCCCTAACCCTTAATACATATCTCATACAATAAACATGTTATTCTTGAGGTAAATATCCACAGATGACTTACACCTAGTGTTTACTACATTTTGATCAACATGGGATGTCATCCATTTTTTCTCTAAGATGACTCATATGATATTCCATCTTAAGAGGTAGATTTATAAGTGAACAATGTACACAATGTCTATACATGCCTAGAGATTCCAAAGGTGACTACTCTCCTAACTGAAGTTTGTTCCCTGTTAACACAGAAGTAGCATAATTAAACATCATCCTCCAAGGTATGTCACTGAGAATAAGGTCTAAAAACCTAAAATAAATCTATGGGGGAGATATGGACAAGTAAATGATCACTAAGGATGAACCCAATGATTGAGTAACTGGCTTACCATCACATAATTTAATTCAAGAAGCATACATCACTGATGAAATTGATGGAATCCATTAAACTTTGGAAAATGGTAATGTAAGGTGTCAAATGAACGTAATACACAAAAACCTGGAAAAGGAATTAGAAATGGTATTTAAGTAACCACTCAAAGAGTTTTAACCTAAGGAGTGAAATGTTACATGGATTGAGAATTCATGATTTTCATATTCTATTATAATTGTTACTATCATTGTTATTTCATTCATTATTAACTGAAAATGTTACTATAGTTTTACTAAAATTCAAAAAATTCTTTAGATAAATATGTGGGAATTATCTACAACCAAATTTGGTTGACATGCATCATGATAGATATTTAATGAATAATTTTACAATAGTGATGATGTATCATCTATATTTTTTCTATCATGAAACTTTTAATAATGAATTTTGTGGAGGAAACTAAATTATTAGGTCTTGTACATTATCTATGGTTTTATCCAATGCATAGGTACATTGTTTATTTGATTTCAATATTAACTTAACCATTTTAAAGACTTCATTAAATACATTTATATGTTTTAATAATTTTATTTCATAGATACCATGGTCATTTAAAATCATACATGAATAATAAAGCTCAACCGGGCATTTCTATTTCCAAATTCAATTTATCGTCGAAGTGTATTACATTTTCTTCAAGATACATGGATTATATTGAGACATGATTCAATTTATTTGGACAGGATAACAATATATCTACTCAATATCAACTTAATTTGAATCAAAAAACATTCCTAATATTAGATTATTAGTTTGGTGGATCTCAAATATATCACTAACATAAATGGAATTATTACAATTACATTGATATATGATACAGAATAGTGAAATTACATATTCATTTATTGATGTTATTAGGAGAAAAAAATACACACATAATTGGTTGAATAAATAATGATAAGAGTATAACAAATTATTTTAATAAAGAGATCTTACAACCATTTTCACATCTTGTATATTCATAAATACTATAATCGACACAGATATTATTTTTTCACATATATTTTTCAAATATAATATTTTAAATTACTTTTTATAAAACATGAATATTTATTCTCAAGCATAATGTTTAGATGATATAAAGTTTATGGATCAATGTCCTCTAAAATAGGTTAGAAACTTTGACACTTACTATGTGAAAGGATTCACATTTCATACAGTCAATCATAGAGAGGCATTAAAAACATAATAGTGGTATGTTTATAGTTGTTGGATTTTGATACTATGAAACGTTAACTAATATTATTAAAGTAAAATAACATGTTAATTATTAGTTATTTTATTCAAATCCAAGTGGGTCAATATTAATAGTGGTATTAAAATAGATTATTTGAAATTTACTTATGTGGAAATTTCTCTCTTGATGGATGTCGATGATCGTAAAGTACATAATCTATATATATTATTATTTTAATTTAAAATTTTGTATTACGAAGATGGTTTGATAATTTAAGGGTGAAGTGTATCTTTTAAAAAAACAAATATACTTGTATGATATGGGTGATGAAGTGGAATATATGACCACTATCGCTAAATCACATCAACAGTAAGAAATTGACTTGTATTTCAATCATTATAATGAAAATATTAGTTTAACAAGTGCTTTTGAAGAATAAGAAGTAATGATGGAGAAGGATAACTACATGATAGAAGGAAAAAATGATTATATGTGTCCTCACTCATCAGAAAATCAAGAACATCCATTATAAATTATTCATTTATACTATTATGGATCTGTTATCATATTTAAATGGATTTTTATGCATGATTTGTTAAATTTACAAAAAGTAAATTTTTTATTTTTTATATTTTAGTTTATTAATTATCATACAAATGTATATTATATTTATCAGTACTATACATATATTATCATTTATAAATTTCATTTTCTATATACATTTATAAAATGTTATCTTCAATAGTTATTATTACTTGTTTAAATGAAATTAATATCACGGAATAAGTTATTCAATAATTCAAGTTGAATCCATGTTGATGTTACCCCAACAATATATATGTCATTAGTGTAACCAGATAATCCATATGAATCCCTACCTATAGTATCATGGGTTTACTATATCTCCCCCCCTCATTAGTTGAACACATGTAATTAATATGTATTTATTTTAAATATTTATAAACTCTAATAAAACTAATATAGTGTTTGTAGGGTTTTAGTTCCTAGGGAAGGATGGGAATCTGTTTTTGTAACAAAATTTACAAAAAATATACAACTATAAATGGTTGTAGAAACTCATTTTTATCTTTTCTAAAAAAATTCATTTATATAATCAGAGCAAGTCCATATCTAGCTGATTTCATACCATTGGAGATGTCAAATTGTATAAAATTACCAACAGTTGGATTAATTCCAATGGTGGAAGACCAAAAACACATGATGATATTGCACCATGTTTTTGAAAACCACACTTCTTAAATGGTACACTATTATTTTTTAAGGCATTTTAATGAAAGATGGTAAAGTACTATTTTTTCTAATAAGATGAGGAAATTAGTGATACCGTTAATGATGAAAAAATAGCATAAATAAATATTTAGATCAAACAACATATGATATAAAAGGGGAATTTAGACATTACTAGGTTAAATTGGTTTCTTTATTAATAAAATACTTAGTTAATTTCATGATTAGTAAATGGTTTTGATTAATCTTCCATCACAAGAGATTAAACATGTATTTTGATGGTTCTTGAAGTTCCCCACTTAAAAAATAATCATTCATCAAAATACATTACAGAAAAATTCTTTGAAAGCAATCTCGCTGATCATTTCTGAAATATTAAATTTAAAAATGATAGGCACGAAACCAATTTTATTGAATCCATAATTGATCTCATTAATCATTAATAAAATTTTGAAAGAGAAATAAAATTGAAGAAGGATGAATATTACTAGTAGTAGTAAAATCCCAGAAAAAATAAAATTACGAAATTTTAATATTGAAATTCAAGAGATCTAATATTTGATAAAAAATAAATTCAGAATTCAAGGGAAAATAATCTTCCATCGTGAATGGTGATCATAGAAAAATGCTACGGCTTCATCTAGGACTCTTCATCTTTCTATGTCTCTATACTACTCCATGATCAAGAATTTCTATCGATTCAAAAAAATGAAAGATTCCCACATCTGTAGTATGTATTATAATTTTTAATCATCCATTGTATTTTGGATGAACATTGATGGCACGTGTAGGAATAGTTAGGTTCTCATATTTTGTAAACATGTGTCATAGTCCTTGAAATTGAGTCACTTGAAAATTACTTGAGCAATGCCTTCATACATGGCATGCCCTTTTTTGTTGGTGAACTAGAACCAATTTTCAGGTCAGTTCTGTATATAAAAACATATAATAATAATTAAATTATTAAATCAAACATTAATATAAAAATAAAACTTTTATAATTAAAAAAATTAATTATTAATAATATTAGTATATATTATAATTATGAATAAATAAAGATACTATTAGTTCAAAAAAAATCTAACGGTATTTTAATTGTTTTTAAAATAATTTCAAGTTTTAGCATATAATCATTAACATTATTTATAGTTTAATTAAAAACGAATATTAATATATTTGAATATAAACATATTATTAAATATAAAATTATTATTTTTATTAATATATGATTAAAATACTTTTTTAAATATTTTTTAATTATTTAAATTTTTTATTTTATTTTATTATTATTATTTTAATTTATTTAATATTTAGTTTTGTTAATTTTTATTTTTTAAAATTTATTATTCATTATTATATTATTGTTACTATTTTATTTTATTTTCTAAGCATATCCCCTGCTCGCAAGGGTTATTCATCGTAGGGGGAAGGACCATCAATGGTTATCTCTTCTTCACCTTATTTCATGGCTCCTCCTTTATTATCAGGGATTTGTCATTGGGTCTCTCGGTGGAAGCAGTATAGTCCAATCAAGGATCATGTGGTGAGGGTGAGTTGGCTACATGTGAGGGCAGTGACAGGTCTCCTGGATGCCCCTCGGTGATCGAGTAAATGGTCAGTTTTGACGGTGGTTCTTCCTTATTTCACAAATGCAGCTTTGGGTTCAATCAATAATGGAGTGGGGGTGATTCGAGTTCTATGGGAAATAGTAGTCTCAAAATAATTATATCTAGAATTGGTTTTTTGAGGATGGGTCATCGGGTGGATGTCTAATTAGTAGGAGGTTTCATCTTTCAAGGCGGTGACTCATAGGCTTTCAGTGCCTCATTTTCAAGCGGATGCACTATTGGAGTAGGGGAGTTGTGACTCATATAGAGGTGAGTCATGATATTCTTCTGCAAATCATCACAGAAAATAAAAAAATAATTTAACAACTTATAATAATATTAAATCAATTATGAATTAAAAAAATTATATTTAAAAATCTAATTCACTTAATGATATAAAATAAAAACAATTTATATAAATGAATTAATAAAAATGAAAAATATGGTTTAATAAACTACATGAAGGAAACGTAGATTAAAATTAAAAACTATACTTTAAATAAAACTATGATAAAAAATAATATAAATTAAATAATTAATTAAATACGCAAAATATTAGATAAAATATAATAAAATAATGTTTAGTTTATAATTGAAGATATATTGGTTGATAAAATTGTTAAAAAGAGATTAAAATATATTAAAAGGAATAAATAGGTGTTACAAATTAAATTTATGTTTAATTAATTAAAATTAAATATATTGAATAATTATTTGAAAAACATCAAAAAAATTAATTCAAAGGGAAGAATATTTACAATTTGAGAATTAGTTAGAAAAAAATAATAAAAATATTTTAGAAAAAAATAATGATTTGAATTGCTTAAAATACACAATAAATGGTTAATTATTTAACTGAACTACGAAATCACTAAATTGAAAATAATTAACAAATAACAATAAAATAAATAACTCAATCAATGAAATAATAATTAAATGATATGTTAAATCAATTGATTTTAAGGCCATATAAAATTCCACTATACATAACCATTGTTGTCCTAATGAAATTCCACAATTCATTGTATTTTTGAAACAGAAACTTGTTCTTCTTTAAATTCAACTCTTAATGAAACATGTCAAGCTATATTTAAATATAGGAAAAACACAAGAGTCGGGATTTTGAAATGAAATTTTCAAAATAGGACATGACTAAATTAAAATACTCACTATGAGATTAAGAACACGCATAGTCATTAATTATTGAATATTTCATGCCTCTAATATGAATCCAAATATTGACTTCATTCTATTAAATTCAAACTTATAATTCTACATGTGATGGAAGATTATATATAAGTATAAATAAAATGTAATCAAAAGGCACATTCAATTGTCATGTTCTCCTAGGTTCCAAAAAATAGAGTCTTTTAAAATATTACTTTATTGATTCAGCATAAATTTTTTTCATACAAGACAATTTCCCCCTTATTGATTCTGGTTCAAAATTCCCCACACCTAAATGAAGTTATTTTTTATTACTATAGAACATTATTATTATTATTTGACTTTTACCCATCAATGTAACTCATGAAAATCATTTTACAGATGTACTTATTAGAAATATGCAGAGGTCTTACACACACACCCAGTGAATATAGTCTCATATGATCATCGTGGGATCCCATTTTATCATTTTACTATAGTTTCAAAAGGAAAATGATTTTACCATTTCAGTTGGATCTCTAAGGTGATTATTATTTTTTAAATAAAAATTAGACTCATTGGTTTATGTTCGATTATATAGTTTCCAAATGTTATGATCATAAATCCACAAATATTTATCTTGTATCACTCTCCATCATAGTTCATAAACATAATATTCATAAAAAATAATTTTAATCTTCACTATGCAATCATAAATAACCTAAAATGTCATATTCAATGTGGTCCCCAACAACTATTAATTTATTATCCATTAGGAATTTCCGAAAAAAGGTTCAAATTGAGCCCAATAGAACCTCAGAATATAAAATAATTTGGAAAAAAATAATCTTTTTTTTTCAAAAAATATTAAATGGGTTTTATGGGCTTCTATTAAATAACTAATTAACTTAAAAAAGTAAACCCTCTTTAATAAACATAAAACCTGAAATTGTTCTAAAATTTGAATTCAAAAATGGAGAAAAATAATTTTACTTTTGAATATAAAAACATGTTTCCAATTTGGTTGTTTAATTACAAGTTTGTGGGTAAGAGTAGGGTTTAAACAATTATAAATATGACACAAAATATATGTTACAATAGATTATGTAAATGATTTAATTACTATTAAATCTATTGATAAGAATTTATCAATTATGTTCAAACATTATAATGTTAAATATTGAAAATAAAATTAATTGGGAATCAACAATTAATGAAATTTGATTCAATAAGGAATATAGTAGAAAATAGAAAGACATGGTAAACACTAAGAAAGAATAAATACAATCACTTAAAAGATAAAAGATAGGGTTTTACTCCCACACATATGATATCATACAGTGAAGAAATTTCAAATCAATGATGTATAGTTTTCAGTAGCATCATAAATGCAATGTGATAATAATGAAGAGAGGAAACATGATGTAGAAATAAAAAATACCCGGTTTAATGTTTCTTTCTCATTTTTGTGAGACTCTAGATTATTTCTTCTTATTAATTGAGAACTAATGGGTACCATCTTCATCTTTTGACACCAACAGTGATATTCTTTAAATAAAAAAGAATATGAATACCAATAAAATGACACTAGTAGTAAGTGAACGAAAGAGAGAGCAAGAAGATCATTGTTATTAATAATGAAACAAAACCAAAAACAAAAAATGACCATGGGTATACTCCCATTAAGAACTAAATTATATATCTTCAGTTATAATTTAGTAAAAATCAGTTTCAATGCATAATTTGGAATCCATTCCCATTGGATCTATTTCAAAATAATGTTTGTTTCTTTGAACATTTACCATTATTGGTCTTATTTTCCTTGTATAATCTCAATATCTTTATTCTTCAATATTTGCAGGATAATGAGTTGTCCAAAATAGTTATATTTTAGTTTACTAGGAATGATATTATGTCTGTTATTAAAGATAATATCCTTATATTCATCTTTGAATAGTCTATTTTTAATGATACAATCATGAAAAATCTTAGACCTCTCTTTATAAAAACTAAAATGGTCAATCGTCTCTCTCCTGATCTCATCCAACATACTATATTCTAGAATCCTCCTCTCTCTATCATTATTAGAATAAAACAATAATGCCATTACATCCCAATATGACTTGGGATGTAACTCCACAGGTAAATGACAACATTTCACAAATTACAGCATATATAGAGGCAGACCAATTGGGGTTTTGAAATTATTTTGGTGGGCCCACAAAGCATCATCTAATTTTTAGACCAATATATCCATGATTTTGAGACATGTTTTTCTAAAATATGTTTTGATCTCCCCATTTGAAATTTCTACCTATCCACTAGATTATGTATGGTAGGTAATCCCAGTTATATGGGTACAACCATATTTCACTATAAATTATTTAATTTTTTATTTTTTAAAATGGGTTCCATTATAAAAATTAAAGATCATGGCACTACAAACCATGAAATTATTTTCTTATAAACATAATTAAATTTTTTTCTTGATTGTTGTGCAGTTTTACTACCTCAACCCATATGGATACATATTCAACAAAAAATTAAATATTCTTCTTCCCATGTGACGATGGGAATGTTCACAAAAAAATATAATCCCCTGAAATAAAATATGTCAACATCATGAATACCATTTTGAGTATTCTTCTTCTTTATTCCTAATTTCCTAACCATTTTAATCTATCACAACCCACTACAAAGAACCTTGTATCCTTGAATAAAGTGGGAAAGTAAAATATATCTTCAATGACTTTTTTTCTCCTCTCTCCACCATTATGTCTTCCCTATGGTGATGAGTGACAAATATACTATATTGACACCATTTCATCTTCTAGAATTAACATTCTTAAGGCATAATAACCATATCTTATAATTATAATGTCTTCATCCCATGGATTGTACTTACATTCTAAAATAAATTTATTCTTATAGTTGTTGTAAAAATCCATAGGAATGGTACTTCCTACCTGAAAGATAGAAAATTATATAAAACATGTATTCTTTTTAATAGATATAGTATGAAACATCTCATTAGGAAAAGAAAAATATATCTCCTTTGGATATTTACATCGGGTTATATAAAACCTTTAATGGTGATTTGCAACTACATTCTCATCAATATTTTTTTCTATAATATCCATATAAAAATATTGTGACATTAAAATACACATAATGAGTCTAGTTTTATCCTTATTATTTTAAAGTATATATTTTAATGAAGAATTCTCTGTAATTATAATGAATTCAAAACCCGAGAGGTTCTACCTAAATTATTTTATAGAAAATTCTAGAGCTACCAACTCCTTCTTATTTGTGGGGTATTTCCATTGTGCTTCACATATAATCCCAGTAGAATTATAAAGCACATGAAACCTCTTTTATCTCCACAATGCTAAGACAACTCTAATTTCCATGTCCCTTGAATTAGACATTAGTTCAATAGGTAGTTTCCAATCAGGTTCAACAATGATGGGGGATTAAGTGAGTTTTTCTATTATCAAATTTAATGATTCCAATAAAGTTTCTATCAAATGGGATGGATGTAATGTTCACAAGAACAGAACCCAAGTGTTTTTCAATTTTTAAAAAATCCTTGATAACACACTAGTAAAATCCAATGTTCCCTATAATGATTCTAACACAGTTAACATTTTTAAGAGAGTGAAATTTTTGAATAACATGAAATTGGGTAGTATCTACCTTTAAACCTCTCTAAGATACCTTATATCCCATCATTGTACCTTCGATAACCATTAACTAGTGTTTCTCATTGTTTTGAACTATTTTTGTTTATAACCATCTCTCTAAAACCAATTCCATGTTACTTAATCATGTCTCTAATGTGATCCTAAAAATGAATAATTTTTCCTTAAAAATATCAATGATCCTCTCTATCATGGCTGAAAATTTATCAATAATTCATATCTAAAAGGTATCAAACACACCACATAATCTAATGGGATTTTGACAGTATGCAAATGTCTCAAAGGGGAATGTGAATTTAGTCTTCTCATGATCCTATACGGATATAGCGATCAGTTTGTAAATATAATATCCATCTAGAAAATAAAAAGAACTCATTATTTAGAAGCATATCAAAAAATTGAAATATGAATGGAAATGGAAAATGATCCTTCCTAGTGGATAATTTGATTTTTCTCTAATAAATGAGGAATCTAAATTTTCTTGCTTTCCATGAATGAATTGTTTAATTATTTATATTAGTTGCTACTATGAAGCCTCTCTTTTTTGGGACCACTTATACAAAATGACAAAATAACTATTAAATATGGGATATATAATACATGTGACCAATAGTATGATAAATTACAATCTCACAACATCTTTCATATTTTTCTTTAGCCTCTTTTTGAATTAAACTCTTGGTTTTTGGTATGGTTTTATAGGGATATTTTTCATGATCAAAGAAGGGTTAATCTCGATTTTATTAGATATGTACCATACAATTACAATTTTTAATTTCTTATGAAACCCCACAAAAATTTCCTCATTGTAATCATTTTGTTCAGTATAAAATAATTTAATGATGTGTGGAATTCTCACCTAGAAAAGAATATTTCAGGTGTTCTATGAGAGGTATAAGACCCAATGTGGTTACTCGTTTAGTTGATTATAGGATCTTGGGATTGGGGTAACAATATCTTCAAGATGTATCTTATAAAGTGTTTTAAAGGTAGAAAAGTTTTTTAATTCCATAACCACTTTTACAATTTCATTAAATTTTGTCCAAGGAAGATATCTCACTCTCATATGTCTCCATATTAAAATTCATAATATTGATTATAGAAAAATCATCTAATTCATTAATCATCTATTCTTCAACCAATTAAAAGTTTTTGGAAATTTTTTAGGTGTATAATTTTCCTCCTGTTCTCTCATGAATTATTTAGGTTTAGAAGTAGAGGATTTATCTACAGTAGTAGAAAACATTGGATATTTTTCCATTTATAGAATAATATCTGAATTCTCACATTAAGAAGACTCAAAAATGTGTGAAATTTAATTTTAAACTTCTAAATTAATTTTGTCAAAAAACATTTTTTTCAGATTGATCTAAATTTTCAGGTGTTTTTTCATCTTCAAATAGCTCTACCCTAGAACAATTTTAACCAAATGTTATTTATTTATCATTTCTAAATACATTTAATTCTACATATTTCTCCAATATTTTAATTTTATTTTTTCCTTTTAAAACATTGATTACAGATCCACCTGTTGACAAGAAGGTTCTACACAAATGGATGGGAACCTCCAGGTCACACTCTATGCCTAGAACTATGAGGTCAGCTGGCAGCAAAAGATTTCCCACACCAACAAGAATATCATATTCTCTTACCATGAGATGTGTGAATAAATGGTCATCCATCTGTAGGATGATTGTGGTGGGATAAAGGTCACATAATATCAATTATCTAAACAGTAACAACGGGATCATGATAATACAATAAATTCTGTCACATAGACATTTTTTTAATAATATTCCCTAATGTGAAGGGAATGAATAATTTACAATTTTATTTATTCTAAGAATAGATTTTAATTTAAATAATAGTACTGCACTCTTCAATGATCCTCTATATCGAAAATTCCCCAAAATCCTTTTCTGTTGATTTTTTTATGATATTTCAAATAATAAAAAATTTAAATAAATTCTTAGATGAAAGTGATATTAATAAAGAGACTATTCTAAATCACAAGGAACTAAGTAATATTAGACTTTTTGTTACTCTTGGGTTTCATTTTTTATGGGAAAGGGATGGTTGGGAAATGGTTCCTAAAAACATAATTCATATCCTCTATTCCTTCAATAACATTCTCTTTACCATTATTCTTATTAGGTTTATAAAAAAATATTCAATAGGAAATTAAAGTGATACTTTTTAATTTTCATCATTCCCATAAATTTTTCTCTCATTTCAAAATTGTGTATTCTATAGATTTTGACTTCCAGACTTATATCGGTTTTCAGTTTGGGAATTTCAAAATACATTTATAGATTATTTTTTAAAATTAATCTCACAAATTATGAATAAATCCATAACATTATCCCTATATTTCTATTTATTTTTGTTGCACAACTTACCTTTTCCCTATATTTCCTTCCTCTAACAAGTGGTACCATTTGAGTTTAATTATTTTTAGTCCGGCATAGGATTGAATTCTATCATAATTATATTTTGATTTTTGTTTATTTAATGGATTCTTTTTTCATTTTCATCTTGTAAATCAAGTCAATTTATGTTTTGATCTAGTTTAAAGAACATTTATCCCTCAAATACACCATGTGAATTAGAAGTCCCCTCCATTGGTTTATTTTTCTAAAGCATCCTAAGTTTTAGTTTGAAACTATGTTACGACCGAGCTGATGATGAAGGTATTTTTTATTAAAGTGTCATCTATTTATGTCAAGGTATGATTTGATGAAAGGAAATCATTTATATTTGTTTTTTGGAAACAATAATTTTGGGTTTGTTTTAAAAATAATTAAAGACATGTTTTCTGACAATAGGACTCATGTTTTCAGAATGTTTGTTCTCTAGATAAGAAGAAAGTAATGAATCATGACTGGATGAAAAGTTGTGATATTTTCTGATGTAATTATGATGATGATTTACTGATTTGTATTTTTCATAAATCATGATTTGTATTGAGAAATTATGATTTAATCTTGATAGAAGAAAGGGGGAGTGAAAAAGATGTTTCCAATTGGAAAATAATCATATTCATATTTATTATATCTGAGTTCTAGAGATAAATTAGTGGTACCAATTTTTTTAAACAAATGCATCTTGATTGAAGAGGTGGTGGAAATTGATGAATTTGTATCAATAATAATAAAAAGAGATAGTATTGATTACCTTTCCAAACAATTGGATACTAGTGTAAGTAAAGGATCTTATGTCGGTTTGTAATAAGGTGGTGCTGGTGAAAGGTGGTGCTGATGGAATAGAAGATACCGATTGAATAGGTGGTTCTGTTAGAAAGTGGTTCTAGTTGGAATGGGGTTTTAATAGAAGAGTATGAGATGGTTCTTATTATTTTTCAAAATGACCATATCTGGGTAAATGTGAAATAATAGACATGGTACCGTTCAAAGATCATCGTTATCGGATTGTAATTGATCAGATGTTGTAGAAAGAGAAGAGATGATACCAGTTAAAAAGGAATCATATTCCGAATGTAATTGATCTTATCCAAGAATATCATCATTTTAAAATTGTATTGTATCAGGTCATATTGTTGTTTTAAGATTTTATTTTATCATATCTAGAATGATTGTAACCTGAATGATCGTAACCCAAAATGATTGTATCCAAATATGATCGTATCCAGAACGATAGTTTCCAGAATGATCGTAACTAGAATGATTATAACTAGAAATGATCTTATCCTGAATAATCTTATTCAATATTATCATATCTGGATAATTTGTTTTCAGAAAATATCATTCTTTGGATGAGATGAAAAGAAAGAATTAGGAATAGATGGGAAGTTACAATAATTTTCAATTTAGGTTAGATGATGCTAAAGTTGATCCTCAAGGAATTCAAAGTCATGAAGGTTGTCATGAGTCAATAACTAGTATTTTAATGAAGTATTGTTTCTCAAGTGGTTCAAGATAAATGAAAATAGAATAAGATTTTGGAATTATTTGTCCTAGGGGATGAAAATTGATATAATATATTTTGATTCGAATTAGTTCTCAAAATTGTATTCAGTAATTGGCATGAGGAATCAAACATAGTAGATCAGACCAATGTATTCTTAACCATTGAAATTGTTCTTAGAAATTGAAATGGGAGTCTGAAGAAGAAGAGGTGAATATTGAGGAAGTTTCGAGAAGAATTGAAAAGTGTTGATGAAGTCAAAAATGCTCTGAGATTTTATGAGAAATTCAGATATTGGTTAATTTAGGTGATCAGGAAAGTGTTTTGGGATTCCCTCCCGAGCTTGTTCTGGGTCACCAATAAAATGGAAACAAGTATATTTTACTTTTAGATGGTTTTTACTATTCATTTTAGAATACTGAGAATATCTTAGATTCTACAGGGAAGAATAGATCAATTCTGTTTAGCCTGAAAATTGTTTTTGGGTGCTGCAGATTCATTCTTATTTTATTTGGGCTAAAAATTGTATTTGGGAATTGAAGTGGTGTAGATAATACCCTATTTCTCTCATAAAATCAGATTGGGAGTATTGTTTTGTATGAATCAAACTCAGAGGTATCAGACTCAGATAAGATCAGACTCATTATTTTATAACAATTCCTAAGTTGTCAATACATTTTATCTAGGTAAGAAATTAATGAGTTTTTTTCAATTGATTACATTTGTTGAATTTAAAAGAAGTGTAGGTAACATGAGTTGTTACAAAACAACTGTATTACCCTATTGTGCTAATAGGGTGCACACCCACACTGGTGGGATTGTTTTATAGTGCTACTCGAGTGAAAGGGTGTATCCTACTCAATGTAATCTAATGATTTATTTTTAGTGGATTGAATTATATTGGATCATTTCCAAACCATACCAAGGATGTGGCTATTCTTATTGAATAGTGATCCTTGTAAATATTTGTGTTCCTTTAGATGTGTGTTGATTTGTTTCAAAGTAGGGAATTGAAATCATTAACAGGAGGTGAAGGCTGTATCAATTTAAAAGAAACATAAAAGAAAAAAGGTATCACTGATTCATACCCTCCCCCTATCAGTGATACAGTACTCCAAATGGGCACCTTTAATTGGTATCAGAGGGATGTTACCTTCGCTATTTTTTACTGATGGATAATGTGAAATGTGTAAACATTAATGGTATTTCGATCATTCATGTAAAGAATTATCATATCTAGATAGATATAATGCAGCCATATCATATGTCTATCAGTTATGATGTTCTCAAAGCTGCAACCGATGGGTTTCTTCCCATTGATGATAGTGCTCAACTTAAACTTATTGACAAGATGTTTCTTGAAAATGATGGAAGGTCCAAGAGTGCTATATTGTCGTCACTTTTTAAAAGTTAATTCTTGAGAGTGAAAGGTGTTTCCATATCTAAAGGTATATGGGTTAAATTTAAAAACATATATGAAGGAAATAAAAAAAATAAAAAAGGAAAATTTATAAATATGGATATTGAAGTATGAATATTTGATGATTGGTGACCATGAATCTATTGAGGAATTATTTACCAAGGTGAATAACATTTTGAGTATTATCATATGTCATGGTGAAATTCTGAATGACTCTATATTTGATGAAAATATCGTGATAATCCTACCTAAAATATTTTATGAAAAAGTTTTTTCATTGAAAGATAGAGATCCTGAAGCATTATATCTTGATTATTTACATAGTACTGTTATCACCTATGAAATGAGAATAGAGAAAGCTATGAAGAGAAAAACAAATGTTGATAGAGAAATATCTTTCAAGGATATGAATAAAGAAAGGTCAAAGAATATTTTTATTGAAGATGAAGCTGGTGATTCTGAATATCAAAATTAGGTATATAAAAATCTCAAATAAATCCTATCTTTCCTTTCAAACAATGTGAAAATGGGTATGGGGAAATACAAAGGGAAACATCCCTTGAAATGTTTTGAATGTGAAGGTTTTGATCACCTTGTAGCTAATTTTCACCAAATAAATAAAGAAGAGGATAGTGATTTTGAAGAGGTAAAGACAAGTAGATCAAAGAAGAAAAAAGAGAAAAAGGAAAAGAAAATTAATCCTTCAAATAAAAAAGAAGAAATTTCTTGTCCAAATATTATGAAGAAGGGAAGGATGTTGAATCCAAAAAATCCCATGTGTATGGTAATGAAAATATTTTCATTTCAATTGTGAATAATGAATAATTCTGAAATATTAATTCTGAATAAGAAGAAAATCATCTTGAAATGAATTTAAAATAAGAGTTGAAAGAATATCTGAGAAATACAAGAAGTCTTGAAAAGAAAAACAAAAAGTTAGAAGATTAATGATCTGGTAACCAAGATTGTTTTACTGGTGAAAAAGAAAAGTTGGTTAAAGATATTTATGATTTGAAGAAGTCTTTTGAATATTAAAAGAATCCTAATGTGCATTTTAAATTAAAACTGAATGAAAAACGAAGATGAGTTGGAACATGTCCAACAAAAACACTCAAAATATGAAAAGAAATGTCTAATATTCCACAACCCTATCACTAAATTTGGTGAATGTTATCATAATGAGAGACTTGAAAAGGTTCCAAAATATATATGTTCAAAGGGTGTGAAAAAGAATAGAATTGTGCCAAAAATGAAGAATGTTGGGAAAGTAATATATGTGATCAATGTGAAGAATTCAGATGTTAAAAAACATCATCTGTCCAAAATGGTTTTATTTGGATCTAGAGAAGTTTCAAATAAATAAAATCCTATCAATGCTTAAAATAAGTAGAAGAATCCAATTGAAAGTGAAAAGAAGATAGTTGAGAAAGGTTTTCACAATTTTGGTTGGCATGGAGGTTTCAGAGGAAAATACTCTTTTTATGGGTATTTTTGGTGTTGTAGGGGATTCGGGCACACAGAAAGTATGTCTTGGTTCAATCAAAAACATTACTATTATCCCATAGGTTATGAAAGGATGATATTGAGGTGGAGTCAATCTCCTCATAGAAGGAATAATGATAATTTTGTCATGAAGAAATATGAAATGAATGAATTAGTGATTGAAAATATATTCCAACCATTGGAATCTATTTGTAAGAGATGTGATCAACTTGGACCTTGAAAAAGTATGTTTAGTTTTGGTACCAACTTAAAAAAGGAATCTCAATTATCAACAGTAGAAAGTGAATAAATAAAATAAAGGATAAATGGATCTTATTATTGAAACTGCATTGAAAGTTAGGAAAGGAGAATGACCATGGATACTTGATAGTGGGTGTTCCTTCCACATGATTGGAGACTTGAATGTTTTGAAGGATGTGAATGATTTTAATGAAAGAACAATTATATTTGGAAATGATTAATCATTGAAAATAAAAGGTGTTGGGTTATCCATCATTGGAAAATAAAAGATGAAATCTATGAAAATATTGTATGTTAATGGGCTGAATCACAATATGCTAAGTGTTTCAAAACTGTGTGATGGGGTAAAAAATTTATCTCTAAGAAGGATGGATTTTCTGTAAAGATTGAAGAAGATGGAAATATTCTTACATGAGGTCATCATACAAAAGGAAATTTGTTTCAGGTTAGTGATTCACAAAACACTTGTTACCTGAGTATTTTGGAAGAGAATCATTTGTGGAATAAAAGGCATGGGAATATGTGTTAGAGAAACATAAGAAATTTATTCAAAAGGGATTGTGTTTCAGACATTCATTTTTTTCCTAGAATAAGATATTGGTGTTGCACTATTTTCCATAAAGGAAAGATTACAAATGTTGTGCATAAGAAAGATGATATTTTTTCAAAACAAAAACCCTGGAGCTGATCCATTTCAATCAATGTGGGATAATGAGAAAACAATCCACATAGGTAGATAATTAATTCATTAATTTCATTGATTATTTTACTAATAGTACTTGTGTTATGTACATGAAACATAAATCAAATTCTTTGAAAATGTATAAAATTTTCAGAAGAAATGATGAGAAATAATGTGAGTATTCTGTTAATATGTTGAGAACTAATAATGGTGGTGAATACAAAAGTGACGAATTTGAAGACTATCTTGAGAAGCATGGATTTAGGCATGAGTATATCTCTGCATACACTCCCAAAAAAATGTGGTTCAATCCTGGAGGAAATGGGAAGAACTATGTTACTTGACCATGGCCTTTCTCGTTACTTTTGGAAGAAAACCATGAGTACTAATGTTTACATTTAGAACTATTGTTTTTACAGGCCTCAATCAGGTATGACTCTATATTAATTGTTTTATGAAAAAAACATGTTTGAAACACTTAAGGGTTTTCGGGAGTCCATGTATTATAAAGAAGAAAGGGGGAAATTATGGTAAGCTTGATCAGAGAGGTGAAGATGGAATATTTCATGGATTTTCTCTAGAAGGAAGAAGATATTGATGCTTCAACAAATAAATAGGAATAATTTTAAGTACAATTGATCTAAAATTTATTGAATTCTCTGAGAAAGAAAATCATGTCCAAGCAGTCAAAGAAGTTTATAATGTTGAAGAAGATAATTCTAATAAGGAAAAAAATGATTGTAATCCTAATAAATCTGAACAATTGGACTTAGGTATTTCCAGTTATGAGGATGAAATTTGAGAATATTATATATGTATGAGGAAACAAGTGGAAGATCGGAATATAATTGGTGATCAACATTAGAAGGGTCAAAAAATAAGAACAACCAAATCAATTACACATACTTCTTTGTGTTCAAAAGTGGAACTGAATTATATGAAATAAGTTTCTGAACATCTGGAATGGGTTCAAGCCATGAATAATTAATTGGATCAGATTAAAGAGAATAATAAATGGGAATTCATACCTAATCCAGAAAAGGAAAACATCATTGCAGCAAAATGGGATTTCTGGGACAATCTGAATAAAATAGGTGAAGTTATAAGAAATAAATAACAATTGGTTTGAAAAGGGTATTCAAGGATTGAGGGTGTTGATATTAATGAAACCTTTACTCTAGTGTCAATACTTGAAACAATCAAAATCTTTATTTCTATTTCCATTAAACAAGGAAACAGGATCATTCAAATGGATGTTAAATCTGTATTCCTAAATGGTGATCTTGAATAAGTGTTTTATATTGAAAACCCGTAAGGCTTTGTTATTGGGAAATATGACAGTTATGTGTGCATATTGAAAAAGACATTGTATGGATGAAAAGAATATATGATGGAATGGTATTCAAAATTGTACACATGATTATGAAATATTATTTTAAATAATGTAATAATTGATAATAATCTTTACATCATATAAAGTCAAGAGTATTCTCCCATTGTAATGGTTTTTGTTGATGATGTTATTGTTATATGGAATGATGAAGGAAGTTGTGAATGATTTTCTAAAGAAATGATCAATGTATCTGAAATTCCCATAATGGGAGAAATGAAATACTTTCTTTGGTTACAAATCCAGCAAAAGAAATAATACATTTTCATCTCCCAAGAAAAGTACGCAAAAGAACTTTTTAAGAGGTTTAGCATGGAGAATTAAAAACATGTTTTCACACCCATTACCATGGGAACAAATCTGAGTAAAGATGGAGAAGGAAAAGTACATGATCAAAAAGAGTATTGGAAGATTTTAGGAAGACTATTGTATTGGACTTCCTCAAGACCCGACATTGTGTATGATGTTACCTTTTGTGAAATATTTCAAAGTGCTCTAAAAAGAATCACATTTACTTGCTGGAAAACTAATTCTCAGATACATCAAAGGCACAATAAACATTTGAAACAAATATGATAGCTAAAATTGTATTGAATTGTTTGGGTGTTCAGATATAGATTGGGAAAGAAATGTTGATAATAGAAGATCCACTTCTGGTGGTGTATTCTTTCTGGGAAAGAATTATTTTAGTTGGCATTCAATGAAAAAAATTGTGTAAATCTCAGTACGGTTGAAGTTGAGTATGTTTTTTCAACTCAATCCAGTACTCAACTCATGTGGATGAAAACTCAATTAGAACATTTAATTGTTTAAATGAAGTTAGCCTTGCTATTGGGTTACAATAATAAAAGTACAATAAATCTCACCAAGAATCTTGTGCAACATTCTCATTCAAAAGATATTGATATCAAATATAATTTCATCAAAGAGCATGTGGAGAAGAATGAATTGAAGCTGGAGTATGTTCCAATATCGGAACAAGTTGTTGATATTTTCACAAAACCGTTATCAAATGAATCACTCTCAAAATTGAGGTCGAACGTGGGTGTCCAACCTATTTCTCTTTATGATGGTGGAATGCGTATCTTTCCCCACTATCCCTTTACCTTTGGATTGTTTTGTCAAGGAAAAAATTGGATTGTTTCATAAATCTCTTTCATAAAATATAGATTTTTGGGTAATCTATATATTCATCATTGTTTTGTGAGTGAACTATTCTAACTATTTATTAGAGTTGTCATAAGAAATGAATTTTTTTCTCGGTAACCTGGATTTATGGGTTGAAGTGAGGGAAAAAAATTATTTTTTAAGGAAGAATGTTTAGAAATCATTTCTTTGTTATCATTGATTCATATTTCCAATAATTAGATGTCTTACGTTGGCTTTAAATTATTTATATGTAATCCATTTGATGAGGATACAAAGTTCATTGATTTATGAAACATGGTTGACAACAAAATCCCAAGGGGGAGATTGTTAGGACCAAGCTAATAATGAAGGTGTTTTGTAGTCAAGTGTTGTCTTTTGTTGTCAATTTATGTTTTGAATAAAATAAATCACTTCAATTTATTTTGTGGAAATAATTGTTTTGGATATGTTTTGAAATGAATTAGACCCATGTTTTTTAAAAATTGTGATCATGTATTCAGAAAGTTTGATCTCATGATAAACAAAAAGAAAGAAACTTGAGTTAATGGAATGTTATGATACTTTCTAATGTAATTTTGATGATTCTTTTTTGATTTGTATTTCATATATATCATGAGTTATATTGAGAACTTGTGATGCAAGGCTGGTAAAAAAAGGGGGAGTGAAAGAGATGATGCCAATCAGGAAAAAAATTCATATTCAGATTTATCATATCCTAGTGGCTTAAAGAAAGAATTGGTATTGATTGTTTTTCGAAAACAATCATATCCAGATTGTAGAGGGGGTGTTGATTAAAGAAGTTGTATATATAATAAGATAAAGATATAGTGTCGATTGTATTTCAAAACAATTGGATACAGAGTGGAAGTAAAGGATCTAGTGCCGATTTGTAATAAGGTGGTGCCGATGAAAGGTGGGGCCAATTGAATAGGAGATGCTGATTGAATAGGTGCTGCTGTTGAAAAGTGGTGTGATTGGAAAGGGGTATTAATATAAGTGTAAGATATGGTGCAGATTATTTTTCAAAATGACCATATTTTGGTAAAAGTGAATGAATAGACATGGTTATGTTCAAAGATCATCATTATCATATTGTAATTGATCAGATATGGATGAAAGAGAAGAGATGATACTGATCAAAAAGGAATCATCTTCAGAATTTAATTGATGGTTTCCAGGAAGGTCATCGTTTTCAGATTATATTGTATCCAGGAAAAGCATCTTTCTTAGATTGTATTTGGTTGTATCCAGAATGATCATAACCCGAATGATCGAAACCAGAATGATCATAACCCGAAATGATTGTATCCAGAATGATCACATCCAGGATGATCTTAACCAGAATGATCATAACTTGAATGATCATAACTATAAATGGTCATATCTAGAATGATCGTATCTAGAATGATCATATTCAAAATGATTTTATCCAGACAATTTTTATTCAAAAAATTCATGCTTTGGTTAAGATGAAATTAAAGTAGCATGAATTAATGGAAATTTACTATACTTTCTAATTGAAATCAGACGATGGTAAAGATTATCCTCCAGGAATTCAAAGTAATTAAGGTATTCATGATTTAAGAACTAGTTTTTGAATGAAGTATTGTTTCCCATTTTTTTCAAGAGAAAAGAAAATAGAAGAATATTTCTTAATGATTTGTTGAGGGGGAGATGAAATTTCAAATACCTGGTTTTGATTCAAATTAGTTCTGAGAATTGTATTCAGCAATCAACATAAGGAATTGAACTCCATTGATCTGAACCTTGTATTCATAACAATCTAAATTAGTCTAATCAATTGAAATGGGAGTCTAAATAATAAGTGGGGAAGATTGTGGATGTTTTGAGAATAATTGAGAAGTGTTGACGAAGTCATAATTTCTCTAATATTTATGGAGAAATTCAGATTTGGGTCAATTCGAGTGACTGGGAAAGTGTTTTGGGATTCCTGCCTAAACTCATTTTGGGTCACTTATAAAAGGGAAAAAAGTACATTGTAATTTTAGATTGTTTTCATAGATCACTACAAAAGAGTAAGAAACTTCAGGTTTATAGAGAGAATAAGATATCAATTCTATTTTGTTGGACAATTCTTTTCTGGAGGTTCTAATTCATTATTATTCTATTTGGCTAGAAAATTGTATTCAGGAATTGAATTGGTACTGATTCTACTCTATTTTTTTCAATCATAAAATCAGACAGGGAGTGTTGTTTTGTAAGAATTAGACTCGAAGGAATTAGACTCAGAAAATATTAGGCTCAGTGTTTCATGACAATGTCCAGATGATTCTTACCTTTCTTCTAGGTAATAAATTGACGAATAGTATTTCAATTGAATATAATTTTTGAATTGAAAATATGGGAAGTTAACATGAGTTGTTACAAAAAACATTTATTAAACTATTGTTCTAAGAGGTTTCACATGCACTAGTGGGATTGTTTTATAGTTCTACATGAGTGAAAGGTTATATCCTACTCATTTAAATCCAAGAATTGATTTCTAGTAGATTTTATGATATAAGATCATTTCCAAATCACACCACAGACAAAGCTATTCTTATTGAATAGTGAACCTTGTAAATATTTTTGTTCATTTAGATGTATGTTGATTTGTTTTTCAATAGGGAATTGAAATATTTATCATGAGGCAAAGTTTTATTCAATTGAACAGAAACATAAAAGAAAAAGAGTACCACCGATTCACCCCTCCCCATATCAGTGATACATTACTCCAACTAGGCACTTTTAAACTAGGGGGTACATAATTTTCAAAAACCTCGTGATTCTATCAGTAAAGATCAGTATGATTTATATAACCATTATTTCAATTATTAGAGAAAGGATCATCAAATGGTTGTAACCTAGGAGAATAATAAGAAAAAATTTCATTCATAGCTTGTTGTGCAGGAATATCAAAGTTTGGCCAATAAAAGTTAGAATTTCCATACATGCCACAATGGTGGAATTACTCCATAAGATAATATTGATCATTCTGATTATAATATCCAATAGCATTAACATAATATTTTTTAACAATGTGATTTTATTTTAAAATAATTTCCTTTTCCTAAGAAAATTATGTTCAGAATTTTATACAAATTTGTAGAATATTTTTTTTGTTATTCATCTATCTTATTACAAAAATAACCTCTGGTTTCTTGATCAAATAGGTCCTGATAATATAGTGTGTGGATATTTTGAATTTTATCAATAGGAAATTATGGTGTGCATTGATGATTTGGAGGTTGTCTAAGAAAACCCATAAATTTATCCCATGCCTCCTAGAATAACCCACCCTTATCTAGAAGAAAACTAGTGATCTTATGGCCTTTCTTATTTTTTAATTATTCTTTGTTAACAAATAATCAAAAATTCATTTACAAGTTGATCTGATGTACTGAAAATTTCTTCTTCCATTTTTTGAAACCATGTTCTTGTTTTTCCGTTAAAAAATAATTGGAAAACTCTATGATTTATTTCTTCTCCACTCAACCCTCTCTATGAAATCTACTCCAGAACACAATTAAAATCCCTAATTAATTCAATATGATATTCATCAATAATTCCATTTCATGATTGAAGAATAGATATATATATATGATTGTTTTATTTCATAATTTTTTCCCTATGGGACTTCTTTATATAAAAGGTTTACTATGAAATTTAGGCAAATAATACCCCCTAAGGAAATCTCTTTCAGAAATAACATTTCCAAGTTGAGGTTGATTATTCTTTTGATTTTGGTTTTGTAACATCTTGTTACCCTTATCGGGTAATTTTACACCTTTACGATGTCCATATTTCATTAAAAAATCATTTAATGAGTTTTTTCTAGGTTTATTGTAGACTGTAGAACAGGTACACACTTTGTACCTGAAGTACACATCATGTACTTAGTACTGGTAGTGTGTCGTGCATGGGAAGATTATTTTGTGAGCTAGTAAAATCTTCGTACATGAGTTACAAATCATTTAAGGATTTAATAATGGTTTTTCAACCTGAGGTAATGGGTTTTTTGGCATACTTATCCAGCGTGGCCTACATGACTTGAACACTGGTTACACATCAAGAATCGGCCCACACCCATCCATAAGTAATGTGTTTGGATGTATAACTCATTATTTTATTTCTATACCTCTTGGATCTTTATCATATACTCTCCCTAGTCAATTTTTAGGGGTTCCCCATCTATCGGTTTGATCCAACCGGCTTCGGATCTTCGTTGCATCTCTGGTGTGATTCTCGGGTAAGGTTTCTCCCTCATTATTCAAGTTTCTATCATTATATCCCATTTTTTCAATGGATCATCTAGGTATTGATTAATATATGTATTTTGGTGTCTTATTTTTCTACTAGGTAGATTTTATATGAATCCTTCACCTTCGTTATCATTCATAGGTGTTTTTGTGAGTGTCTTTCTTCTAGAAAGAGGTCGGTGGTTCCGTCTGAGTTTTTAACATTGATAACCATCATATTTCTTAATATATTTTACTTTTTAATTTAAATTCAATTTCTTAATCATGATTTCAATTTCATTGATAAAAACTCAATTCCAATGAATTGGGAGATTTGAAATGGTTTTGGCATGTAAATTATAAAACCCCTAATTCCATTGAATTGGAGTGGGTTTATTGAAATTTTATAATTTAAATTGTTGAATTTAAATTTTTGATTTTATGTAAATATTTTTAATTAAATTGTTGTATATAATTGATAAAATAAATGGTGAAATGATTGAATTTGTTTTTAATGACTTTCAAACTTTAGAATGGATTAAAATGATTTGATAGAAACCCAAGTGGTTTTATCTTCTGAAAAATGAATGTTTTTGAATAAAACCAATTTTAGTTCCAAATGGAATGAAATTGGAATTTTTGAAATTGAAGAATGGTATTTATCAGCTTTTATGTAGCCTCAAAATATTTCTCCCAACATGTAAGAGAGCATGAATTCATTAGGTAGTTAGTGAGTTATTTGGATACACTCTATGCTATGACAATGTTCTAAAACATACATGTGGTGGTTCATATCCTTGACGGGTTGGTGACGAGTCTCCTTTTTCCAGTGTCATAGGGACATGTGTATTCACATTTTTCTGAGTTCACATAGAGAGTGTGGAATCCAATTGCTTGTAAATACTATCATACATTTTGGAAGATGACCATATTTCTCTCTTGTTTATTTATATTTGAGATATAAATATATGCTAATGTTTGATTATACTTCTCTTCATGCCTGCTAAATTAATATAAACTACAGTATATAAATATTTTACATAATCAATTTTTGTATAAATAGTCTATTATTTGTAAATTCATTGCCTAAAATATTTATTTCCATCATTTTAACTATATAGCTTGATTTGTTTAAATGTTCTTTATATTTCCAAACCACTTTATCCTTAAAATTGAAATCATTTCCTTGGATAATATATATTTGGAATTTTTTATGGAATCCTTGGTGGTATCCTACTTGTATTAGGTTCATATCCTACTTTTTCATTTGGGCGTTTGTATACTTTCTCCTTATACGCTCGAGCAAAGGGATGGGATCTCTGAGAGGTGGATCTAGCTATTGATTTTTGGACTTGGGGAGTTTTGTCCTTAGGGACCATGGGGATATTTTCTTGTTTAATACATTAGGTTATAGTACATGGGATTTTATGAATCATTTTATTCTTGTACCATTACTCACTATGGAGTTTTCTTATTGATATGCATACTATCTTTTATCATTCGCTTATGCATTTTTTTTTAAAATCGTTTCCTCTTGTATGTTTTATGATTCCAGGTGGTAGTCACCCGCCCATGGGGATCGGGAATTCCCTTCATTTCATGTCTGGGCCAGCTCAGTTATGGGGTTACCAGGGTACTCACACTAGTTCATGACATATTGGTATATGAGGAAGTTTTTTATAATTCTTTTTTCATAATGTCAATATGCATTTGGAAATATTATTGGGACATATGAGGTTGTCATGATTGAGTTCCTAGACAGCTCTCACCACAATGAACCTTATGTCGCTAGGTGTGGTTAGGGAAGGATGTCTTAGGGATTTTTTCTAGTCTTTTCCCTATAGATATTTAGATAGGTTGAAATCCAAAACCTGGTTTTCCCTTTTATTGAGAATATTTTCTCTTTCTAAACATTTTTGAGTGTTAATATAATGTTATCATTTTATCTATTGATTTTTTATTTCATCTCGACTCTGATAATACATATGAATCAAATTTAGGAAAATTCTGCAAATAAACCTCAACAAGAAAATTATTTGGTTGATACGAATCTGGTTGAGGTGATTATGCGCTATGTCCATGCTCTAGGACTGACACCACTTCTAGTTCTCGCTTAGGATCCAGTTCTGGATCCTCAGGGGGATATTCTTCAAAATCATTCTCAAGATTTCAATCACTAGAAGACACCAGTATTCAAAGGCTCCACTAATCCTCAATATACTAAGGAAGTTTTGGAAAAGATATAAAATTTGTTTTTGGTCTTGGAGATGCTAGAAGTGATCAGGGTGAAGTGTGCCACCTTCAATCTGGAGGGACCGAGAATGAGATGGTGGGACACTTTGGTGACGGTAGGGAAACATGAGGTCTTACAATGGAAAGACATCAAGGTTCTTTTCACCAGTAAATTCTTTCCAGAGTCAATAGTGTTTTCCAAGGCTATGGAGTTTTTCAAAATTGAGTAGGCTAAAAAACTGTGACCAGGTATAGAAATTTCTTTGCTGAGCTTATGTTTTTTTCACCTGAGATAGTATCTAATGAGAGGATGATGGATCAACGGTTTGAGTTGCGACTTTGATCAAATATCTTTTCTTTTGTTTTCATACTGATGATGCCCCCTTATGTTGAACTGTTGTATAGGGTGATGATGGTAGAGATGGACTTGTATGGAAAGTAAGGTTTGACGATAGTTCCTTTTTATCATAGTGTAAACATTGGTTCCTTCGATGAAAAATGGAATTGTGATGATTTTCATAGAAGTTATCAATGAAAGAGTAATTCCAGGACTCCTATAGCTCCATGAGGAAGATATTTGACTTGATACTAGTATGGAAAGCTATAAAATTATAGGAGGGTAAGCTTTGAGGCACCCAATAATTATATCTCCTACATACATTTAGGACACTAACAGAGGTTCTGCCATCACTTCTATACTCATCATAGTGGTACAGGATCATCATATCCTCTTAACATAATGATGAAATCAAATTATTCATTCTCAAAAGGGTTCCAGCCATAAGAGTCCAGAATGAAGCATCGGCATGCAGTGGAAGAGTCTCTAGAGGAAGCATACATAGGTCCAACAACTATGAGAGGTACCATTACCATTTCCTCATCATTATTGACTACTCTTTTTGATACAAGGGAATATCACTTTTTTATTTCAGTATGTATCATTAATCTGCTAAATCTTCATATATATAAACTATCTTATGAAATGGATATTACTAAACCCCTTGGTACAAAGATAAAGAAGGGTATTTGTAGTCTGGCTTGTGTCTTTTCTCTATCATATGTTGAGCTAACATGGTGATTTCTGGTTCATGATATAAAATCTCTTGAGATCATATTTGGGATGTATTTTATTATTACCTAAAAATCGGGAATTTATTATCATCTTCAATAGTTCTACTTTACTATACCTAGTGGTGTGCAGGATGTCTTTCAAGGAGAATGGGACCAAATGATGAGTAGAACCGGACTATATTATCTAGAGTTGAGGAAAGTGATATCATTATTTTCTTTTGACGTAGACTAAGATTCAATTAGAGGTGATCTTCCTCCAGTATTCACTGGGTATTCTGACATGTTACCTTCAGATTTATTTGGTCTACCACCGGTGATATAGCTTGGGTTTTCTATTTACATAATGTCTGGTAATCAACCCATCTTTATCCCCTCTTACTGAATATCTATGGTTGAACTAATTGAACGGAAGTCCCAACTATGATGATCTTTTTGGGAATGGATTTATTCACCAAAGTGTGTATCATTGGACAGTGTTGGTCCTCTTTTCTAAGAGGGGTGATGGTTGTCTTTTCTTGCGTGTTGATTATCGAAAGATAAATTGAGTTACGATAAATAAAAAATATCCATTTTCATGGATTGAGAATCTATTCGATCATCAAAACGTGGTTATGTGGTTTTCAAAGATCGATCTTCGATCTGGTTACCATAAGTTGAGGATACAAGAATCTTACAATCTGAAAACTTCCTTCTGAAGTAGGTACGCGCACTTGGAGTACCTTGTTATGCACTTTGGTTTGAAAGATGGTCCTGCTATTTTTATGGTTTTAATGAACATGATTTTTCATGAGTATCTAGATACCTTTGTGGAAGTCATTGTGAAAGAAATTATTTTTTACTCCTTCTCTGGGGAGGATCGTGTAGAACATCTTTGAATAGTTCTGAATCTTCTATGAAATTACCTCCTTTATACCATGCTTATGAGGTGTGATTTTTGGATTTAGGAAGTGAAGTTATTTGGAAACATGGTGTCTGAATAGGGTGTATCATATGATCCTGAAAAGGTGAAGTCTATTATGACTTGAGAGCAACCAGAAAATGTCTTTGACCTCAAAATATTCTTTGGATTAGCTGGATATTGTCGCAGCTTCGTGAAGGACTTAACAAAGTTGGATTATCCAATGACTACTCCAACTCGAATGGGGGTGAATTTGGTGTCGAATTATAAATGTTAGAGTTTTTTTTTCTAAGATGAAGTGTTTGTTAACTACTACTCTGGTGTTGAATCTTCCAGAAGCTGGGTAGGGCTATGTGGTTTTTTGTGATGCATCAGGTTCTGGCATGGGAATCGTTCATATGTTGGGTGATCATGTTGTAGCATATGGATCATGTACACTTAGGCCACCTGAGGATAATTGTCCTACCCATTACTTGTAACATGGAACTATGATGCACACAATTAATAGTTGGCAGCACAACCTTTTTGGAAAAATGTTTATGGTGTATTTAGACAACAAAATCCTGAGTTACATCTTCTCCCAAAAAGATTTGAATCTTTGATAGAGGTGTTGGGTGGAGTACCTATAGTCATTTGACCTTAATATTTCCTATACCACAGGGAAAGGGAATGTCATTGCTGATGCTTTAAGAAGCAAACTTCCATCCCAGGAATGGAATGAATCTTTGGAAGAGTGGAAATTGATGACTCTTTATGCATAGTTTCATATTGGTGTTTAGGGGGAAGGGGATGACGATTCTTTATCCAGTGTTCAGTTGATGTCTACTCTTCTCTAGATTATTGTTTAAGATCAAGATCTTAATGATGTGTTCTGTAGCATTAAGGTATCCCTATTTTATGGGGAGATATTTTCTCAGTGGTTTTTCTATAAAGTGAATGTTCAATGCTATCAGAACTACTTGTTGGTGTCGTTACTTGAAAGGAAGGAATTGATGGGATATAGTCATATCTCTCAGTGGGATGTGAACTCAAGAACCAAAAAACTTTTCTATGACATGAGGTGATAGTTATGGTGCCCAGGTATGAGATGGGATATTACTGAGTTTGTCTCTCATTGTTAAAAGTTCCAACTGGTGAAATTTGGGCACAAAAAACCTTCAAGTTTTCTTTAACCACCTCCAGTCCCTACATGGATGTGGGATGAGATATATATGTTTTTGTGGTTGGGTTTCCTCATAACCAGAGAAAGAAGAATGAAATTTTGGTTGTGATCAGTATATTGACCATGTTGTCTCGCATTATACCCATTCATGATACAAACAACATTGAGGAGATGGGCAATATCTATGTGAAAGATATTGTTAGTTTGTGTGGAGTTCCCTATGTTATAGTATCTTATAGGGATCCTCGGTTCCCTTATCACTTTTTGGAGAGGCCTTCAGGGGGAACTGTAATCTGAGGTTCATTTGAGCATGGCCTACTATCCAAAGTTGGATGTCCAAACAGAAAGATCTATGTATATTCTTGAGGATATTCTTCACACATGTTTTCTCAGCTTCAGCGGGGCTTGGTATAATCACTTTGGGCTGGTTGAGTTTTCATACCACAACTGCTACCAGTCAGCGATTAGAATGGCCCCTTTCTAGGACTTTTATGTCTAGCCTTATAAATCTACAATGTGTTGGTCAGAGGTCAGTTAATGTTATTTGGTTGGACCAATCTCGGTGTTGGATATGACATCAAATATCTAGTTGATTCCTTAGAGGATTTTTATTTCACAAAGCTGATATATGTCTTTTGTTGCTCAACATCGTAGACCATTGGAGTTGTCAATAGGTGATCAGGTGTTCTTAAAAGACTCACCCTGGTTGGGTCATCAATGGCTTGGAAAGAAAGGGAATCTTTCTCCACATTTTATGGGACCTTTTGAGTTTTTTGAGAAAGTGGGGAAGCTTGCCTGCCATTTTTCACATCCACCACAGTTAACATTGATACATAACATGTTCAGTGTATTAGAGTTGAGAAAGTATCTATGTGATATATCTCACGTTTTGAGCCGGAGTGATCTTGAGATTAATCTTGATTTATCTTTGACTTAGTGACCTATCAGGATAGTTGATTTTGATACCATGGTACTTCTTCGGAGGATGGTACCTTTGGTTCAGGTGTTATGATAGCTTGGTTCAGATTCTCATGAGATGTGGGAGAGGGGGCACAGATGAGAGAGTAGTGGCCTCATCTTTATATCATGTAAGATTCTTCATAGGCTTTATGGGGGAAGAAATTATTTATGGTTTGGATGTCATTACATTTCATTAACTTGATTAAGTAATTTTCTACCTTTTCTATGTCCCTTCTTAGTTAAAAAATAATTTTAGGTGTTTTTTATGGGTTTTATGTAGACTATAGAATAGGTACACTCTGTGTGCCTATAGTAAACATCATGTACTTGGTCCTGGTCGAATGTCTTGAATGGGAGGATCATGTCGTGAGCTGGTATAGGTCGTGAACTTGAGGCACACATCCTGTACAGATTAAATAGAGGTTTTTTAACCCGAGTTGATGGGTTTTTTGAATACTTATCGAGCGTTGCCTACATGTCGTAACCACTAGTTACACATCATGACTCATCCAATGCCCAGTCTTAAGTAATTAATTTGGAAGTATCACTTGGGCTATTATTCCTAGACCTCTTGATTCTTGACCCTAGACTCTCCCTAGGTGATTTTTATAGGTTCCTTTCCATCTGGATCGATCTGATCGACTTCATATATTCTTTGCATCTGTAGTGTGATTCTCGGTTCAGTGTTCTCCCTTGTTCATTGAGTTTCTCTCCTTATCTCCTCTTGGTTTTAGATGTATACTCTATTTATTGATGTACCTTTGTCTTATGGTATTTTATATTTCTACTAGGTATAGTTTCGGGGACTCCTTCACATTCGTTCTCTTTGATGGGTGTCGTTGCGAGTGTCATTCTTTGGGGAAGAGGTAGGTAGTTTTGTGTCGATTTTCCAACTTGATTACCATTATATTTTATTATTTATTTCAATTTATTGTTTAACTTCAATTGAGTAATCATTATTTTAATTGATTTGATAAAAACCCAATTCCAATTAATTGTGATATTGGAAATGGTTTTGGCTCGAAAATTGGGAAAACCCCCAATTCCATTGAATTGGGGTGGTTTTGTGGAATTTTTTTATTTTAAATTTTTTATTTTATGGAAGTGTTTTCAATTAAATTTTTGAATTTAATTATGAAAATAAATGGTAAAAAGGATATAATTTGTTTTGAATGAATTTCAAATTTGATAATGGCTTAAAATTATTGGATAAAAACCTAGTGGATTTATCTTGTGAAAAAAGAATGTTTTTTAATAAAACCTATTTTGGTTAAAAATGGAAATAAATTGGAACTTTTTGAAATTGAAGGATGGGAATGATCGTATTATAAGAAATCTTAAAATAGTTCTCCAGTCATGTAAGAGACTATGAAATACTTATGTAGTTAGAGAGTTATTTGGATACACTCTACACTAAAAAACATTCTAAAATATATGAGTGGTGGGTAACATACCTGATGGGTTGGTGATGAGTCTCTTTTGGCCAATGTCATAGGGATGTGTGTATAAACTTTTTTCTTGAGTTCACATAGAGATTTTAGAATCCTATAGCTGGTTAATACTATCGTACCTTTTGGTATATGAAAATTTTTCTCACTTGTTTATTTATATTTGAGATATAAATGTTTGCCAATGTTTGATTGAATTGCTTTACATGACTACTAAATTTATATAAAATGATATATATAAATTTTTTACATAATCCATATTTTAATAAATATTTTATAATTTGTAAAGTGATTGGCTAAAATATTTATTTCCATCATTTGAACCATATATCATGATTTGTTTAAATGTTATTTATATTTCCAAACATGTTTATATTTAAAATTGAAATATTATCTTTGGATAATATATATTTGGAATCTGTTATGGAATCCTTGGTGGTATCATATTGGGCTTAGGCTCACACCCTAATTTTTCTTTCAGTTGTTTGTATACTTTCTCCATCCAGGCTTGAGTAAAGTCAAGGGATCTCTTGGAGGTGGATCCAACTATTTCATTTTGGACTCAGTGAGTTTTTTCTTTAGGGGCCTTGGAGTTGTTTTCTTGTTTAGTACTTTGGGTTATAGTACTTGGGATTTTATGCCTCATTGTATTCTGGTACCTTAACTCCATGTGGAGTTTTCTTATTGATATGCATACTGTCTTTTATCTTTCGCTTCCACAATTTTGTGGAAAAATCATTCCCACTTGTATGTTGAACGATTCCAGGTGCTAGTCACCAGTCCATGTGGATCAGGAATGCCCTTTGGGTCATGTTTGTGTCAGCTTTGTTATCAGGTTTCTCAGGTACCCATGTAGGTTCGTGAAATGTTTTTATTTTGATTTTCTAGATTCTAATTTTTTTTATTTTAAAGAGAACTAAGGTGTTTTTCTATTATAGGGTTGAAAAACTATATCCTATATTTAAATGTTATTGGTTTCTTACAATAAATATTAATAATAGAAATTCAGAACAAATAGTAAAAAAATATACAAAAAACAAAATAAATTTATAAAAAATTGACAAAATCCATTTTTCTTATGAGTAGTATTCAATTTTTTTCTTTTTTAAAAAAAAATAAATTAATACTTTTGAATTTATTTTAGTTTTAAGAATCTTTATTATAAATATATCCCCAAAAACGACACCAAAAAAATTACATGTGCATCGTGAATACATGCCTAGTTTAGTCATTCAAAAACTTTATTAAAACAATATAGTTATAGTAGGGTATCAAATCCTAGGGAATGATGTGAATGTGTTTTTTTAACCAAATTTTCAAATAAAAAACCATAGTAAACAGAACTAGAAACCCAATTTTATCCTATCTAACAAAATAGTGTTTTTAATCATTAAAATAAGTCAAATAATGGAAAATAAACAATCAGTGGATATGTAAAACTATAGAAAATGTCCTATAATTGGATGGAGTACATCAGTGAAAGACCAAAACCACCAGAAGAAGTTGCAAAAAATATTTGGAAACAACACTGCTTAAAGTAGTGAACATTTATTTTTTAATCCTTTCTAATTAGTGAAATTAAAGTAGTGAATTTTTTGAAAGTAGATGTAACAAGAAGTGATACCATTAATGATGGAAAAAATTACAAATTATGTTTGATATTGAATTGAAAAAGAGATGCATTGGTAATTTAAACACTATTAGGTTAAATGGGGTTTTCATTCATGAAAAAGAATAATTGATTTTGAGGTCATGAAAATGTGTTTGATTAATATCCTTCTCCAAGATATTAAACACTCATAATTATGTTTTTAAAAGTTTTCCACTTCAAGAATCATCAAACAACAAATTAATTTTATGAAAAAGTAATCGTAAGTGATCTCACCAATCACTTCCAATGTTTTGAATTTTAATATGAGAGGCATAAAAAATTAATTATTCTAAAATTGATCTTCTGGATCAATTCTAAAATTTTGAAAATGAAATAAAAATGAATAAGAATGAATAAACACAGTAGTAGTAAAATACTTACAAAAAGAAAATTTCCCATGAATTATGTTGAAATTAACGAGTTCTCCATTTTTTACAAATTAAATAATGAAAATAAGGGATAATAGTCATCTCTTAAGAATGGTGATCATTGAAAAATGATATTACTCCATTTTAGTCTATGGGTCTTTGTAACAGCCCGAGATTTTATGAAAAATATTCTTTTTAATTTTATTAATGCCTTGTGTTGTGCGCTACACCAAAAGGAGCTTGCACAACACGCATCCTTGACTTTCCTTGCATTACACGCAATTGCGACCTTCCTCGATAGCGTGTGTAGTACACAATAACGAGTTTCACTAAACAACGATATGCTATTAAAATATTATTAAAACTAGCCGTTATAAATAGTAATAACCACTTTTTGAAATTTTGTAAATTTTATTTTTCAAAATGGACTTCATTTTTGGATTCGGAATATCGAAATTAGATTAGGGTGAAATTTTGGTACTTTTCGGATAACTTTCATATTCTGATGAATAGTAAAAACACGCTATATTTTAATTAAAACAACTTTTTCAATCGAAATAATTAATAGTGATAAATTATTAATTTGAGTGGTTTTAAAGTATATTTATAATATATTTTTACAATTTAATACAATTTTGGTCATTGGATGTAATTCTACATTTAAACCAGACATAAACAAGTGTCAATCTTTTGATAGTTATTATCTCTTAAAAACACGCTATTTGTTTTGACGACAGGAATTAATTTTTAAATTAATTAATGAAACTAATATTTTTTGAATTTGGTAAAATAGATATCATTTTTGAGTTCATAATATCAAATATAGCTTAGGCCTAATTTTTGGTATTTTTCTGGAAACTTTCATTTTTTGATCAATAGTGAAACCACTAAGTGGTAGTTAAGAAAAATGAATTTTTCATAAATCTTAATTTTACCGCTTCTGTGAATGGAATTTCAAAAATCCGAGAGACACGGTTGATGTCAGTAAGTTAAATGTGGTTCAATGAGATGAAAATAATTTTTGGTGAATAGTAACTTTTTACTTTTATTTACCACGGTTAAAAGTAAATAGGGTAATTAAGGGTAAAAATGATATTAATATTATCCTAACACATGTCCTAATCCTATTGGACAAGTGTATCTCGACCAAAAACAACCTTAAGTTTAAAATATTATCATTTTGGCCCACTTGGATTAGATTGGGACATTTATTTTTAATTTATTTAAAGAAGGGTTAAAATAGTTAAAATCAAAGTTTAATAAGTAAATCATTTTTCATATGGTGTTATACATAAGCTAAATTAGACTATAAATATTCATTAGAAATCTTAAAAGATTTCCAACATAATGGTATTTTATTTATAATTTTTAGACATTAAATAATGTAATTTATTTATGACACAATGATGATGCAGTAATTATCTTATTAATGAAATATTGACATAATTGATGTTACAAACACCAAAATAAATGTAATTTGAGACTTTCTATGAATCCCACTACGTTTCTAGGTTACTATGATATATTAGTTTTGCTTTAATCAACTTGTTTAGAACATATAATTCTATTATGACTTTTATAAAAATCATATATCAAATAGTGTCAAAATTGACACAAAATAGTTTTTAAATAAAATAAAATATTATTAATTGTTATTTTATTCCTAAAAATCTAAGGTTCAGCCAAATGACTTAGATAAGGATATATATATTAATAATAAACAACTTGGGGTTCGTTTGACATGTTATAGTAAGTGTATTAACCATATAGTGTAAGAAAACAAAAAGACACGGTAAAAGTTAAATTATTTAACTTAGAGTTAAATCTAATTGATAAGGTTAAAATAATAACCTAAACTTGTCTAAATAATATTGTTTGATAGGATTTCGACCCATACCCACTTTACCTTCGAAATAAGACCCTTTGGAACCATTATAAACCGATTTTGACTTTAATATAAAATAATATTTTGAGGTATTCCTAAGGTGCCCCTCTCCTCCCTTATAAAAGGGCACCTCCTCCCCCTCCTCACACCAATTGGAGCACTCCAGCTCGGCCAACCCCTGCCAAAACCCCTTCTCCACTTCCCTAGAATAATCCTAGAGGTCATTGTCTTCTTCAAAGACCAATCTTAGTTCCCTAAGTGGAGGATTCAAAGAGGCATTTCAAAGAAGAGGTAATATCCATTACCGATCTTTTCAATTTCTTTCTTCTTAAACTTCTTCTTCTTTAGTTGTTTCATGATAAAGTAAAAACATCAGTATTACATACATACTGATATGTTATTATTAATATGAAACAACCCTAATTCAGCTTCTATCCATCCTACGAAAAAATGAAATCACCGCGCGTGTGTACGTACGGAATACCGTCTCCACGCCGTGGTGTAATCTATTTTACACCATCACCTTAAAAGGATGGGTATAATGGTGTAATGAGTAACTATATATGATTATTATAAAGTGATATTGATACTGAAATTGTATAAATACACTTAAACACAATTCCACGATCATGGGAACAATATCATCGCTCGTGCGTACGTATGGAATACTGTCTCCACGATGTGATGCGACTCGTTATACATGATCATAATTACATAGTAATTATATAAATGAATTTAATGAATAAATATGATATATGTTACACTAATACCATTATGGATATAAGGTATCTATAACCTTAAAAGAAGAATAAGAATTTATTCGGCAAAACACGCATAAGAACAAAAGGCAATAAAGACCCGAGTAAGAAGTAACAATGAAATATTACTAATAAGAAGCTAAGAATATGACCATATATGATATCATATCAATATGTATGATTCTGTAATAAGTCAATAACATTATTTAAACCATTATACAGGAGCTTTGGGCACGTACAAAGCAAATCGGACCTAAGGTAAGGGAAATATCACAATCCCATTTTTATCCAAGATTGTTTACACTTTGAAATTTACTGGGGTGTATTTTATCATCCACATCCATGTTTCCTCAATATGTAATATTTATATTCTTTTACAATAGTTTAATCCAATTTTACCCTTCGGTGAGTTTTTAGTAAAGAATATGAAAGGAATCTTTTTTCATTTTTCGTACGAGGTACTTTTTGACTTTTCCGACAAAAGTACGAAAATGTTTTTTTAACTTATACGGCATGAATGGATTTTTAAAAACATTATTTCCAAGAAGCTTCCTTTACAAGTTTTCAAGTTTATTTTTAATCAAATTCTTTTATTTTAATGTCTTATGACATGTTATGAATGGAAAAAAAAAATTGAAGTAGAAAGGATATTTTCCTCAAGAATGGAGTTCAAGTTTTTTATCAAAATTATTTTCCATCTAAGATAATAAAGGGTTCTGTTTTTATCCCTATTATTACATTGATTTGATTATGTTGTGATGGAATTATTTTTATGAATTCCTTTATCTTATATGAATTGTTTTATGATGTCATGATGTTTAAGATTCCCATTTGTATTACATGGGTTATGCAATGATGTATGATTTATGATTTTGTGGCACACATAAGAATGGTATCATTATGAGATGGGTGGGACCTATATCTCCCTCCAATGCATTGGGTAAAGATTTTATATCTCATGAGATAGACATGGCTGGAATGGTAGGTTATACCGGTTCAGTGAAACAGGACTGAAATGAGGATGACTCGGTTTAGAAAGGGACTTTGTCCACTAAGATAGTCTTGGCAATGAGTCTTGACTAACAAGAAATGATTCTCTATGATTATGTGTGTATGACACATAGTTTCATGTTTTAAGTTATGATTATTGGGATTACATTTCACTTCTATGATTTATCCCATGTTATGATATTATGAGCTCTTTTGCAGGTTAAGATTTCCAAAATCTATGTTTGTATGTATATGATGTGATTGATATTTCTTTTGTTTACCCTTACTGAGCATTTGAGCTCACCCTTTTATGTTTTCTTTTCCCCAGGATATAAAGAAAGGTTTTAGGTATAAAAAAAGGAAGATCATTATGGGAGATGTTGAAGATCTTTCACCACGATTAGAAGATTATATTCCGAGTTTCCAAAGACACTAAACTATTACGGTCCTTGTGTGTGTGTTTTGTTATGTACTAAGTATTCCAAAAAAGTAATGTAATGTTCATGTACGTTAAGCTTCGGGTCTCTGCAGTTGGTATCAGAGGAAAGGTTTAGTCAACCTTTGGAAACTAGGATGCGAAAGCGTTAGTGAGATCCCTAGAGATATTTCTAAGGTATGTCTAGGGATGTCCCTAAGGATAAGTATACGTATAAGATACAGTCCTAGAACTATGGTAATGATCATATAATTTAACCTAAGAAGTTAGATATAGAGGATACTCCCCCTTTATAATTTTGTTTTCCCTAGCATGATTTTTGCCTCTCACTCTATTCTTTTTGGGTTTTAGACGATGGCTGGAACCCGAAGGAACCGTGTTGATCAATGCAATGGACAATGCAATGATTGTCCTCCTGAACAAACAAATGTTATGGGAGATGGAGTGCAAAATCTTATTGCTATACTTACACAAGCTATGAATAATTTTGTACTTCCAAATGAGCATAGAAGGGAACAATATTCTATTGAGTCCTTCATGAGGCAACATCCACCTTCTTTCAGTGGGACTTCTGATCCACTTGTTGCTGAACAATGGATCAGTACCACTGAAAAGATATTTTCAGTTCTTCAATGTTCTGAACATGATAAAGTCATCTTAGCAGTGTATCGTTTGGAAGGTGATGCTGATCAATGGTGGAATCTTATCAAGAATACAAGGCCAAGAGATGAAATTGAGTCCATGGAATGGGACGAGTTCAAGAACATGTTTTCCAGTAAGTACTTCCCTCGTATTCTTCGAACAAAGATGTAAAAGGAGTTTCTTGAGCTGAAGCAGAAGGATGATGAATCTGTTGGTATATACGAAGAAAATTTTACAAGACTTGCAAGGTATGCATCTGGCATTATCATCCAACCTGAAAGTATAGTTGATCGATTTTTCAGTGGCTTAAAACCAAGTCTTCGAATGGCATTAGCTATAAGAGTCTTAAGTAGCTATGATGAAATTGTGTGTTGTGCTATCAAGGTAGAAATGGAAGTTGGTGGTACATATCCATCTCATGGTTTTGACAAGAAACGAAAGATGGAGTTCAAGGAGAAATCTCAGAATAATGGTGAAAAGAAGATGAATGTTTACTTATGCTCAAAGTGTGCAAAGAAGCATGGTGGAGATTGTCTTAAAGGGACTAGAAAATGTTTTAAGTGTGGAAAAGAAGGTCATCGAGCAGCTGAGTGTCGAAGTAATGGAAAAAGGGTTTCTAATGATGTGAATAAAGCAAAGACTGTAGAGAACGCACCACCAACACTTCAATGCTTCAAGTGCAAGGTGATGGGACATTATTCCAATAAATTCCCTAATCCAAGGGTTAGTGATGATCAACATGAGCAACCACTGAAGGCAAAGGACAAATGGAAGTCACATGCGATCACTATTGGTGATGTTGAATATGACAACGATGTGGTGGAATGATTAAGTGTTTATATAATGGGATTCTAAAATAATGTTGTATCATGGAGTATTGGAATATTTATGTATTGGTCTAATGTGGTATTCAAAGTGATTGAGATATTATGCGCATAATGAAGGAAAAACGAGAAAATGAAATGTTTAACAGTATTCATGAACTCATGATTGATATAAGGACTAAGTGATATCATTGTTTGAGTATATAGAATTTTGAGGATTTTGGTATGTGGAAAGTGTTAACTTTTAACTGCATTCATGTTTTCACTAAGGTTCAATGGGTATTCAAGAGAATACATGATTAAGGCCTTTGAATGTTTGGAATGTGACCAACAAGACATATCTTATGATATATGGGGATCAACGATGGTATTAAATCTCTGGTAATCGTTTTCACTATATTATGAGAGTGGACTGCAGTATTATGGATAAGCATAAAGATTGGAATGGATTATGTTGGACATAAGTTAGTATTGTTTAAGGATAGAAGTTTTTTCGATATTATTGATGGTATGTTATAGTAATATAGTTTTAGAAAAAGGACAACCTGCAGGACGGGCGACAGCCCATCGCGTCGGACAAGGCTGTGGGAATCGAACCCACAACTGAAGTGCGACTGGCCTTTATCGCCTACCACTGGCCTACAGGAAGTCCCTGTTTAGTAGAAACTAGTTTTATTAAGCAGTATGATATATGAAGTATAAAGTCCATTTTAGGAACCATATATGATTAATCTCACTATAGATCGACTTATGTATATAAATTTTGCTAACCTTTTGTTTGAGACAGATGGAATGACCCGTCATTCTATCACATGATCTACTAACACTTCACGAATAACAAATTCAACTTCATTTATTTAAGAGATGAAGTGGAAATTGTTCAAGGCACGAACAATAGTGAGATTGTACCAAAATAAAGTAAGTATTTATTCTAATTCAAATTTTCAACTTTATGGAAATGATCTTGAAAACCAAAAATGTTGTCCTAGTGATCTTTTACCTGATGAATCAGATGGTACCTTAGATCATCACAATTTTATGGATTTGTGATTACTGGATTTTCCATAGCCATGTTCTCTACCACTCTCCATCAGAACATGATGGTTAGATTTCTCTTCCATATCCATATTTTCACCTATGTGGAAACCCAGTGATTAGTTTATTTGGGTAATCGTTACATTTCATACTTTAGTTTTTAAATCCAATTTTTGGTATTACTTTTTACGATGTGGGTTTCTATTAAAGAAACTTTCGAATAGTAAACTATTTATAACCCCGATGAATTTCGAGGGTGAAATTCATTTTAAGGGGGGTAGAATGTAACAGCCCGAGATTTTATGAAAAATATTCTTTTTAATTTTATTAATTCCTTGTGTTGTACGCTACACCAAAAGGAGATTGCACAACACGCATCCTAGACTTGCCTTGCATTACACGCAATTGCGACCTTCCTCGATAGCGTGTGTAGTACGCAATAACGAGTTTCACTAAACAACGATATGCTATTAAAATATTATTAAAACTAGCCGTTATAAATAGTAATAACCACTTTTTGAAATTTTTTAAATTTTATTTTTCAAAATGGACTTCATTTTTGGATTCGGAATATCGAAATTAGCGTAGGGTGAAATTTTGGTACTTTTCGGATAACTTTCATATTCTGATGAATAGTAAAAACACGCTATATTTTAATTAAAAACAACTTTTTCAATCGAAAGAATTAATAGTGATATATTATTAATTTGAGTGGTTTTAAATTATATTTAAAATATATTTTTACAATTTAATACAATGTTGGTCATTGGATGTAATTCTACATTTAAAACAGACATAAACAAGTGTCAATCTTTTGATAGTTATTACCTCTTAAAAACAAGCTATTTGTTTTGACGACGGGAATTAATTTTTAAATTAATTAATGCAACTAATATGTTTTGAATTTGGCAAAATAGACATCATTTTTGAGTTCATAATATCAAATATAGCTTAGGCCTAATTTTTGGTATTTTTCTGGAAACTTTCATTTTTTGATCAATAGTGAAACCACTAAGTGGTAGTTAAGAAAAATGAATTTTTCATAAATCTTAATTTTACCACTTCTTTGAATGTAATTTCAAAAATCCGAGAGACAAGGTTGATGTCATTAAGTTAAATGTGGTTCAATGAGATGAAAATAATTTTTGGTAAATAGTAACTTTTTACTTTTATTTACCACGGTTAAAAGTAAATAAGGTAATTAAGGGTAAAAATGATATTAATATTATCCTACCACATGTCCTAATCCTATTGGACAAGTTTATCTCGACCAAAAACAACCTTAAGTGTAAAATATTATCATTTAGGCCCACTTGGATTAGATTAGGATATTTATTATTAATTTATTTAAAGAAGGGTTAAAATAGTTAAAATCAAAGTTTAATAATTAAATCATTTTTAATATGGGGTTATACATAAGATAAATTCGACTATAAATATTCATTAGAAAGATAAAAATATTTCATACATAATGGTATTTTATTTATAATTTTTAGACATTAACTAATTTAATTTATTTATGACACAATGATGATGCAGTAATTATCTTATTAATGAAATATTGACATAATTGATGTTATAAACACCAAAATAAATGTAATTTGAGACTTTTTATGAATACCACAAATTTTCTAGGTTACAATGATATATTAGTGTTGATTTAATCAACTTGGGTCGAACATATAATTCTGTTATGACTTTCATAAAAATCATATATCAAATAGTGTCAAAATTGACACAAAATAGTTTTTAAATCAAATATTATATTATTAATTGTTATTTTATTCCTAAAAATCTAAGGTTTGGACAAATGACTTAGATAAGGATATATATATTAATAAAAAACAACTTGGGGTTCGTTTGTCATGTTATAGTAAGTGTATTAACCATATAGTGTAAGAAAACAAAAATACACGGTAAAAGTTAAATTATTTAACTTAGAGTTAAATCTAATTGATAAGGTTAAAATAACAACCTAAACTTGTCTAAATCCTATTTTTTTGATAGTATTTCGACCCATCCCCACTTTAACTTCGAAATAAGACCCTTTGGAACCATTATAAACCGATTTTGACTTTAATATAAAATAATATTTTGAGATATTCCTAAGGTGCCTCTCTCCTCCCTTATAAAAGGGCACCTCCTCCCCCTCCTCCTCACACAAATTTGAGCACTCAAGCTCGGAAAACCCCTAAAAAAATCCCTTCTCCACTTCCCTAGAATAATCCTAGAGGTCCTGGTCTTCTTCAAAGTCCAATCTTAGTTCCCTAAGTGGAGGATTCAATGAGGCGTTTCAAAGAAGAGGTAATATCCATTACCGATCTTTTCAATTTCTTTCTTCTTAAACTTCTTCTTCTTTAGTTGTTTCATGATAAAGTAATAACATCATTATTACTTACATACTGATGTGTTATTATAAATATGAAACAACCTTAATTCACCTTCTATCCATCCTACGGAAAAATGATATCACCGCGCGTGCGTACGTACGGAATACCGTCTCCACGCCGTGGTGTAATCTATTTTCCACCATCACCTTAGAAGGATGGGTATAATGGTGTAATGAGTAACTATATATGATTATTATAAAGTTATATTGATACTGAAATAGTATAAATACACTTAAATACAATTCCACGATCATGGGAACAATATCATCGCTCATGCGTACGTACAGAATACCGTCTCCACGATGTGATGCGAATTATTCTACATGATCATCATAACATAGTAATTATATAAATGAATTGAATGAATAAATATGATATATTTTACACTAATACCATTCTGAATATATGTTATCTATAACCTTAAAATAATAATAAGAATTTATTCGGCAAAACACGCATAAGAACAAAAGGCAATAAAGACCCGAGTAACAAGTAACAATGAAATATTACTAATAAGAAGCTAAGAATATGACCATATATGATATAATATCAATATGTATGATTCTAGAATAAGTTAATAAAATTATTTAAACCATTATACAGGAGCTTCGGACACGTACAAAGAAAATCGGACCTAAGGTAAGGGAAATATCACAATCCCATTTTTATCCAAGATTGTTTATACTTTGAAATTTATTGGGGTGTATTTTATCATCCACATCCATGTTTCCTCAATATGTAATATTTATATTCTTTTACAATAGTTTAAATCCAATTTTACCCTTCGGTGAGCTTTTAGTAAAGAATATGAAAGGAATCTTTTGTCGTTTTTCGTACGAGGTACTTTTTGACTTTTCCGACAAAAGTACGAAAATGTTTTTTTTAACTTATACGACATGAATGGATTTTTAAAAACATTATTTCCAAGAAGCTTCCTTTACACGTTTTAAAGTTTATTTTTAATCAAATTCTTATATTTTAATGTCTTATGACATTTTATGAATGGAAAAATGTTTTTGAATTAGAAAGGATATTTTCCTCAAGAATGGAGTTCAAGTGTTTTATCAAAATTATTTTCCATCTAAGATAATAAAGTGTTCTGTTTTTATCCCTATTATTACATTGATTTGATTATGTTGTGATGGAATTATTTTTAGGAATTCCTTTATCTTATATGAATTGTTTTATGATGTCATGATGTTTAAGATTCCCATTTATATTACATGGGTTATGCAATGATGTATGATTTATGATTTTGTGGCACACATAAGAATGGTATCATTATGAGATGGGTGGGACGTATATCTCCATCCAATGCATTGGGTAAAGATTTTATATCTCATGAGATAGACATGGCTGGAATGGTAGGTTATACCGGTTCAGTGAAACAGGACTGAAATGAGGATGACTCGGTTCCGAAAGGGACTTTGTCCACTAGGATAGTCTTGGCAATGAGTCTTGACTAACAAGAAATGATTCTATATGATTATGTGTGTATGCCACAAAGTTTCATGTTTTAAGTTATGATTATTGGGATTACATTTCACTTCTATGATTTGCCCCATGTTATGATATTATGAGCTCTTTTACAGGTTAAGATTTCCAAAATCTATGTTCGTATGTATATGATGTGATTGATATTTCTTTTGTTTACCCTTACTGAGCATTTGAGCTCACCCTTTTATGTTTTCTTTTCCACAGGATATAAAGAAAGGTTTTAGGTATAAAAAAAGGAAGATCTTTATGTGAGATGTTGAAGATCTTTCACCACGATTAGAATATTATATTCCAAGTTTCCAAATACACTAAACTATTATGGTCCTTGTGTGTGTGTTTTGTTATGTACTAAGTATTCCGCAAAAGTAATGTAATGTTCATGTACGTTAAGCTTCGGGTCTCTATACTACTACTCGATCAATAATTTACCTCAATTCTTGAAAAATGTAATATCCACACTTTTTTTGTCTTCCCTCAAAATTTTAACCCTCCATAATACTTTTGATCATATTTAAGAGCACACACTAATATAGCTCAGTGCACATGTCCTTAAAAAATGTGTCACAATCATCCCAACTGATTCAACTACATGTTACATGATCATTTCCTTCATTCACAGCATACAATTTTTTTGTTGAACCTAAATTAATTCATAGGTTGGTACAAAAAAATAAAAACAAGGAATACTAATTAAATTATAAAAATAAACATTACTATAAAAATATAAATTTTATAATTAAAATAATTAATTAAGGAAAATATAATTATATATCATAATAATTAATAAAAAAATTCTTATTAGTTGAATAAATTTTCAAATATAATTTATTTTAAATTAAAATAATTACATGTTATAAAATATAATCATTAAAGATATTAATAGTTTACATAATTCCGAAAATAATTATATTTAAATATAATGTTTTTATTATATATATATATATTTAAATATTATTATATTTATATATAATTACCAGTATTATGTTTCATTATTTAAATTAATTTATTTAATTTTTTTATATTTATATTATTTTATTTAATTAAATTTTTTATTTATTTTTTTATTTTTTTATGTATTATTTTATTATTTTATTTTATTATATTTTCTAATCTTATCCCATGTCTGCAGGGGATCTTATTCATAGGGGAAAGACTATTTGTAGTATTCTCTTCTTCCACTTCTTTTGTGAATCCTCCTCCATCAGTGGGGCTCGGCCATTGGTACTCTCAGTGGTAGTAGTGTAGGCTAGTTTGGGAGTTAGCAACAAGGTTGAGTTGGAAATAGGTTTGAGGGGTGAGTCTTCTGGTTCTCCATCAGTGGCCCAGAAAATTGTGAGATCTGGGAGCATCGCTTCCTTCTTCAATAGGAGATGCTTTGGTTTTAATCAGTGGTCAAGGGTGAATACAAGTTTAGAGGCTAACACTGGCCTCAAATTCTCTAGTTTTGTTCTCGATTTCATGAGGACCAGATGTTGGGTGTAACCTTTATCAACATTTATGGTATAATATTTCTTAGTGGTGACTTGCAGGCTAGTGGTGCCTCATTTTATAGTTGAGAAACCGTTGTAGCAGGGGAGTCATGACTCTCTCGGTAGTGAGTTAAAAGAAACTTCAACAAAAAAACATAGAAAATAAAAATAACCAATTAATAATTAATATTATTACTATAACAATTATGAATTAATGAAATGAAAAAGTTAAAAATATAATTTACATATTTATTTAAAATAAAAATAAGTAATAAATAATAATTAATCAAAATAAAGACAATTCAATAATAAACTAATTCAGAAAACAATAAGAATAAATTATTAACTATACATTAATTAAAAATAAAATAACAAAAAAATTAAATTAAATAATTAATTAAATAATCCAAATTATTATATAAAATAAATTAAAATAAATTTTATAATTTATGTTACATTGATTGTTAAAATTGTAAAAAAATGAATCAATATATATTAAAAGACATAAATTTGTGACTAAAAATTATAATAATGATTAATTAATTAAAAGAAAATATTTTGGTTAATTACCTAATAAAAACAAACAAACATAAAAATCTTTAATTCAAGGGAAATGAGAATTAAAATTTTAAAATTAACTATAAAAAATAAAATAAATCAGAACATGTTAAAAAATTAATGATTTGAAAATATAAAAATACATATTAAATGAATGATTTATTAATTAAACTAGAAAATCACTTAATGTTAAATGTTTTAAAAATAAAGATAAAATAAATAATTTAATCAATAAAATAACAACTAAATGATATCTCAAATCAACTGATTTTAAGGCCACATCTGTCAGTTTCTACCACACCCTTTCTCTACCATACCTCATCTTCAATTAATCCTTCCATCTCCCTCCCATGAGCATCTAGCACACTACATCCCAATTCAGTAGGAATAGAATGCGATGACTCTACAGTGATGAAAAATATGGTCACTCCTATTTCAACAAGAGGATATTGAAGGGTAGCAATTACATGTACTAATTTTAATGTAAAAGTAGTTATTGAACTTTTTTATAGTAATAATTTTTTTTCAGAAAATATGGAAAAAATGTTACTACTGTTACAAATATTAACCGTATAGACATGTTGGATAGTAATTTATTGAAGATAGTTTTCCCCTATTATTATTATAGGGACCCTACTGACTATATTGCAAGATTAGTTGGCCAAAATCTAATATTGGTACCATTCTGATTACATATTTTAATTGGATGAATATTCCTAAATCATAGATGAATGAAGTATTTTATTTCCATTAAAATAAAATATTAATACATTATGGATTTATTTAATATCATTATTTAATTAAATTCTTTTATTTTAGGAATGAATCTATTTGTACATATGTAATTCTACTTGACTATTATTCATCTAATCACAAAAAATTTTACATTAAAAATTTTGGGTAAAAATAGAATGAATTTATATGGGAATTATGGAAGGAATTCAACAATACATCATTGAAATACAATAGATATAAGATAGGGTACTAAGAGAGTAGTGGAATATTTTAATTTATAAAAATCCCCATCACACGAAATTTTTATTTAAATAATTTTATTATAGTAATATCACATTAGATATATATATTCATATTATAAGGATATTATATTTTTTATAAAACTATAAAATTATATGTTTTTATATTAGGATGTTTCAAGAAAAAAAAGGATTATAGAGAGTGAAAACGATCATCCACCACACTGTTATTTCAAATAATTATTCAACAAATAGATACACTAGGATAATATTTTCATTATTTTAATAATTCATATGATAATTTATCTATTTCATATATTAAATTATTAATGTATCTATTTATAATGTATAAAAAAAATTTAGGGTACCATGTCTCTAGGATGGAACATTGGATGGATGTTCATATAAAATCTAATGGGGGTGATGTGAATGATCCTACCATTGAAGTTATAGTATAAATTCTAATTTTCTTGTAATAACATATTTTAAGTAGTCACTTTTTAAAAATGTAATACATTAAATATGAATGATAACAGATTTATAGGTAAAAAAGAACTATGACATGGAAATAGCACACAATCCTTCTCTATCTCCTTGCATGATCAGGTTCCTTATATCCTTGGGAAGGAGAATATTGGATTCATTCATTAGATTGGTTTGGGACCATTACCATGTCCGAGATTTGTAGGATCACTAGATATTTCAGTAGCATCTACTCCAGGATGAAGTTAATCTTTACCAATAGTTTTTCATAGGAAGTTTCTTGTTACTAAATAATAATTTTAGAAAAAAGGGAGAACAGTCCAATTACCTGGTATTCATATATAGCACTAGGTTGTGAAAGATGTTTCTTTTCAAAAAAAATGGTTGAATTATAAAAAAATAAGACTTGATGTTTCCCTGGTGACATTATTTAAATTGATAGTTTCCATTTACAGGTAAACCACACAATATAATAATCATTTAGTATGAAATATTTTATTTTATTTTTTTTGAAATTTTAATATATTTCAGTGATTAATGTTCATGAAAATTTTCATACAGGTTCTGAGATAAGGGTGAAGAGAAAGATACGAACATTGAGACGATGTTAATTTATCAATTAAAGATAGATATTTTCTTTTGATATGGTGGTAGATATTCATAAGTAAATAGATGATATACTAACATAATGATCTGGTGATTGATAAACCATGTTGTGGTATGGATGAATTTTGCTATTTATTTTATGTGGGGGATATCTGTATTTATCTTTCATTACATGAAACATATATTCATTGTTAATTTTTAATATTCTAATTCAATTTTTACTATATAATCATCATTCCTAGGATCTATTCAGTTTTTTTAAATGATTCCATGAAAATCCTTCCATTAAAATTTAATAAATTTTGGCGTTATCTTTTGGTTAAGCATTATGTGTTATAAGGTGTAATTATTGTATCATTTTCTTAAGTGTTATATTAGAGTTTGTAAGGGGTAGAATATTATTATTTTTATGAATGTATATATTTTAGAAGGATTATATTAGGAGGTATTATTAGGTTATCCCATATAAATATGGACTTAATAAGTAATTATTGTATAGGTGTTGGGTTTTTACGTTGTTTCTCATTTTATCATTTTTATTATTTTTTATTGAGGTTGTTGTGAGGTTTCCAAAAAACTTGGTTTAGAGGTATATGTTTTGTTATATTTCAAATCATTTAATTATTGAAATAGGAATTTCTGATGATATTATCAAATATAAGTTCATTTTTATCATGTTATTTTGAAGCCTTGTTATGGGAAAATTTTTACAGTAATATATTTCATGTTTTATTTTTGATTTTTGGTCTGTTTGAATTTATATGGTGATGATGAGGAAGTAATTGATAAGGATATTTGGGGGTGGTATGCAGTGATGTGGTAATATTGTGAAACATACAGGTCATTCATTTTATATCTATGGTGGGGTTTTGTGATTATGATGGTGTATAAAGTGATGTTGTAATATTTTAGAATTTGGTTATATGTAAGAATGAATAAAATAGAAATATGATTATATAGTTTTCTAGGACATTAAGGATAGATTTTCCTAAAAAGATGTGTTAGTGTGATTTTTTAGATTTGGTTATCCTATTGAGAGTTATTTATCTGTTTGGTATTTTACCATTGTTTCACCTAATGTGGGTTATATTTGTTTAATGATGATATATAGTGGTGTTTTAAAACACTACAATATATGGTCAATTTTTAATGGTGGTTTAACCAACCACTATACCATAGTCATTTTTTATATTCAAAATACACATCTACAAAATTAAATAAGCATTTCTAAAAAGAATTTCAAGATACATCCCAAATACTACCACTAAATTGGTGAAATTGATTCTAGTTCATTATGAATGAAAAAATTAGTGGTGGGTTACAAAAACTCACATAAAAACATTCAACGGTGATTTAAACAGCTACCAAATCAAAAAAATCTACCACGAGTCCCCTATTTGTTTATATTTTCATAACCCTCTGACATCCTGAGCTATATAAGGATCCCCAATCCTCTTCAATAATATATATGTACTATATGTGAATAAAAAACATCGAAAAACGAATTTTCATCATCAGTATTTATATATAATATACTATTACTTTGTAACATGATTTACCTGTGAAAAAGAAATAGATTCGATGAAAATTAAAAGAAAGCAAAATACATCTAGAGAAATAATATATATTGTATCATTAGAGAATAAACCCATTGTATTATATTGAAACAATATGGGATATCTCTATAGATGAAGATTACTTTTGAAAGAATATTTATTAAATATTTAGGAAAATATGTAAAATATCCTTTTCTTTATTTGATATTCAATAATAATTTCTAGAATATTAAAAAAATGTTTTTCCTAGAGATAAAAATGGAAAAATATTAATTAATCATCAAATAAAATAATTTTTATAATAGCAGTAATGTTTATTCATTTGGTAAATTTTAAAAAAATATATCATCCATGTATTATATAAAAAGTCATAAATAACTTTATATGAAAACATTATCAACATTATTTTTTATCATTTTATAAGAACGTAAAATATATTTCTCAAAATAGTTTAAACAATATTTAGAGAATATATATGAACATTATTCAAGACATTTTCAATAATATTGAGATGTAAGAGAAAATATTCACAATCTAAATGAAAAATAAGGTTGGTTTTTTCATAAAAAATGTTCTTTTGATAATTTAGATTATGAAATAGAGTAAATTTGAAGGAAGTAATATAGAGAAAAAATATAACTAGATTATAAGAATGGTTGTGTTGTTTAACAAAATAATATCACCCTGTTTACCCAAGAGGAACATGGAATAAAGAAATTTGAAAAACATAGGAGATTATAACATTAAACCTTTACCCTTTTCTATATTTTGAATCAAAATTCATTGAAATCAATAATAATATATGGATCTATTAATACCTTGAATTAAATAAATTTATATATTGATTTTCATTCATGTTTTTCTTAGTAAATTGTCCAAACAAATCATGGTGTGCAACATGAAATATGTCTCAATAAAGTTAGATTGAGATAAAGAAACCCCTTGAAAATATCATAACATTTGAAGTTATCATTAATCCATGAATTTATTGAGTGAAATTGTGTAAATACTGATAAAAAATATAAATATAACATTAATAAATTTAGATATAAACTCACACATAATCATGGTGTAAAAATTCACTGAATAAGTTAGATAACCCAATAATAGGAAATTGAGTAAACAAAACCCATACCTAAACTCCAGGTTCACTATATATATCCTCTATTTTTTTATAAATATATTATATTACTTATTTAATTATATATGATCAATTTCTAGGTTTACCACAAAACCATACCTATATGAATACAATTACAATAATATAAACTGACATGTTGCACAATGCCATTCCCTTTACATGAGTTGAGTAAAACCACATCTACCACCACCCACAAAAACTTATGGTTTGATAACAATGACAATTAGGATACCAAGAAATAATATTTATAACATATATTATCAATAATTAATTACTTATAGATTTAAAAAAAATTCAATTTATAATGAATTTTTATAAGATAAATTATTTTGAAAAAAATACTTTGATTTTCATAAGACATACCATATTCCCCAAACCAAAGAATATGTCTTGAAAATAGGTATGAAGCCATAAATATAGATAATAATTTGTGAAATAAACCTGAAATATAACATCATGTGATAAAAACCATAAATGTAAAAGCACACAATTTGGGATTGAACCAATTTTTATATGTTCTTATCACAAAAGAAAATATATAATCCAAACATACGGTTGATCCAACCAATATAACCTATAGTGGCTTTATGAACACTATGTGGTATAGAAACTCTTATGTAATTGAACACATGAAGTTTGACATGTATATTCATGACATATCAAATGTTAAGCAATATGTAATTTCCAACAAAATCTATTTCAAAACCAAAACAAACATTTAAATAATGTAATCAAATATATGTTGTGTCAAAATCCATTTTTAAATAAGACCAATTAAAATGTTTATATATTCCATAAAAGACACTGTAATGTAAATTCAATCAATTTCAATGAAAAAACCAAATGAATTGACATTAACATAAGGAAATCCATGAATTATAACAACTTATAAATTTACACTTACCTCAATAATGGAGGAAGAGTAATAAAATTCAATAAAATATGCTAGAAACTTAAAAGATCAGCCTCTGAAATAAAATGCGGGATGGAAAACTATAAAGGATAAAAAAATGATCAAAAATCAATCTATAAATGCATCCAACGCCACTATAGAAATCAATGGAAGTGATGAAACCAGAATATGGCTTACCAAGGAGAAGTGACGCAACTTCTATGGGGATCAAATGCTAAATACAGTGATCTGGAAGGATGGAAATCAACAAAAATTGCACAATGTTTCCCAAGGTTTAAAGTGGTGGGTTTTATATCAAACGAGAGAGGAATCAAATGCATCACATGATTAAAAACCACTAAACTATAATAATTAATAATGTGATCCTCTTTCTGATAATGAATTCAATGATTTAAAAAAACATAACAAAAAAAGGGATCACCTCGGGTTGAATTAGTCATTGTTAATAAATTCACGTTGTAAAATTATTTCAAAACATAGGATTTTACATGCTTTGAATGGGGATTATGTTATCATCCCTACAATGGGTTTACTTCCTATAATAATTTCACAATGTTAATATGTCTAGAAGATAATCCACAATCCATATTCTACAGAAAAATCCTAAAACAGCTCAGATGCTTTCCCAAACTGAGAAGAAACCCCTTAATCCTTTGACAATTTAATAAATTAACTCCATTAATTCAAAGAAACATAAACCCACAAAAATTATGTTATTTTCCTAAATAAATATATTCACCCCCATAGGGCATGACATGAACCCAAAAATGGAATAAAGACTAGATTATATAAGAACCTAAATGGAGGTAGTGAAATGTTAAAATATCTCATCTTAAAAAGGTTTATGTCCCTAAAAGTTCCTCATGATCCTAGAATTGAAAAAAAATAAAGGCCACCACTTCATCATCAAAAATTTCTACTCCCACATCTCATGGATATCCATTCTTCACTATCAAAGTACATAGACCAAGGGAATTATTTTTACTGTATAATATATTATCTCGGTTAAACAAAATATGATCTGGTTGTTCAACCACAATCGTTTCTAACTGAAGATCAGCATGCTCTTACTGAATCACATATGAAGGATCCTGTTTATACCTCCTCAACTGGGAAACAGGATACACATAATTGATTTAAGTCGATTATAAGGTATTTCTATTTGATACACCACATTTCCATGATAATCAACAGTCCCAATATGGGCCAAAAGACCATAGTTCCAACTTACCTTCTCTACCCAATAAATGGTGTCCCAAGCAAGGTGGAACATTGATAAAACCCAAATCCACATTCTCAAACTCTTGAGTCCAATAATGATAGTCTATATATGAATTTTGATGACTCTGCATCATCAACAATATCATCTAGATAAACTACACCTTTTCCATCGTTTCCTAAATAAGAATTTACCCACCCAATGATCAATATCCCAAATATACCAAGAATAAGGTATATCTACATGGATTCCTAAACAGAGCCACAAAATGAAACACTTTATTCAAGGTATGATAACTACTTTTATATAAAAACCAACCAAAAGAAAATTATTTTCCCAAGAATAATTGAAATCGAACACACATGCTCTGGGAAAATCCTCAAGAGCCTAGATATACCTATCAATCTATCCATCTATTTTTTTATGATAATCCATGCTCAATTTCAATTATGAATCTGTTGCCTTTTGAAAACAGTTCTAGATCCCAGATGTGAACATAGGGTCCCAGTTATAAATGATCATAAAGGAAACCACATGATGTCACATATCTCATTGTACATATAGGTCTTGTAGATAATCCACTTCCATCATCTCCTTGGTATGGAGGAAATTCATCGATTTCATGAATCTAATAATGATCACTCAAATTGCATCCTTCAAAATCTGTGTATATGGTAAACTAATGATGAAGTCCATGTAAATATCATCCTGCTTCTATAAAGGAATGTGTACGTGTTGTAGAAAACTAGAAACTCTTTTTTTATTTACATTGATTCTTTGATATATTAGATATCATGTTACAAAATCTAAAATCGACTACCTCATCCCCAACCAACAAAACAAATCTCTCAAGACAAGATAAATTTTGGTATTACTAGGGTGTTAAGACTAATAAGTCTAGCTTCCAATGCCTAATTAATCCAACCTAAGAGAAAATTAAATAACCAAACTACTTTTGAAAACATGAAGAATCACTGAGAGTCCAATAACACTCACATGAGGTCCCCCATTATTTTAAATTTTACTAAAGTTCATAAACATGGTTTTAGGAACCCACTCAATCAATTTCCTCTCTTAAAATAATGTGTCTGACTTTTTCAAAGACATGTACACCTTCCCAATAGGTTCATAAACTCCCAATATCATCTCAGAAGAATAACAAATGAGATACCACTCTTCCCCTGATTAATTTGTGGCTAATGTCAATAATTTCCCTCTCAGTGCATCGAGATCCACATTCCTGTTCAAAAAAGTATAGAAGATATCAAAATAAAATATCTTAGGATAGTCATCCCATTATCTTTTTCACAAGATCATGTCCCTATAAGTGAAAATATACTTCATGAATTTGTGTTCAAAATATATTATATACTCTTCCAAAAAGAGGTATAGACACCACATTTTGAGTGTATGAAAAACTGCTTCCAACTCAAGAACATGTGTGATCTAGTTATTATGATGAGGTAATAACTAGTAAGAACCATAACCCACCACCTATTTCTTAATCATTTAAAAACCCCCCAAACCAATTATAAGATCATTATAGAAAAAATAAAAACCCATATATGATTTTGGTAAAATCAATTATGGATCAGAATTCAACCTCAAATTCTGTTCTTCAAAAGATCTCTAATATTTTTTCTTCCCCTAAAACATTAAACCATGATGAGTGTAAGATGTCATCATATATGTACACTTATAGAAATCGTGAATGAACAGCTTATAATTCCCACCCAAAACCAAGACTTTTCTAATCTCAAACACATTTCTAGGAAACTTAAAATATATTACATCATGTACCTTACTAGGATCCAAAATTATTCCCTAATCATAAATAAAATTCCTTGGAATCATTACCTCTTGAATCCAAAACTCAAAATTGGAAAACATACCATATAATAGATATTCACAAAATATTATGAGAATGATATTCAATCGGTACATATACTCCTCCTCTGACATAGAGTAAACAAAAATATTATCTATGAACATAATATCCAAATAATCCAAGAACTAATAAATAATCCATTTCATCAATGTCATTAATATCTCATGGACTTTAGTGAGACCGAATGGCATAACCAGAATTTCAATGTTCATATACTAGATCCTAAACAATTCATAGTTATATCCACTTTTCTCACTCTCAACTATTGGTGCACTAACAAATGCATGATATTTAGAATCCAATGTGTCCCTATAAGATGATCAAATAGATAATAAATCTTGTTTATGGGATACTTGTTCTTGGTGATAAACTAATTTAACATTAAATCATCAATTCAAAATAAGAGGCACCAATATTACATATTATAAAATAGGATAGGTGAATCCCCTGGTGACACACTATGATAATTAAATCCATTGGACTTGAGATCCTCAAGCATCGCCTTAATTTAAAACATCTCATTTGGTTCCATATGATAATATGGAATAGAAATTTGAATCATACAATATAGATAGTCTATGGAAAACTCAACCTCTATCAATGGAGGTAGACCAAAAAAATGTTTTATAAAAACCCCAAGTTGTGCATAGGCCATTGCAAGAAGTGGATTTATAAAACAAGGGTCAATTGAATATAGGACCATTTCTAAAAACTGACATGATATCACCCCAGAATAAGGAATAATAGGCCCCACTCTTCCTGGAATGGAATCATACTCACCCTAGAGGTCATGAGAAATTCCATCCTGAGAAAAAAACCTAAACTCGATAATAATTCTAATAATTATGGACCATAATTATGATTATCCAATACATGAAAAAAATTTGGTCAAGTATATCAATATCAAGAAAAATCAAGAAAAAATTTACCTCATGGACTTTTATCATCACTTGACATGCTAGCCACATGAAACCTTATTAAGACCTCTTTCTCAAAGGTGTGTAATGATCCCACAAGAATCAAAAAAGATCTGGATTTAATACCAACACATAAAATAATTTTGATGATCTAAATAAACTATTCTCACCTATTTCAATAAAATATCTATCCATAGAAAATAAAATAAACACCATACCTCAAACAATGTCAGTAATATTTTTAGATTCCTCTTTTGAAAACTCCACTAAAAAATGTTGTCCAGTATGATCCCCTCCATTAAAATTATTTGAGACAAAAAAATACCCCTTAACCTGAATATAAGACACTCTAACCTTTGATGAGTCAATAAGATCATACAAAACCTCAGGTGATAGTAGATTAATACTTACTTCCATGGGAAATCCTTTCCAAAAAATGCCTCAGATGAACATATTGTTGACAATGATTACAGGTCATGGGGGCCACCATAAAATTTGGATATGAATGAACATTCCTTACATAGTGAAAAAAAACCTAATAATATTCTAATTTATCCCCTAAATATGATCTTGAAGAAACTATCTACCTATGTGGTTCCTTTTTACCTAGAAGATACACTCTGGTTGATGATAGTACCAAATAAAGCTCCATAAAAATCTGGTTTTTTAACTATATCCACCTCTTATAGTGTTTTCTTATTTAATAACTCTTCAAAGGATATAATTTATATATGATTATTCATCAACCTAATATCATCCCTAAATCCCAAATCTTACATCTAAGCCTTTTGTTAATTTTCAGTCACTAATTTTGATTCCAAATGCACCAACTCATCAAAATAGGTTGAACAATCTAGAATGGTCTAATCCATTGATCTAAGGTCCAAAACTACTAAGTCATTTAAACTCATATAATCTTGGTACTAAACTAATGGTTGATGATTTTATTTAAGGACACCCATGTGATGTCCTCATGAAACATAGCATACTCAACAGATTCCCACCATCTCCCCCATGGTCCCTCAAAAATATATATCTGAAACACCACCATAGAGGCCTTTGGAGTTTCTTTAATACTAGAGATCCCTCAATCCACTAAATATATTATTCTAATTCTTAGGGTCCTTTTTACCATGAAATATATCTAGATTCTTCTTTGAAAATTTAGACTCCTTATATATGACTCGACCAATATTTCGGACACCTACATGACCCAGATTATGAATATTATGGATTAAATATTCTAAAAGGAAAGGGTCCACCTAGGGATTTACCTATGGAAACTTTCTAACATATTCCTTACTCTTATTTGGGATATATCTTCTAGAAAGAATTTTCTAACTATCACAACAACAAAAAATATCAATCACAAGAATATTCCAAAATCATTAGACCAAATTCATGTATCCATATAACTGATTTAAAATAATAAATTATTTGAATAAATAAAAAAATGAAAGGAACATTTTCATTAAAATAAAACAAAAATCCAATTCATTTAAATAATCCCAACTTCCAAGTCTCATTCTTTGAAAAAAATATGTTTGACCCCCCTTGGTAACTAGGATTTAGTTGCAGAAGTGAGCTGGTATGGCCCCTTTTCCACAATTTCTATCCTAATTATAATACTCCTAAACCTTTTAAATAAGAAACTAAACAAAAACAATGAAAATATCTTAAAACATCAAGATATGTAATGGAAGTTATTCCAATTTTTTACAATCTAACCCGGGAAAACATTGAATGTAACCCAAGATGGTCTACCACATGGTAAAATAAAAATAGTGTAAAAAAAACATCTCTCGTTATAAAATTGAACATGTAAAACCATTAATATATAATTATAATGTAATATAACATATCAATGAGACATATAACGCCAATCCAAATGGAATGAATGAGAAATATAAAACATGACATGTCTAAAAAAGTCCTTGTATAACCATCCATCACCACTAATATGTCCCACTACAAAGATGATAATAAAAAGTGAAACCAACATTCTATAAAATGACCATCCCCTTACCCAAGTCCTTTAAAAAACATCTACAAACACCAAAAAGAATAATTAGGATGTGATTAAAACCCCACTTAAATACCCATAAAGAATCTATAAATTCTCAAATATCAAAGAAGAATTTGTTCATGTTTTATTAGTATCAAGTTTAAACTGAATTATCATTAAATAAATTATTTTGTAAAATATTCCACTGATTTTCATAAAACAAAAAAAATCATTGAATCCCAAAATATGTGAAGAAATATTGTAATAAACCACTTATATATATAAGAATGTGTTCAATAACCATGAAAAATATCATCATGTGATAAATGATCCATAAATCAAAAAACACACCATTTGGGATCTAACCTATAGGTATACATGCCAAACATGAATGAAAATACCCAATACATGACCATGTAAGATCAAATAAATATAAATTCTTGTGTAATTACTCAAACTATTATGAAATAAAACCTCTTGGGGAATTACACATGAAAATATTGAAATGTATATTTTTGAAAAACATATGGTTACCAAAACAACCTCGTCTTTCAAAATATATTTTAAAATTAAAACCACCATTTAAATCATTTAAAAAAAATACATGGTGTGTGGAAATCCATTCTTAAATAAAACCCATTTCACAATGTATATCTTTTCCAAAAAATCCATTCCAGTATAAAATAAATAAATTTAAATGAACATTATAAAGGAATTGACTATAAATATTGTAAACAATTGAATTAGAACAACTCAAATTGATACACCTATAAAAAAATTATCGAAACCTAATTGCCTTCGACTACGGATTTTGGAAAAAATTAGATGAGCCTATGAAAGGTAAGGAATTACGGAAAATTAAAAAATATCTATTGAAAATTCAAGATGATCACAACCCAATAAATACATGTATCCAAATTCACTGACATGGACATGGTTAGAGAATAAAATTTAAGATCACTCACTATGTATAAGAGATGAAAATGATATGGGGATCAATCACCGAATGTAATTATCCAAAAGGAGTAATATATCACAAAATTTTCCAAAATCTCTCTAGGGTTCAAGAGGAATGCCTATATATCGAATGGGAAATAAGTCATACATTTAAAATTATTAATAACCAATAAACCCAAATAAATAACATCATGAACCCCTTTCAAAAAGTGAATTTCTTGGTTTTAATTATACTTGGAAAAATAAATCTTCTTTGGTTAAATTTTTTCCAATCAACCCATTAATGATGTGAAATTATGTAACATCTTTTTATTGTTTATGATCTAAATGGGACACATGGTACCTTCCTTATAATGGATTCGCATCATTTAACTAGTTCACATTGTGAATATGTCTAGAAGGTAGTTTTTCTACCAGATTATTTATAAAAATACTTATCCTTCTCTAAGGATTATAGAACCCAAGAAACCCCCCCCCCCCCCCTTAATTAATTGATACATTTATACTCATACTTCATTAATTAAAACAAACATACATCCCAAAATTTACTTCACTGTCCCTAGAAAAATATCTTCATCGTCATAGTGCATGAAACACAAAAAAAATAAAAAAGTTAATCAATACTATAGTCATGAATCAACTAACGTAAATTAATATAATGTTGCAATAATAATATTTAAAAACTAAAAAAATAATTATTTTCTTATTAACTTATAATAATTTTTATTATATTCTAATATTCATCCATGATATAGTTTTATGGAATTATTCAATTAAATTGTTAAACCAAACCAAACAAGGGCACACTATATCTTGATGGGTGAAAATGATTATGGTTAAGGATGTGTATAATGTAATTATAACCAACGAGTGAAGTTATTACTTAGGTGTTTCTATGTTTTTGAAAAATATTTCTTGTGGTTTTTATAAATAATGAAACTCAGTATGGAAAAAAAACATACATCATGGAGGCAGTAATCAGTACAATGTGTGATTACCATCCTTTGTTTCTATGGGATGGAAATTAATAAATAATGGTTTTCTAATTAATATAATATCAATTAGTTATAATAATTAAACTTATTTTATCATATTGTTATGGTATGGATGTTTTGGAGGAGAAATATTAAGAATACAATTTTTAAGATTATGTAATACTCACTTTGGTGCTTTGAGTTTTCTCTTGTAAATATAAAAGGAAATAAATGACATATAATAATTAATTGAGACCATAGGAATATAATATTGAGGTAATATTATAGTGGTATAAATAATAAAATATGTTTATTAGGTATTCTTATGTAAATGGTGTGTTGTGAAGGGTTGGAAGTGTCACATTTTATATGTGAATAAAAGGGATCTTCTAAGAACACCATTTAAATTTCAATGATCATTACACTATTTTAGATTCAAAAAATCCAGAAAATAGTAATCATTGAGTATTGGGTTATATTGGGTTGATAAATCCCCAAAAACGTATTTTCATAGGTGTCTTAGACAAGTTGGGAGTCATTTGTTCTGCAGTTTTAATTTTAAAATTTTTTTACCATGGTTACTAGTTATTAACTATATAATTTATGTCTTACTAATTACATAAAATAACCCATATTTAATTTTTTGAGGGTTATTAAACTAAATTGAATATCCATATAATCTAATTAAATCTATAATTTATAGAAATTTATTATTTAAATTAAATCATTTTATATATTGAAAAAAAAAATTAGACAAACGATGTTATAAACATTAGGTGTTCAAAATTTTATTTAGCACTAGTTTACAATTAAATTTCATTTAATATAATTATATATATCTATAATGATCATTTATATTCATAATTTAAAATAGAATAATATAACTAATTATATAAATATTAGAAAAACTAAAAAAACAAATCGTTGAAAAAACATTTTACAATTATTATGGTCGTTAACATTAATATTAGTAATCATACTATTAGACCAAACTGAAATTCAACACAGTACATTAAATTTATGTTTCTGTGAAAAATATTAAATCTTTTTTAATATATTAACTTTCAACAAGTGATTAAAATTAATTTTTAATATTAGTGAATAAAATAGTTTTTAAAATAAAATTTAATTATGTTTCCAATATGATGTAAAGGGGTTTTAAAAAGCCTAATAATTTTAAATTATTTTGTATGATTATAAATAGATATTTTATATTAATTGTTTTTAGAAGAATTTTATCCATTCTTTTATTATGATAATGTCATAAAAGTGATAATTTTTAGAAAAATTGTAATTTTTCACTTTTAACCTAAAAACAAATTACAAAAAAATTATAAATTAATGTTATGAAAATATTTATATTCTACCTCAAAAATGTTGAAAATTGTTTATATATAAAATTATATAATTCATAATTTCAATTTATTGAAAAAATAGTAAAATATAATGAAAAATTGTTTTTAATTAAAAATGAAATTTTGAAATATCAACTATTATTAGTGTTATTTAATATAATTTACATACTAAATTTGTGTTAACAAAATATCATTATCAAATATAATTTATCATAATTAATCATTCATTTCCTGAAATATAAATTCATATCACATGGAAAGGTGTGGAAAGCATAGCAGTTGAGTGGTACTCATTCTATGGCACCACACTAGGTGTCTAGGGATCAAATCATGCCCACAACAATATGTGCACCAATTTGGTAGGGTAGTTGTCTTATACAATATGTGGGAAGGATTTAGGTGATGTGGAGTAAAGGGATACATTGTGGGTAATCGCGGATGATGGTTAGGTGTGGGAGGATAGGGAATATAGATTATACTAGCAGGGTTTCAGTGGTCATGGTGGCGGCGGCCTCTGGCCTGTTGTAGCTGGGTGCACAGTGGGTGGATTGATGATGATAGGTGATAGTTAAACCGTCCACTCAGGAGATGAAAAAATTGTGGTGGGATCACTCTTGGTGGCCTCTGACGCTGCTCATAGAGAGCCATTCACTGGTGGGTGTATCTGGGTGATGGGGACAATGATTAGGCCACATCCGGGTATCGAGAGTGCTCTAAGGAAACCCACGAATGATGCCATAAGTAGTGAATGGAAGACATAAGGGTTAGGGCCATCAAGAAAAATTTGAACAAATTGTTTAGATATTGTCTTGGGGTTTTATACTAACTAGTCATGTGAGCCATTTAATGGGTTTCATCTACCCAAAATAATAAGGGGGTTTGAATAAAAAATGGAGCCTTCTCCCTACCTATTAAAAAACAATAAGGAGGAATTTTTTAGTAAAATACTTTTCTCCATATAAAATGATCTTATTATTTATTTTAGGTAAACTAATTGAATTTAATATATTTTAATGTATAATTTACTGTTTTATCAATATATTTCATAATGTGGTTACCTATATTCATTCCTATTAATTCAATAGTAGGTTTTCACTCTAATAATTAATTTTTTTCTTTTATCAAGATATATAATGGAGTTTTTTTGTTTGGGTATTCATGTAGATCAAGTTATCAAACTCTATGAATTATTTATAGGTGATCATATATTTAAATATATAGGTTTTACATCCTCCCCCCCCCCACCACTTTAATAAGTTGTATCCTCTTAATTTTAATTTTCACTCACTAATTAAATTTGTTGAGGGTTTTCTTACCATATGAATCATTCTTAAAATAAGTTATAATATAATATATACCACACTCACTTAAGTTATATTATGTTATTTATATTTCCTCTAATAGAATTAATGTTTCATAAAATTGTATACTCATGTTTTTTTCTACCCTAATCATACATTCTCCAAAATGTACCTTTCCCAAAACCATTTGAGTTTCTCAAACATTAAACCATAGTGAAACCATATATTCTTCAATAAATTAACACTATCTATAAATATAAAATTATGTTATCCATTATTTCATAAGTCCAAACACTATTCAATATATGTCATGATAAATAAATGAGTTAAATATCAAAAAAAATTATGGATTACTTTATCCTTAAATTGATAACTGATTACAATGCTATCAATTTTATCCAACTCAGTGTTCTAAAAATCAATAAAATTTTTAAACATACTAGTTACTCTTCCGTGATTAAATTATCATTTAATAGTTATATCAAAATATAAATCCTTTTCAAAAATATCACTTTTCATGGGTATTGATACCACTTAATATATATTTATAAACCATTAAAGATGCACTACTAATGAACAATGCATAAATTTCTTACATAATCCTCATAACTCTTAAAATATTCTAAAATATCTTCAATAAATATCAATCACTAATGAAAATGGAAAATAGTATAAATATTTAATTTCTACTAAGATATCAACCTCACTATATTATATAACACTAGGAAACACACCTTTTCCTTCATAATTGGAGAATACAAAAATTCCCACCCATTTAAGTATGCTTCCATATTTGGTTATAAGAAATAGTTGTTTCCTTATAAAAACCTTTATCATCATCATCTTTTTTATCATATTTCATCAAAATACTAAAACCATAATGGTTATAATAATATCCAAATTATGAATTTGATAACTTTAATTTTAATTTTACTTCCCCTAGGAAACATTCAATTTTAATATATAGTACCTCTGGTTTATAATGCTTCATTATTTATTCAATCCATGACTATCCATTATCATTTTTCTATTTGATTATAAAATAAAATTCATTATCATCATTCTTAAATCCTTGATATTTTTTATAGTGAGAATGTTAGTATCCAAATAATATCTCCCAAGAGTGTCAAACCAGGTGTCTAGTTGAGACACTTTGTCTGGTAGGACATAGTGATCAAGTTAATACATAATATACCCTTTGGGGGTTATTTACAATTAAAATATAAGTGTTAGTGCTATTATCGATATATATAATACATATTGGGTTTTATTTCTGGGATAACCACATAATATATACATTATAAAACATTCATGATGTCACCATATAGTAATAATCATTACTCGGACGTATCCCATGGGTTTTCACAATAGTTTTCTTATCTTAATCCTTAAATAAAATGTAAATTATTAAATTATCATAAAATAATATAATATCCCAAAGATTCATATGTACCTTTGAAAATATGATAATCTATAAATTATCAACCATTTTTTCATCCTCACTAAACATCCTAATCTCCAATATAATCTAAACACTACAATGATACCAACTATGATGCCTCGAACCCGCACTCTGGGATCCAATGTGAATAAAACATACTTTACATACTATGTTTGAATTAATTGAAATAACTCTACCATTTTATGATGAATTTAAGAAAAATATTACATTACATACATTCATAAAAAAATTTAGATTTAACGATTTAGATAATTAAAACCAAATATTGACTAACAAAACTAATTCCCTTTTAACTGATGGATATTTTTTCCACTATAAAAACTAATTAATCTCTAATAAGTCTTATAATATACCAACAATCCACAAATAACATATCATATTATACATATCATGTTTAATTATTTTCTTGATAACCTATATAAATAAAAACCTAAAATGGTGTGTGCTCAAAGTTTTAGTAATTAAAGCATATAACTGATGAAGTAATGGAAAAAACATGTTACAAAACATCTAGAAGGAGTAGATAATCATCAAAATAACATAAAAATGAAATTTATATCATTATATATCCATAAATAACATAAATTGGTTTTTTGTGATAAAATTCCTAATTTCATATAGCTAACTCTATACCATAAGACAAGACATCCTGATCTTAAACATCATGATCTTACCATCAAGAAAATATCTCATTCGAGTAAGGAATACTAGAAATTAACCAAACATGGTTTTATGATGAGACCTACCAATACATATATTGGATACATAATATCAATCCCCACCCATAAAAATGTAAAATCCAATGAATTCATTATATGATAAATTGAATAAATAATTCATAATCACATTTGTTAACAATAATATATATTAGAATATTAAGATACATATTTCCAATAGTTTTCCAAATATAAGCAGAAGTGATAATATGATAAAAATATATCTATATAAATTTGTTGGATATTAAAAAAATACATATCCAACTTTCCAATCGTCAACTATATTCGTATAATATAATATAGAATGCCATTACATTTACCCACATTATTAGAATAGATAAACTTATTTAAGTATCCCACAAGATAACCCTGTATAGAGTAGTGGTATAAGGATAAGTCAACAATAGAATAATGTGATCGTAATCCATATAGTGGATGATTATTTATGGTTATAAAAGGGAATAACACTAGTATAACAAAGGAATCATGGAAGTATTTCGATATACATGAAAAAAATATTAAAAATAATTCATTGAATGTTGTCACAAAACAAGCGATCGAAAATTTAAATGTTTTATAGCACGAGTTAAATCATCCAAATTATTTCCATATATACATATTAGAGAAGAAATCATTTTACTCAAATCCAAATAAATTCAATGCATTTTAAAATGAAAAGTAAAATGGAATTGAATATTAAAAGTTATTTTAGAAAACATTTTTTAAATTGTTATAAAATTAAAAGATTAATTTAACATTCAAATGTAATTATTTAAAAATTAAAAATTATTGTTTTAAAAATATTTATTTATTAAAAGTGTCACAATTAACGATTCCATTAAATATACATAATGATTTACATAGGAAATATTTATCCAATAATAAAACATATTATTTTGAAAGGAACCTATTTATTACTTTGAAGTAAAATTTGATGAATAGACAAACTATAAAAAGATCTAAAAAAACTTATTTAACAAAACATACTTTTCAAAATGATTATTTAAAAATACAATATAATATTATGTTACATTGGGGGATCCCAATACTTGAAGAACAAATGCCCAGATAAACCATTATAACACATAGAAAAGGATATTTTAGTTACCAATAACCCTTATAATAAATAGATACCAAGAGGTGATAATTTTCTTCATGGTCTTATGAGGATGGAAAGGATATCACCAAAAAAAATGATATAATACCACATAATTTGTCAAATAGTATAATATACCAATCTTATGTGATATAATTTCAAGAGAATGATTATAACTCAATGAATTAATGTTGAGTTACCTGAAATCCTAATTACTGAGTAAACAAATGAATTAATAACCACCTGAATGAGGGAAAATAATTTTTGTAGTAAAACCCATGAAATATAAAAAAAATTATAAAAATGAATCAATGGTCCTCTAATACACCATTAAAAAGAAAACATGGTACACAAATTTTTTATACCTCATAATGGCGGCTAAAAAACATTACAAATTTAGAAACATTTAGATGAAAACCCATTCAAGGAGAGGTATTGTAATTGAGAATAAATTACCATGATTAATATATTATTCATGATATGATATCTCAAATGGGTACTATATAAACCATATAAATGAAATTATGTTCATAATATCAAAAAATTCATAAATATAGTAATCTGATATAAAAAGCATTTACTTGTTCAATATTCGTTATGTGCATGCACCTAACCACATGCATATTCAAATAAATAATATTAGATACCTTCTTAGAAAATTGAATTTGTGTAACCTTATTTTGGTAATTTTATCTATAAATGATTATATTTTTTTAATAATTTAATTAGATAATATTACCCTTATTTAACTAAAAATTATATTTTGTTTTATATTAAATTATAATATTATTATTATTATTTTCCGATACTCATCCATGCTAGAGTTTTATAGCATTATTCAAGAAGGTTGTTAAACCAACCAAAACATGAACGCATTAATTCTAAATGGGGGTATAGTTATGAAAGTATATAATTTAATTTTAAACATGGAATAATGTTATAATTAAAATATTTTTGATTTGGTGAATCGTATTTTATGAGTCTTATGTAATGAAATAAAAATAAGATGAAAAATAAAAAATATAACTTCTTAGAGGCGGTAGTTCTCACAATGCACAGGTAATATCCTTTTTTATGGGGTGAACTAATTTAATAAATAAATATTTTTCCATTAATGTAATAAATATTATTATGATAAGGATATAATGTTTATCATATTACCATGTTATGTTCAGGTTATGAATATAAATATTAGGAATAAAATGTTAAGGATTATGTTATACTCACAATTGGTCATTGAAATTTCTCTTGAAAGTCTCCTTGGAAGTGATGTTCTTAGGATAACTATTTGAGACTATAAGGTTATTAAAATGACTGATTCCTCTAGAAATATAATAATAATATTAGATATTTGTAATGTAATTAGATGTCATGTGTGTGGCATAATAGGTCGGAAGTGTTCCCTTTTATAAGTGAAGAATAAGATACTTTCGAGAACAAAATTTAAATTTCAATGATATAATTACACTATTCTATTTTCAAATACTCCAATGATAATAAATAATAGATTTTTTTCACCTGGGATGATAACATCTCAACCAAGTATTTCTACACATGTTAGAAGTCATTTTTTCTTAGGATTTTACACTTAATTATTATTTACTTTGGTAACAGGTATATTTCCAAGTAATTTATGTTCTACTGAAAATATAAAATAACCCATCATACCAATATTTGGGTGAAAAAAACCTAAATTTAATCTCTTTAAAATAAATTTAATTTTATAAATAAGACTAATTTATATTTTAAATAAAAAAAATATCTATATAAAAACATATTTTTATAGAATAGTGGTATTTGAAACATTATGTATTATTAATCTTATTTGTGATAGGTTGTAATTATATATTTATTAATATAATATACATTTTCTCAAAATAAAATCATTTATCAAAAATCCCAAATATTAATATTTGGTGAATACTACATTTCTAAATCCAAAAATTATATTCATTTCTATCATATTAAAATTCTAAAACATATATATTCAATTTATAAACAAAACTATATAATTTAATGAAAACACAGTTTTATTGGAAAATTAAAATTTCAAATATTGACTATCATTAATTGTATTTCATATTATTTACCAAATCGATTTATATCAAACAATTATTAATATCAAAATTATTTTATCATCATTATTCATTTGTTTCTTGAAATGGAAATGCAGATCGCATAAAAAGGCAATTTTTTTAAAATACATTTCTCAATAATAAATGGTCTTATTGTAATTTTAGGTAAACTATTTGAGTTTCATTCATAGAAAAAGTACCCTATATTTTTTATATATTTATATATTTCAAAAATTCGTTATACATATTCATTATTTCTTATTCAATGGCTAGGTTTTGACCGGCATACATAAATATTTTTATTTTAACAAAATATTGTGAAGCTTCATCTATATTTAGTTTTTCATGTTATGTAAAGTGACTGAAGATAAAAAAGAAATACGAAACACGTTAATATCTTGACTGAAATAATACTTCTCAGAACAATCCACGTAATCGAAGGACCGAAAGGTTTAGTGTCATAGAGATTAGTAGTATAAAAATATTATTATACTAAACTTTGAAACATTTCTCCATAATAATGGTCATCTCAAAACGTTTTTAGATATCTCATATGATATAATCATCTATATAACATATGTATTGGATACATTTCAAATTGGTGGTCTCATATTCCTATAAAGTTCTAATCATACCCTATTGTTTCATATTATAACCATTAAGGATAACATGAGGATGATATAAATATCTTAATAAAAGATTTGGACATTACATGATAATCATTAAACATGTTAGTGAAACATTAGATCATTAAATTAGGAAAAAAAATATTTACATGAATCAAGCTGAACCTTAATGGGTGGGAATCATTCTCCATTCTGGTCTATGATTTTTTCCCACGTCCCAACTCTACAACAACTTACCCACTAGATTGTAGTGAAAGGTGATATCCACTTTTGGAACCATTAATGGGTAGGTTCAAATATTGGTTTCCCTAGATGTCTGTTTCTAAGAGTCTCCTTTAGGGAGGCATATATTTATGTGATTTTTATAAATGTTGTCCTGGATAAAAACCGGAAGGAATCTATGAACCTCATTTACATGGACACGAAACCAGAAAGGTGTATCTTTACAACCTCTAATTCAGGGACCTTCTCCTTGAGGGACTCTTGAAGGTATATGATCATCAGGGGCCAATTTGATAGTTGAATATAGACCCCATAAAGTAATATGATTCAAATAAAGTATAGTTTTATTTTTTGTAGAATAATGAATTATGTAGTGCCTACTGAGGACAATATATAAAGAACTAGAATCTACCTAGTCTCCAGATTCTCATGTTGTAAGGATTGTTGGGATGAGAGTTTGAAACTTCTATTTTTTGAAGGTTATTGGGAATTATAAATATAGAGCTTCTTTAGTGATTTTACTTCCTTCTTTTCCCAGGATCTTCTTAGTGCGTCTTTCCTAGAATGATGGTTTCATGGTGCGGGTGTTACAGACCCTGAAAAGATAGCACAACCAATTATTTTGAATGATGGATTTCAGTGCATATTGAAAACAAGAAACATGCCTATAAATTAAGATGTTCTTATAATGGGGAATTATCTCCTCATCTGACAAAATATTCTACTCATCGACATGGTATGACTTATAAATAATTGGTGTGATGTACCCACTCTTAGACAATTTCAAGTGAGCCGTTCTCGTGATCAATCCATTCTCAATGATTCCCAGGGCCACTGGGCTCAATGGTGTTCACCCTTCTCAGGACTCCAATTAAACATATACGGTTCTTATCGCATGGGTGAAATGTGGGGGGGTCATTTGATACCCCATAGGATCTATTATTATTGATTTCACATCCCATTTAGGTAGCAAACACCCCCTCCAGACTGAATCCAATGCTATTATCATTATTTTATGTTTGTACCATCAAAGGAATATAGATCTGGAAGAAGTGGAATGATGATCTATCGTTTTACACAAATATATTCATGACACAGTTACAATCCCATGGTCAGCCTCTTATGTTATCAGAAAATGTCAAAGACTTGTGAACAAAAATATTCACATACTCCACACCTATAATAAGGGAAACAAGGTTTTAAACCATATTTCATCCATATAAAACAATTGATCTAGTATCACCTTCTTCCTAAACATGAATTCTTGAGGCCTGAGGGTGAGAATCTTATAAGAGGGGATTCCCTAGGACTCTGCTACTTCAGGCCTCCATAGCCCTTTTTCTTGTTTTTGTTTCTATTTTTTTCATTCTTATACTAAATAAATAAATGATTATTATTAGTAGGAATAATAACAAAATCAATTTTTTTCACCAAAATTAAATGCATCTTGAAATTTTTTCACAACTAGATGAACAACTTTGAAATGTGGAACACACATGAGAAAATGAAATCCATTGTGAAAAACCCCATTATTTCCATGCATGTGTGAATAAAATAATTATTTCCATGACTGAAAATGGTGATCGAATAAATCATTCCATCACCAATGTGAAGAAACTCATTATATCCACACCTAACTATCATAGGATATATAAACCCGAACCAATGCATTAGAGGATGAAATATGACCCTAACCATCATCATTTATAAATATGTGTTCCACTTAAAATCAATCATAATCTAATCATAATGATCCATTTTAAAATTTATGGGTTTCTTAAACATAGAAATGGGAATCATTATCTTTTTATAAATATCCCATGAAAATATAATGGGTTTCATAAAACATTTCCAAATAGTATAAATTTACTCCATGACATAAAACATTTGATACCAAGAACATAATCTACCAACATAGACACATAATTAAATAAAATATATGGTAAAAATGAATCATAAATCCATTATAGTTATATCAATTATATATAATGAAAACAAAATCCTTTAAAGTTATTTTAAAAAACATTTTGTATTCATCCTTGTAAAAGTCATATTTACGAGTCTCTTTTCCAAAATTCTCAATCAAAAAGATAATGTAAATCCTTTCATTGAAACAGTTTTGTATAAAAAACTATTTTCCCCATGTGTAGATAAATTTAATACTTTAAAATGGATATTGTTATGAACATATGGGAATGTAAATCAACATGAAATTAAATAACTCAATGGAAGAAGTTTGAGTTACCAAGAACCTTAACTTTAATATTGATTTCAAAGAAGTGAATAAACCTCCTGTATAATGAAAATAAATTTCATAATCAATTATATATTAACCCTAATATAGACATGCTAAAAACTTTATAATTATTTTTCAACCATTTATTATAAATATATAAATTTATTCTAGTTATTTTTCATTATTAGGTTTTATAACATAATTTTTTGTATTTCATAAAAACGACAATAAGGAATGATTGAATCCTACCAAGTGGGTTCAGGTAAATCATTCCAAGATTATTAAAAATAAAATAATAATTGTTTTAATTTATTTAATATGTCTCATTTTTTAATTCCCCTGAACTAGAATCCACTAAACTGGTGCTCCGAACCAGATCTTCACGTGACCTCAAGCGCGCCACCCCATACTCCAGAGGTTTACGACTAGCATCGAGGGTCTAATGAGTCGCATGGGGAGACTATACCCTATTTACCAGAGTAATCCATTGTAGAACACAATATGAAAATCAGAAACAATATAAAGTACTGATAAAAGTGTATAACCAAGCATTTCCCAGATAGGGTACAAAAAAAATCATATACAACCATGTCAGTCCATATTAGTAGTGTAAAATGGAAGAATACCAATTCAAATCAAATGGACAAAACTTTAAACAGGTCCCAACTCCATGTTTGGATCATTATTTATAATACATCCTGAGCCCAACTCAACACCTCACAGTAGGGCCTCTACCCTTGTCCGGACCTAGAACTGATAGATCTGCTCGAGTTCCCAATGGCGGCCCAAGCATGGTGTGAGTACAAAATATAGTAGGCCACACCCAATAGTGTCTACAAAATATCTAGTCTAATATATAGTGAATTTAATTAATAAATAAATGGTGTGTAAGAAAGGTATAGTTTGGGTGCCACTATTTAAAAAGATTCATTTAATTAAGGACAATCAATTATCCCAATTCCATTTCTTATACCATTTTCATTACATAATCCATATTGATCACATGTTCCATAGGTTTGGAATAAATATAATATCTACAAGGTCTAAGGAAATCATTCACAATTTACAGAGAAAACAAAGAAAGTCCATATCTCACTAGTTAACCACATGTCACATCAACACATTTTCTTCACCTCGAATCCTCAGTCCGAGTGGAATGACATCAATACAATAACCTCACCTTGGAGCCTCAGTCCAGGTGGAATGACATCAATACAATAACTTCACCTTTGAGCCTCAGTCCAGGTGGAATGACATTAATACAATAACCTCACCTTAGAACCTCAGTCCAGATAGAATGTAACCATTAGGGTATTTGAGCATCAGTCCTTATCCCTAACCCATGCATTAAGGGTGGAGTTTATACCATCAATCTAACTCAACCCATGGGTGTAGAACCTCAGTCAATACCACACACTACCAAGACATGTGCACATGAATATTTATCAAATCACCACAACCATACCATCAGAGAACCAAGTATATTCAATGCCATTGTATATCACAATACATAACAAAACATAACATAACCAATTCCATTGGGAATCAATATTCACAATGCATAAAAAATAACATAGAAATTAATACTATGCCACAACCCATTGAAAAATTTTCCACATTTCACATCCTTTATCCATTCATCTCAATTACCTTTTTATCACGCTTATCTCACTAAGCATTCATTCATTGTACCTATCTCACTAAGCATCGTTCATTAGGCCTAACTCACTAGGATGTAATACCAGGCTCATAATCCATTCTATTACGGTCTCTAGTGATTTCCACTTAATAACACATTCACATAATTTCCAAATACAATTCATATCCATTTATCCAAATTCCCATTTTTGTGCCTTAACTGATTAGTTGTATCCAACCACCCCTTTTCCTTACCCAAATTCATCATTGACCATTCATTAACCAATTTAGCCCATTTATCATTTCACACGCATTTACCCACTTATGCATTCCAAACACAATTCTCATATCACATAACACAATCCCTTCATTACATTAAATCTTTTAGGTGAACCACCTAATTATCATGTATTAACTCATTCCACAACTCATCCCCAATTATCATTTCCCATGATTATCACACTAAGAATAAACATGTATAAACCTAACACCTTATCTTTTACCTTTATCTCACTTAACCTGTTTTTAATCCCACCAATACCCACATAGGTCACCTCCCTACCCAGGTGTGTTACTAGGACTCCAATTCACATCCTTCGAGCATAAAATCATATTCACCCTAGGCTCTATGTTATCACACAACGACAATACATTTACATAGATAAAATCTAAGTCTAGGAACGTTTGTACACCCCATGGGTGGCCCAAACAAAGGTCACATCGTCCTCCATAGATCCCACGGGGATCACGAGGGTTCCATTAGGTTGTTTAGACTCACTAAACATCACATCAAACTGATGGCATGACAAACTCTTCAGAAGTGGCGAAGAATAAATACACTTCATGCACAAATCTCTGTAAAACTCATGGGATATAACTTATTGACCACCTATCTCGAATACATTGATGAACGCTCCCTTAATTGTGGCCTTCGATCCAGGTTAAACACCCTTTGGAGCCCCAACCTAGATCTCACTTGAAAAAGATGGTTTGAGAGCTTTGGAATGAGATGGAAGAAACAACAAACCCTAATCGGCAAAAGAGAAGAAATGAGAGGATTATACGAACTTGGAGCTTCGATCTACAACTAGCGTCACTCCAAACAACCAAGAAATGAGGGAGATTCATCCATGAGAGCTGTTGAGGTTCTTGTGGCATCACTAGTGGTAGATTTGGTGGAATGGTGGAGAAACCCGAAGTGGTTCTTAAACTCCCAGGGTGGCATTTTTGTAATATTTTTCCAACTTTTCTAGGTCGCACAGTTTACCCACACAGTTTTCCAAACCGTGCGCAAACCATTCAACAACTACTACCCACGATATTCCATCCACACTATTTCCTAAATATCCCATGGTATTTTTCCAAAACCGTGCACAAACTGTGAAAAGTCTATTGTCCGTACAGCTAATGACCAAAATCACTTGGCATCATTTTCTAGTTTACCAAACTCTAACAGTGACAAACCCGGTATTACCTAGAATTAAACACACAATCCTTCCTACCTACTTTCCTGAAGGTCTTGTCCCACTACTATACATCCAAATGCAACCCAGAAATCTCTGCTACTCGACTAGTTAAACCATTATAAAGCACTATATTAGGGACAACTCACCCGAATAGTGACCACTGGAGTCCTTCCAACCCAATACATTGACCACAGCATCAACCAACCATTTATCTGGTATGGTTCTCTACACCATTTCTGGTTACTTGGAACCTCCTCCATCGATGAAGGACCACCATAACTCAATCCAACCTTCCCCATTTCCTAACACATTCCAACTAACCACACCATAACATCCATAGGAGCATTACCCCGCCTTCGCATCCAGTAGCACCGTCACAACCACTCGGAATGGCATTCCCTCAATATCCATTCAAGGACTACGATTATCCTGACCTCACTCAGGTAAAAATTTATTTTGAAAGGTTATTTAATTTATAATATAAATTTATAGGTGGGTCACTCTCACCTAACCCATCAATTTTACCATCTCAGGTCGGACCACCTTCAACTGGATTGCACCAGAACACCCACCTTCCACTGATGGTATGCCACCCCTTTCTCACCTTCACAAGGTGATTACTGACATGAAGTCTATCATTATCATTCCACTCACCCACTGAAGTTATTTTATGAATTCCAGTAGAATTCATTATCATGTCAATACCTCCCTCTAGACTTTCATCAACTTCACCATTGGCATGATACCACATCACATAGCCAAGGTTCATTCATATTCAAAACATTTAAAACCACTCAAGGGAAAATTACCCGTGTCTAACCCCAATGTTACTTGGAGTTATAGGACACCAACATCACTTTCCACAACTTGTTCTCATATCCAACCAGAGCCTCCTATGACCCAGCACAGGTCTCAAAATATCCACTTGGAACCACCCTGAGATCAAGTCAACAATTGGCTCATTTTCCACCACATCCAAGACCCACATGCCTCTCTGAGAAACCTGACACTCACCTCACTAGTTACTCATTCCTACCCTGGTTCCCCTACGTCATCTTGATGTTCCCTTTCCCACATCCAGGGCTGATTTATCACTCCACACCTTAGGAGTTTTGTTATCATTTCTCTCCATAAGGGATTCCAACTGCCTCATCTTAAAACCGATCACAAACTAAACTCTAAACATAGATATGGATATCCACCCTTTTTTCCAAAACAAGAGAATGAACATCACCCAGTTCCCATTCTCATCATCCATGAAAAGATCCCAAGGAATTTGTTGACATTCAGCCCTTCCTTAGGTCCTCACCCTATGTCATCGAGGGTGTACATCTCGTCATCAAAATCCACACATACTGATTCCTTGCGCATAAACTCCAGGGTGTCCCCCATCTAACCAATCACCTCCATGTCTCTTGGAGAGATCTAGAGCTTATCAATATACCTAGGACAATGTCAAGATATTGGGAATTCTCGTCACTAGCTAAGGTACACTAAGATTTCATTGAATAACCCCACCACCAAATTATCTATTTCTAATGTCATGTTATGGGACACCATGACCTTCCCGGAATCTCGGGATTCCCTACCGAACATGCCACATCAACACATAACCATAACCACTCAGGTGTTATTTCAAACTAGGTTCAACCATCTCTCCACAGCCAAGACCATTCATACAACATGTTCATCCACAAGACCACCCTTACCTCGAGTGTCACCATCGAGCGGGAGTATATAACCACACATTATCCACCCTTATCTTTTATGTTTTAAACAACTTCTAGACCTCTCTCATACATCACGTTGAAGGTTGACCTAAAAAAACTCCCTTGATTGGAGTCAAAACTTGGATAAGCTACAGGCCCTCTCTCCAGACCACACATATCATGAAATGAATGAAGAAAAGGGTGTGAATGGAACTCTCACTCCCATTCTGATGCACACTATGCTTTGCGTACCCAAAAACAAACTTCTCTGGGTTCCTCACCAAATGTGTACAAATTCATTGGAACTACGGAAAATCATCCTCCCGGAAGTAGAGTCACAACTCGCAAGGTCTCTACTCACATGGTCACCAAGACCCATGCACTATCTTTAGGGTCCAGCATGCACTCTGGACAGTCACGAACCACGAGAGTTTCCTCACTCACATTACCAAACAAGACCTCAAAACCCAAAGGCCACATACCTACCATGGGTTCCCTAAACACACCACCTAAAACACATCATAACTGGTCCAGCCTTACAATCCAAACCCAAAGTCTCAACTAGGGAACTCTTACTACCCCAACATGTACTTACAAGGGTCATACCAATAAAAACATGGATACCCACCTTTGAACCCAAACATTTTCATTCCAAAAATTCCATTAACTCGTCACTTCAAAGAATGGACGATAAAATTTAACCATAGTTGGAAAAGATGTCACACTATCAACCATAAACAAACCATTCTTCATACTCTATCCCAATGGTTATCATCACACTTAGATCAATACCCCATACCATACCTACCGTAGTCATGGTCAACATGGGGTAACCAACTTACTCAATCACAAGTCTTTCATCAGCACATATTCAAACCAATTCTTCATCCACAACACGATCCTTCACATTTCTCATTTCACAACATGTAAAATCGTCATTTTTTAACACATTTACACCGTTCATTAAGTAAAATTCATTAAAAAATTTTACCATAATTATGAAACTCCTTTTACTTTTGGACACCGAATCAACCCTTATAATTATTCATAACCCAAAACTTCAACCCAGTCACAACATTTATTTATACAGGATATTCCTTAACTCTTTATTTTCATTCTTTTCATTCTTCCACTTTCATTACAATTATTAAGAATCATTTTCTTCATATTTATCACTGACATAAAATGCATTCAACTCTCCATGCCCCGCACACCCATCCCCTATGAGTGCCTATAAAGATGCATGCCACCTATATCCTTAGGTGCCTAAAATGATGCATGAATTCACATCCCCATGCATTCCAAAAATGTGCGAAATATCATAAATCAGTAAAATCACACAACATGGGCATCACCTAATGGTAAAATATCATTCAACTGTAATATCACACATCAAGAACAACAATTCCCACCCAGGGTGACTTGGGTTTCCCCTCGTACATGGGTTAGCTACTCCCAAGAACGAGTTTATTAACAAGGCCTGAAACTATCCTATTCTCCTATTTACCATCCCCAAATAGGTATAAAGAGAAAATAACCTCCTTTTATACCACTTTGTAATGTCTCTAACACAAAATATACTAAAATGGTGCTCTGAGTCGGGTCGTTACATGACCTCAAGCACACCTCCATGTATTCCAGAGGTTACTGACTAGTAGAGAGGGTCTAATGTGTCACGGGGAGAGACTATACCTTCTTTAAAAAATTATGGCACAATTGAACACAATATAAATAGAGGAAAAAATATGAAATACCAATAAAAGAGTATAACTGAGCATTTCCCTGACATGGTACAAACCACAAATCAAATACCACTATGTCATGCCATACTAGTAGTGCAAAGTGGAAGAATCCCCAAAGAAAATAAAATGGTCAAAACTCCCAACAGGCCCCGACTCTGAGTCCAGGTCCTTCTCCATGTAAATCACAAGCCCAAATCAACATCTCACAATAGGGCCTCTTCCATTTTCCTGACCTAAAACAAATAGATCTGCGTGGGTACCCAACGGCGGCCCGAGCAGGGTGTGAGTATAAAACTTAGTAGGCCACCACCAACGGTGTATACCAAATCAAAAGCCTAATAGAAAGAGCGTGTAATTACTAGATAAATGGTGAGTAATAAAGGTATAGTTCAGGTGCCATTATTTAGTAAGATTCATTTAATTCCTGACTATAAATTATCCCAATTCCATTTCTTATACCATTTTCAATACAAAATCCATATTGATCACATGTTCTATGGGTTTGGCACAAATATCATCTACACAAGGTCTAATGAAGTTATTCACAATGTATAGAGAAAAAAACAAGTCCCTATCTCATGAGGGATCCACATGTCACATCAACACATTTTCCTAACCTTGAAGCGTCAGTCCAGGTGGAATGACATCAATACAATAGCCTCCCCTTGGACCCTCAGTCCTGGTGGAAATAAATCAATACAATAACCTTACCTTCAATCCTCGGTCTAGGTAGAATGACATAAATAAAATAACCTCACCTTATAGCCTCAGTCCAGGAGGATTTCATCCATTAGGGGATTAGAGAATTAGTACTTATCCCTAACCTATGCATTTGAGTGGAGTTTAGAGCATCATTCCAACTCGACCCATAGGCATAGAACCTCAGTCAAATCCCCACACTGCCAAGCCATGTGCCCATTTTTATTTATCAAATAACCACAACCATACCATCACACAACCATGTATATTCAATGACACTGGATATCACAATACATAACACAACATAACATACAAATTCCGTTGAGAATCGACCTTCACAATGCATAACAAACAACATGGGAATTAATACTATGCCACAACCCATTGACACATTTTCCACATTTCACATCTTTTATCCATTCATCCCAATTTCATTTTTATCACACTTATCTCACTAAGAATTCATCCATTGTGCCTATCTCACTAGGCATAATTCATTAGGCCTAACTCAATAGGCTCTAATAAATAGATCATAATCCATTATATTATGGTCTCTAGTCATTACCACTTAACAAAACATTCACAAAATTTCCAAATACAATTCATATTCATTTATCCAAATTCCCATTATTGTTCCTTAACCCGTTGGGTATATTCAACCACCCCTTTTCCTTAACCAAATTCGTCATCGACCATTCATTAACCCTTTTAGACTGTTTATTATTTCACAAGAATTTACCCACTTATGCATTACAAACACAATTCTCATATCACATAACAAAATCCCTTCATTACATTCAATCAGTTAGGTGAACCACCTAATTCTAATGTATTAACCCATTCCACAACTCATCCCCAATTATCATTTCCCATGCTTATCTCACTAAGAATAAACATGTATAATGATAGACCCTTAGTTATTACAATTATCTCACTTAACCCATTTTTAAGCCCACAAATACCCATATAAGTAACTGATGAGAGGGTTTTATCATTTATCCCTCACCAATAAATTATTATTACCTAAGAGTGTACCATAGTGGCACAACCTAGGGTAGATCTCGAAGAGGTCGCTCACAACACAATGAATTTCTATTATCACTGATTATAACCTAACTAATATAAAACATCTTATCCACTAATAGAAATGGGGGTTTGATTCTGAAAATACATAAAATATAATATATATTAATAATAAAATTAAAAACAAAATGGAATGAAACAAGATACAATGAATTTAGTGAATAATTTTTGTCATTATTGGGGGATCATGGTGATAAAATCATTGTTCTTTAAAAATATGTATTGTCAATACTCTACTCAATGATGAGATCAACCCTATCACTCAACACCTTCCCGTGAATTGTTATAATCCTACAAAGTCCCTCCAAATTCATGATAATACTCACTCATATCATCACCATAATTCTACTCCACCCTGGATATGATATTATTATGAAGGAGAAAAAAATTAAAACGGGAAAAAGAAATCAGTAAAAATGAAAGTGTGGTCAACCATAAACCAAAAGAATTTTAGTACTATTGAAATTTCCAGAATCAAATAAATATAAAAATTTAATCACAATAAACTCAAGGACCACCACTCCCCCCTTGAACAACAACGGGTGTTAGTTCTCCATTTACATGGAGATTAGAATGATCATTATAGGGGAACACAAAATACTAAATGAAAAAGAAGATAAATGCACATAAGAAAAAGAATAAATTAGATAAAATATAATTAAAATACAAAAAAAATATTATGGATACCAAACTCCACCAATCCCCCTTGAAAATGGAAATGTTTTAAGAGGTAGAAGAGGTGACTATTAATAGAGAAAATGGGTGAGAAAAATTGTCTCCCAATCTATCCACCAGATTGATCTGCACTTTATCCTAATTAAATGGCAGAATCTTGGGATGTTTCCTTCATAAAGATTATTCTATTTTGTGATCCTAATCATCCTTCAAAATATCATATTCAATGGAGACGTTTGTAGAATGTTATTATAGTTTTAGTCAGAAACATTTAATCTGGTCAGTTGACTTTCCATATTCTTTTTTTTCAAACGTTCCATTCCATTATGACCTTTAATAAATCAAACTACCTTGTGGAACACACTATAAATGTTCATCCTCATCATCTGTTCTATCTCTATGCCAACGTTAATCTTGATTTGACCGGCCCATATGGAGATATAATATCAATAGTAAATGTGTTCCGATTTGTACATAATTTTCGAGGCCTGATTTGTGAGCTATATGTTAGCCTACAAATGAATGATTGAGCATTGAATCTAGAAGGATCAAATAGGACCCAAAATTTATGGAAACCCAAAAAAAGGAATTGCACAATTTCATTTTTTTAGAAAATTTTATGGCTAAATTACAGAATTCAAATAAAATAATTAAATCCCATAATTAGGCCATTTAGAAATTATGCTCAAAATTCATCTACAAAATAACAATGTGACAATTTCCCATAAAATTACACTATGTTAGTATTTAAAACATTGAATTATAGTATAAAATATTTGATAAAGTTTACTTCATCACTCCCCCATACTTAACCATTGCACTCTTGGGCAATAATATTATATTCAAATCATATTCCACACAACAATCAAGCACAAGAAAACATCAATGATCATTTCCAAGGTTGAATTCCATCATATATCCTATATGAAAAACAATTCAATCTCATCTTCATTCCTGAAATTTAAATTTTTTCAACCTGATAAATTAATCCATCCATTTCCCAATCACAACCTACCTCATATTGAATTTTATGTCACTCTTCACTCAAGAGAAATTAGATCTATAGTTATGCTCATACATGGAAATCGCATGTATCACCATATGATTTGAAAATTCTCATTTTTACGCAGCTTGAAACATGAAAATATTTTCAACCATGAGGTATTTTTTAGGAAAATTCTATGGCTTAGGTTTAGTGAGAAAATGATTGAAAATTTAAGGCTGGAAAGATGAGGTTTTGACTCTTAAGTACAATGCATGAATATTAAAGTAAAAACACAAGATTAACCTCATTTAGATCCCCTTGAAAGTGTGAAACACAACTCCAATGCCAATTTTATGACATGATGCATGATCCAATCAGTGATAACAATTAATTATATCATCGAAATTCTCCCCCGTTTTTCCTATCTTTTCTAATGCTCTAGAAAGGGACAGATTTATTTTCTTTATTTTTTTTCTTAGAGAATGATCTGACAATTGAATACAATGAATGGATAAAAATAATGACCTTTATTTGAAAGAGTAACATGAGACATAAAAGGAGGTAAAATGAAATATTCATGCTCACCTCTATTTTTTCATCATTTTTTCCAAAAATTTTTCTTGAAGGAGAACCAAATGAATGAAAAAATGTACAATGAAATATTTACTCAAGCTCAATTCTCTCATTATCCACTTCCCATAATATTGAAACAAACCTCACACCAACAACAAGTAAAATACACCACAAAGAAACACATAATAAAGGCTCATCCCCCACACTTTAACTTGAAATATCCATGAAAAATTATCAAGAGTGCGGGTAGGTAAGGAAAATTCATCTTTTAATGTGGCTTAAAACTATAAGTTAATTCATGGCATATAAGGGCTAATGAAGGATAGATATAAGGGTGGGTCTCAATATAAAAAATTTTTCTATCCAAATAGATGCCTCAATCATATCAAAAATATTCCATGAAATCCAAATCTTCGAAAGAGAAAAATCACAAATTCGAGTTGTCACACAAAATCGAAGTTTCCCTCAAGAATGTCTGATGATTAGGAATAATATTTCAAAGTGGATTAGAATACCTCATATGACTAGAAAAATGATTTGATTCATTGTTTCATGTTCATGGATTTCAAAAAATTTGTCAAACTCATAAAAATGATTGAAAATCCAATTCAGGGATAAAGTTTTCACATCAATAATCCTTTAAAATCCATTTTTTCAAAAATCATTTAAATTTTCTTAAAATCAATTGATTATGATAAATGATAAGAATTTACATTGAAACTCAATAATCCTAAAAATATGAAATAAAAAAAGGAAAAGCACAAATGAACAACTAAGAAGTTTTATGCTCCCCCCACACTTAGATTTAACTACCCCTCATTTTATCATAATAAAATTAAATGTAAGGGCGGAAAAAGGAAAGGAAAGATACAACCAGACATTATTTTCCACTGGTAGCAATGATATAAGCTCCAAGATACTACCACTTCCTCCTAGAAAGAACGAAATAATAAAATTCATAAAAAAAATAAATAAATAGAAAGAGGTTGGTAAAGGAGTATAGAACATGGTTTATACCCCCCCCCCATGTGGGTGATAGTATATTACTTCCACTAATCAGGTAGTTATAGTGGTTTAACCCCAATCATATGGTGGGAGTGGTTCCATTGAGATGAACCACCACAAGTGACTTTTCATAGTTTCCATGAGTAGAAACTAAGAATAGAGAACCCTGAAGAAGATAAGAAAATTACCCACCCCTATGAAAGAATAAACATATAAATTAAGCTCCACTATAGAACGGAAAAGAAGATAGGGGTACTCCCTGATGACTTTCATGATGTTCTCCACCATATGGTATAAATTTTTTGAAGAAGAGTAGTAGAACCACATGAATCTCTATCTCTTCTTCTTCGTTGACCATCACCACTTGGGTGTTTCCTTCCTTAACATCAAAGGTATTATCCATTTGTGCTCTGTCAAAAAATTTAGTAAGGGACAACTTTTCAAATAATTCAGCTTTAATAAGATTAAAACATGAATAAATAAATAAATAAATCTTTCATTTCATGTAATTCATCTTGTAAATTTATCTCTTTATGAAAGTCCATTGGAAACTCCATCTCAATATGTATATCTTCTGTATTATCTTCCAAAGTGAGAGAGATGTAGAATGGTGCTCGATCTCCCACATTTTCATCATCAAGGAAGTCTTCTTCTTCAACCATCTCTGGAAATGGTGTGGATATGTTTGAGGCTAGTTCATTCATAATTTCATCCTCGCATGGATCTTCAATTAAAAAATTTGAAAAAATAAGCTTTGATTCCTCTTTTCTTGAGCCTCCATTTGAGATGACAATTCCTTTGTGGAAGATGAAATAAATGTCATTTGATTCAACAACTCATCTATCATTTTTGAATTCTCATACAACTTAATCTTCAGTGATGCTTGTTTGATAACCTCAAAAATATTTTTAGCATGAAAATCATATGAAAAATTACATTGATATTCCATCATTGAACCAAGAAAATAAACATATGAAATGATTTTCAATTTTTTTGTTTCTGAATTTTATGATTTTTTTGGTTTTTTTTTAAACTAGTGCGATTAAGCGCTAGGCCTCCCCAAAAATGGCGAAAAATTGATGATATGGGTTTTAGTATATCCCTCACCAATAAAATATTATTACCTAAGAGATTACCATAGTGGCTCAACCAAGGATCAATCTCGAAGAGGCTGCTCACAACACACCGAATTTCTATTGTCACTATTTATAACCCAAATAATATAAAAATAATTATATACTAATATAAATGGGTGTTTCATTCATAAAATACATATAATATAATATATATTAATAATAAAATTAAAAATAGAAAGGAATGAAATAAGTCACAATGAAGTCAGTGAATAATCGTTGTTATTCTTGGGAGATCGTAGTGATAAAATCATTGTTCTTTAAAAATATTTATTCTCAGTACTCTGCTCAATCTTGAGATCAATCCTATCACTCAAAACCTTTCCATTAATTCTTATTATCCTTCATCATCCCTCCTCATGCAAGATAATACTCACTCACATCATCACCAAAATGCTACTCCTCTCAGGATACAATATTATGATGATGGAGAGGAAAATTTTAAAAATGGAAGAATAAATCAATAACAATGAGAGTGGGGTGAACCCTACACCAAAAACATTTTAGTACTGTTTAATTTTCCATAATAAAATAAAGAGAAACAGTTAATCATAATTAACTTAAGGACCACCACTCCCCCCTCGACCAACAATTAGAGTTAGTTCTCCATTTTCATGGAGATTAGAATGATCATTGTGGGGGAACACAAAATAAAAAATAAAATAGAAGACAAATGCACAAAACAAAAATAATAACTAATATAAAATATAATTAAAATATAAAAAACTATTACATATACCAAACTGTATCATGCCCCGTTGAAATTGGCTATATTGTAAGAGGTAGAATAGATGACAATGTATAGAGAAAATGGGTGAGAACATTTGCATCCCAATATGTCCACCTGATTGATCTGCACATTATCCTACTTAATTGACCAAATCATGGATTGTTTCCTTAATAATGGTTGTTCCAGTTTATGTCCCATGTCTACCCTAAAAATTTCAGATTTAATGTAGAGGTGTGTATAATGTTATTACTATTTTAGTATGAAACACTCAATCAGGTCAGTTGACTTTCTATATTCCTCTTTTCCAACATTCCATGCCATTGTTACTTTTAATAAATCTAACTACCCCATGTACTCCTTTATAAATTTTTATCCCCATCTCCGGTTCTATCTTCATTCCAAATTTAAGCTTCATTGGACTGACCCAGATTGAGATATAATCTCAATAGTAAAAGTCTCCAAATTTTTACATAGTTTTTGAGGCCTAATTTGTGATCTATATGTGAGCCTCCAAATAGATGATTGATCATTTAATCATGTAGGATAAAATAGTCCCCATGATGTATGGAAACCTACAGAAAATAAATTTCACAATTTCTTTTAGTTTATAAAAATTTGTGGCCAAATTACATAATACAAATAAAATAATTAAATCCCAAAATTAGTCCATTTAACAATTATGCACAAAATTCATCTAAAAACAAAAAATGTGACAATTTACCATTAAATAACACTGTGGATGGATTTAAAACATTGATTTAAAGTATAAAATATTTGAAAATCTTGTATTCATTTGTCACTGCCCAACCCAAGTGTGTTACTAGAACTCCCATTCACATCCTCCGAGCTTAATATCATATTCACCCTGGGCTCTATATTATCACAAAATGTCCCTACATTTACTTATCTAAACTCTAAGTATGGGAATGCTGGAATGCCCCATGGGTGGCCCTAACATAGGTCACATCATCCTCCAGGCATCCAGTTAGGATAAATAGGGTTCCATTGGTTTGTTTAGACTCCATAAACATTACATCACACTAATGCCAAGATGAACTCTTCATAAAAGGGTATGAATATAAACACTTCATGCACAAATATCTATAAAAATCAAGGGATATAACTTGAAGACCACCTACCTTGAATCCATTGATGAACGCTCCCTTAATCGCAGAATTCAATCCAGGTTCAAACACCACTTTGATCTCCAACCAAGATCTCAACCTAAAAAAGAAGATTTTAGAGCTTCAGAAGGAGATGGAAGAAACCACAAACCCTAATATGCAAACATGAAGGAATGAGAGTATTATACTTAACTATAGCTTCGATCCTCAACTGTAGGTTCTCTAAATAACCAGGAAATGAGGGATACTGATCTATGAGAGCTCTTGAGGTCCTTGGTGAGTCAATAGGGCTAGGTGGGGTGGAATGTATGAGAAACCCAAAGTGGGTCTTAAAATCATGGGGTGGAATTTTTGAAAATTTTTCTATCTTTTCTAGGCCGCACGGTTTGCCAAACTGTGCAAAAACCATGTGCCAGTTACTGTCCAAAAGATGCCACCCCGCACGGTTTCCTAGAGATCCTGCATGGTTTTTCCCAACTATGCGTAGACTATGCAATGGATACTATCCGAGAATGGCTGGTCTGCATGATTTACCATTTCGGTTTCACCTAACCATGCGCAGACTGTTCGCATGGCACCGCTTGGCCCGATTCCTCTTCTATTTTCTCCCCAAGCCCTAAGGAACCCTCAATCCCCCACCTGAACATGTGAAACACATATATAGCCACAAAGAAGTGATCCAAGCCAACATTTAATCAAAAACTTACCTTATGAAAATTTAGGACCTTAAGACCTCCCCACCTTATGACAGCTCATCCCCGAGCAGCCCTCCCAAGCACCATTATGCTTCCGTAACCAAAGTTCATTCCACTAGGCATGCCTATACACCCACTTTAGAGGTTCTTGAATGCACATCATAGGGCCACCGAGCATGGATCAGGGGCACAGACCTTCCCCACAATACTTCCACACTACAACCACCACACGAGTGAACGCTCCTCAAGGGTCCATACACTTAAACAATTCACACCACAAGAAATTCTTGGGGGACCTAGGTGACAACACCTCACCCAAAACACATGGAACTTAACACATAACATCACATCACCATAGAGGGACAAATAGGCACCTCCTCAGCCTGATTTATTTATACGACTAATGATGAAAATCACATGGCTTAATTTCCCAGTTCACCCAACTCTAACGGTGAAAAACCAGATATCACCTAGAAGTAAACAAGCAATCCTTCCTACAACCTTTCCTGAAGGTCTCATCCCAAAACTATACATCCAAACGCAACTCAAAACTCTAAGCTACTCAGCAAGTTAAACTGTTCCAAATCTCTCTACTAGGGCCAAATCACCCGAACAGCGACCCCTCGAGTCCTTCCAACCTAAAACTTCGATCACGTCATCAACAAACCATTTATCTGGTATGGTTCTCTCCACTATTTTTGGTTACATGGAACCTACTCCTTCAATGAAGTATCACCAGAACTCAATCCAACATTCCCCATTTCTTAACACGTTCTAAACCACCGCACCCAAGCATCCATAAGAGCATTATCGTACCTTGGCTTCCAGCCCCACCATCAAAACCATTCGGAATTACATTCCCATAATATCCATTCAAGTACAAAAATCATCCTAACCTCACTCAGGTAAAACATCTTTTTCAAAAGAGCTTTCCTCTAAAACATAAACCTAGATGTGGGTCACTGTCACCTCACCCATCATGTTTACCATCTCAGGTTGGACCACCTTCGACTGGCTTTCCCCAGAACACCCACCTTCCACCGATGGTACACATCCCCTTTCTCACCTTCCCAAGGTGATTACTGACTTGAAGTATATAATTATCATTCCAAACACCCACTAAGGTCAATTTCGGAATTCGAGTAGAATTAATAATCACAAAATTACCACCCTCCATACTTTCATTGACTTCACCCTTGGCATGACACCACATCACATAGCCAAGGTTCATTCAACTTCACAATGTTCAAAACCACTCAAGGGAAAATTACCTGTGTCTAAACCCAATCTTCATTAGATTTATAGGACCCCAACATCCCTTGACACTTCTATATGTCATATCCAACCACATCCTTTTATGACCTAGAACAGCTCTCACAAGCTTCACTTTTAACCAACCTAAGCTCAGGTCAACACTTCGATCATATACCACCACATCCAAGACCCACATGCCTCTCTGAGGAACCTGACATGAATCTCACCAGTTCCTCATAATAAACTCGGTGCCACTACATCATCTCAATGTTAAATTTCCCACATACAAGGCTGATTTATCACTCCCCACCTTAAAAGTTTTGTTACATTTTCTCACCATGAGGGACTCCAACCACCGCATATTAAAACTGATCAAAAACTGAGCCCTAAACTTACATATGGCCATCCAGACTTTTTCCCCAAACAAGAGAATGAATGTCACTCAGTGCCCATTCTCGACTTCTGTGAATGGAACCCAAGGCATTTGTCGACATTTGGGCCATCCTGGGGTCCTCACCCTACTTCATTGAGGGTGTACATATTGTCATCAAAATATACACATACCACTTCCTTGCGTGTAAACTCTATGATGTCCCTCATCCTACCAAACATATCCATGTCTCATGGTGTGAGCTAGAGATTCTCAACATACCTGGGATGATGTCAACATGTTGTTCATGCTCGTCACTAGATATGGTATGCTAACATGTCATCGAAGAACACCACTACCAACTTATCTTTTTCTGATGTCAAGCTAAGGGACACCATGACATTCCAAGAATCTTAGGATTCCCTACCAAACGTGCCACATCAACACTTAACTGTCACCACTCATGTGTGATTTCCAACCAGGATCAACCATCGCTCCACAGCCAAACCATTCATATAACATGTTCAGACACATGACCACCCTTACCTTAGGTGTCACCACCGAGCAGGAGTATATAAACACACTTTGGCCACTCTTATCTTTTCTGTTTAAAATAACTTCCATACTTATCTCATAGGTCACCTTGAAGGTTGAACAAAACCAACTCCCTTGATTGGAGTCATAGCTAGGATAAGCCAATGGTCCTCTCTCGAGACCACAATTATCATGACATGAACGAAGTAAAGTGATTGAATGGAACTATCACTCCCATTCTGACGCACACTATGCTTTGCATACCAAACAACCATCTTTTCAAGGTTCTAAACCAAATGTGTACACATTCATCGGCAATACGGCAATTCATGCTCCCAGAATTTGTGTCACAACTCCCTAGGTCTCTACTCACAACGTCACCATGACCCAGGCACAATCCCTAGGGTCCAGCATGCACTCTGTACAGTCATGAACCATGAGAGATTCCTCACTCACATTACCAAACAACGCCTCACAAACTAAAAGCCACAGACCTACCAAGGGTTCCATAAACACACCACATAGGCCATACCATAATTGGTCAGGCCTAACAATCCAAAACCAAAGTCTCGACTAGGGAACTATTATTACACCAAACCATTATTACAAGGGTCAAAACAACAACACCAAGGATACCCACCTTTGAACCCAAACATTTTCATTCCAAACATGTCGTTCACTCGACACTTCGAAGAATTACCAACATAATTTAACCACGGTTGGAATAGATCTCACACTATCAACCTTAATCAAACCATTATTCATAATTTATACCAACGATTATCATCACACTTAGAACACTACCCCTACCATACCTACAACGATCATAGTCAAAATGCGGTAACCAACTTACTCAATCACTAGTCATTCATCTACACATATTCAAACCAATTCTTCTTCCACAACATGATCCTTTCCTCTTAAGCACATTTCTCATTCCACAACATGTTAAATCATCACTTTTTTAAAACATTTAAACCTTTCATTAGGAAAAATTCATTAACAATTTTTTCTATAATTATGAGACCACTTTTTCTTTTGGACACCGAATCAAACCCTTCAATTTATCATAACCCAAAACCATAACTCCATCACAACATTTATTTATACATGATATTAATTAAATCTTCATTTTCATTCTTTTCATTTTTCCACTTTAATTACCATTATTTGGCTTTATTTTCTTCATATTTATCACTAATGTAAAATTAATTCAACTCTCCATGCCCTGCACACCCATCCCTTGTGTGAACCTATAAATATGCATGCCACCTATATCCGTAGGTGCCTAAAAGGATGAATGAATGCACATCCCCATGCCATTTTGAAAATGAGTGAAATATCATAAATCAGTCAAATCACACAACATGTTCATCACCCAATGGTGAAATATCATTCAACTGTAACAACACACATCAAGAACGACAGTTCCCACCTAGGGTGACTTGGGTTTTACCTCGTAAATGGGTTAGATACTCTAAAGCATGAGCTCATTACCATAAATAGACATTGTCCTAATCTCATGTCTACCATTCCCAAATAGTATTAAATATAAAAGAACATCATTTGATACCAATTTGTCTTTTCCTCGACCCAGAAGACACTAAACTGGTGCTCTGAGTCGGGTCGTCACAGGACCTCAAGTGTGCCACCCCGTACGCCAGAGGTAGCTGATTAGCAGTGAGGGTATAATGAGTCACTTGGGGAGACTATACCCTCTTTACTAGAGTATGCCACAGAAGAACACAATATAATTAGTGGAAACAATATGAAATAACAAAAATGTGTATAACCAAGCATTTCCGAGGAAGGGTACAAAGCAAAAATCAAATACAACCATGGAATTCCATACTAGTAATGCAAAGTGGAAGAATCCCAAGACAAAACAAATGGCCAAAACTCCAAATGGGTTCAGACTCCATGTACAGGCCCTTCTCTATTTACATACTGATCCCAAATCAACATCCCATAGTAGGGACTCTACCCTTGTCTTATCCTGCAACCAATAGAACTTCTCGGGTACCCAACGATGGCCCGAGCAGGGTGTGAGTACAAAACCTAGTAGGCCACCACCAACGATGTCTATGAAATATCCAGTATAATAGATAGTTCTTGTAAGTGCTAAATAAATGGTGAGTAAGCAAGGGATAATTCAGGTGCCATTATTTAACAATATTCATTCAATTCATAACTAGAAATTATCCCAATTACATTTCTTATAACTTTTTCATTACATAATCCATATTGATCACATTTACATGGGTTTGGAAAAAATATCATCTACACAAGGTCAAAGGAAATCATTCACAATGTTTAGAGAAAACAAAGCAAGTCCCTATAAAACTAGGGATACACATATCAAATCAACACATTTTATTCACCTCGAAGACTCAGTCCGGGTGGAATGACATCAATACAATAACCTCATATAGGAGCCTCAGTCCAGGTTGAATGACATTAATACAATATCCTCTCCTTCGAGCCTCATTCCAGGTGGAATGACTTTAATACAATAACCTAATATTAGAGCCTCAGTCCATGTGAAAGAAAACCATTAAGGGATTAGATCATCTGTCATCATCCCTATCTCGTGCATTAGAGGTGGAGTTTAGAGCATCATTCCAACTCGACCCATGGGAGTATAACCTCAGTCAGTATCCCACACTCCCAATACTTGTGCACATTCTTATTTATCCAATCCAAATAACCATACCATCACACAACTAGGTATATTCAATGACATTGGATATCACAATACATAACACAACATAACATAACCAATGCCATTAGGATTCAACATTCTCAATGCATAACAAACGACATGGTAATTAATACTATACCATAACCCATTGACACATTTTCCACATTTCACATCTTTTAGAAATTCATCCCAATTCCCTTTTTGTCATGCTTATCTCACTAAGAATTCAATCATTGTGTCTATCTCACTAGGCATCGTTCATTATGCCTTACTCACTAGGCTCTAATACTAGTCTCAGAATCCTTTCTATTATGGTATCTAGTCATTTCCACTTAGTTACAAATTCACACAGTTTTTGAATACAATTCATATCCATTTAACCAAATTCACATTTTTGTGCCTTAACCCACTAGGTGTATTCAACCACCCCTTTTTCTTTCCCAAATTCATCATTGACCATTCATTTACCCATTTATCCCATTTATCATTTCACAAGAATTTACCCACTTATGCATTCCAAACACAATTCTCAAATCACATAACACAATCCCTTCATTACATTCAGTCATTTAGGTGCACTACATTATTCTCTTGTATTAACCCATTCCATGACACATCCCCAATTATCATTTCCCATGCTTATCTAACTAAGTATAAACATGTATAAAGCTAACCTCTTAGATTTTCCCTTTATCTCACTTAACCCCTTTTTAAGCCCACCAATACCAACATTGGTCAACCCCCAACCCATGTGATTTACTAGGAATCGCATTCACATCCTAAGAGATTAATATCATATTCAAACTGGGATCTATATTCTCACACAATGGACCTACATTTACATTGTTAAACTCTATGTCCCGGAACATTGGCACACCCCATGGGTGGCCCTAACAGAGGTCACATCGTCCTCCATGCATCGCACAGGGATAATGAGGGTTACATTAGGTTGTTTAAACTCACTATACATCAAATCACGCTAATGGAATGACGAACTCTTCACAAGAGGGTCAGAATCAAAACACTTCATGCACAAATATCTATAAAACTCAAGGGATATTACTTGTAGACCACCTACCGTGAATCCATTGATGAACGCTCCCTTAATCGTGGCCTTTGATTCGAGTTCAAACACCCCTCTGAGCCCCAACCTAGATCTCACCCGAAAAAGAGGGTTTTAGAGCTTTGGAAGGAGATATAAGAAACCACAAACCCTAATCCATAAAAGAGAAGGAAGGAGAGGATTAGACTTACCCGGAGCTTCGATATGCAACCAATAGTGCTCCAGACGACCAAGAAATGAGGGAGATTGATCCATTAAAGCTCTTGAGCTCCTTGGGGTGTCATTAGGGCTAGAGGGGTGGAATGGAGTAGAAACCTAAAGTGGGTCTTAAAATCACGGGGATGCATTTTTTTTAAAATTCCAACTTTTATGTGTCGCAGGTTTTACCCACACGGTTTTCCAAACCATGAACAAACTGTGTGACATCTAATGTACATGAGATACCATCCCACACAGTTTCCTATATATCTCACATGGTTTTTCTTAACTGTGAGAAGACCATGAGAAGGATACTTCTCGATAATGGATGGTCTGCATGGTTTACAAGCATGGTTTCACCTAACCATGCGCAGACCGTGCGCGTTGCATTGCTTGGACTAATTTCTCTTCTCTTCACACCCCAATCCCCCGGGGCACCCCTAAGACCCCACATGAACATTTGAAACACTTATCTAGCCACAAAAGAGTGATCTAAGACAACATTTAATCAAAAGCATACCTTAAGATAATTCGGTACCATACACATTTTCATTTTTTCAAATACATGAATGTGACTTGTGAAAACGGAAATCTTGATGAACTAGTTTTCAATGTGTTTAACAATTGAATGGTGATATATTGAAAAATAATTTAAATAATAATAATAGATTTAATTAATGATTAAAAACCGTTAAATATATCATTATTACATGATATTACCATTATATGACATCCCACAATCATTTATGACATAATCATTACTACATCATTTACTTAGTTAGTAAAATTGAAAAAAATAGTAATGTATTATATATTTTCATGAGTAAGGTAAATGTCATTAGATTATGTTATTATGACATATTAAAATATTAAAAATTGTTAATATAATCATATATACTCATTAAATCCATTATTATATCCATCCACTTTGGGTAGTTATGTAATGTTAAATATGTTGTTCATGGAGGTGGTAGTCCATAGTACACACAATTAATGATTATATTTCACAATGAAAGGATATGATTATAGTGTATGAAAAAGGATCATTTAAAAATAATATTTCAAGAAATATAGAATGTATCAATTGATCAAATCCAACCATTATATTATCTTTGAAATTTGGTGATGAAAGGTGGTCAACGTCACTCCATAGTAGTGGTAATCCGCACGTAAGGATAATCAATGTTATCATGTTCTAATAGATGATGGATATGATTTAATATTTTTTCAAAAATAATATAATGATATTTATGTATACTAATAATAATGATATCGTTATACAAGTAAGGTTTTTCAAAGATATTATAATAAAAAAATATATAAATAATAAGAATAAGTAGATACTCATGTTAGGTACTTGAATTTTCACTAGGAATTATCCTTATAAATAAAGGCCTTATACTTGGTAATAGTGACCAAAGCCTTGTTGACATGGTATATGTTTCTAACCTGATAGGTTAAAAAATTTATTTCGGAAAAAACTCATGAGGAAAAGTGAGAACATAAAAATAATACATGTAGCACCATATTTGAAAACACATATAAAATTACCAATATATTCCATAAAACCTTCAAAATATTGAATAAATAACCATATGTATACTCTATGGGATAGTGGTTAACTTCATTAATGGATCTTCTTATGTGATATCCTCAATGTTTTATGCCATATTTCCCAAGGTATTAATATATTCATCCATGTTTATTTTCCCCTCATTGATTCCACTTGCCAATATCTAATATTTTTTGTTGATCTAATACATTTTCTCTTCATTAAGACAAATGGGAATTGATCTTCTGTACATTCTGTCAACATCATACATTGAAACATCGATCTTGAAATCATCCTCCAAAATCTTTTCCTATGAATGTATGAGGTGCTTTAGGTCGATATACACCTTCCTTCTATCCTTATAGACACCATCAAATGACTCATTTTCCATCTACTAGTATGTATCTTTCAACCTACTGATTTTATTTTCCTTTTTATTATTAATATCTATGTTAATCTCATCACCTATAGGTTGTTATACCAACCCATGGATTCCACATTCCTAAACCATCATAGGATATGACCATGCTTTTACCTTGGTTTTCTTCAATTTTAATACTTTGAACATGGACATATAGAGGTTGGATTAGTCTTTCTTTTTTCTTTTCTTTTTTCTTTTGGTTTATTTCAAAATTTATAGAAACAATATTACCAAGCTTCATATTCCTCATGCCACACCCATTGGCCTCTAACATATGGAGATCAAACTCACACTCTGATGTTTTTTGGGAGTTGGTGTATTTATCACTCTATTGATGAGCCACCGGGTTCCTAGACCCAACCTACTTCCTCTTTCATCTTTCAATGATATAATACCACCCTTTATTAGATTTCTATTTTTCTCTGAAAAATAATTCCCTTCACAGGCCTGAGGGATTTTAAAATTTCCATAACATCACTCCTTATGTTGGTCACTCTCTAATGGAGTTCCTGGCTCAAAAAACCTTCAATCCTGGTTCGACTCACATAAGCGATGTCTAGTACCTACCTACGGTGAAACCGCCTCTCCCAGTTTTCAATCTCTTTGTGTGGATCTTGATATATCTTCATGAATGCCATAGTTAATCATCTATTCCATGACTTCTCTAATCACTCACTATTTCTAGTATATATATATCCCAAGTAAGAGTCCAATGAAATACCCTTGTTCTATGACCAATAGACTTACATCCCCAATTATCTACAACTGGTAAGTACATCATGGGGGAACCAACCCAGGGTCACACCTCGGTGGCTATCCAAAACAAGATGAGGAAACTAAAACAGGGGCTACATACATGGGAAAGAGACCTCCCTACTATTGACAAGAATATGGATGACTTAAAATAGGATATTGATAGTCTGGAAGCCATTTTGTAGGATTTAGGGAATGATTTAGTTTTTTATGACCTTGTTGACAAGAAGAACATATTTGCGAAAATGATTCTTATCCAGGAACGAAAGGCCTGGGAAAACAAGATGATCAAGTTGTTACAAGAGAGCAACAAGAACAAGGAACATTTTTGTGCATACATTAGGTAGAAATATGGCTTATAAAACCAAATATAATACCTGAGGACGGTACCTACACAGATGAAAAAGATGTAGTCTGTGAAATGGAACATTATTTTTTCAATGATCTTCTTGTAGGACTGAATGTGAGGATGCCCAACAGTTACCCAAGAGGGAGTGTAGTGCTTTGGGGTGTGACTCCCAACATTTTTTCTCCCCAGGAAAATGATTCACTGGAGGTCATACCCAAAGATGATGAAATCTACACGGCCATGACGAACTTCAATCTAGGGAGTGTGATGAGGTCGAGTTGTTTCCCATGTTTGTTTTATAGAGGCTCGTGTTAGGTGGTTAAAAGATACATTTTCAGCTATAAATGACTTTTTTAGGAGGTATTCTTCTATGGGTTTCTATCACCACGACCTTCATTCCCATTCCTAAGGTAAAGGACCCCTCCTGCATCCTTCATTATAGAGCTACGAGTATTTTCAATTTTCCCTACATGATTCCTGTGAATATTATCAACATGAGGCTATCCCATCATTTTTTCTAATGGATATCCATTGAAAATCATGGCTTTTGAGGGGTCGATCTATCCATAGAGCTACTTCTCTCGTTTAGTAAATGTTGATACCCATCAACAATAAGACCCATGGATCCAACATGTAAATCAAGCTGGACATGAATAAGGCATATGATAGGATTTAATGGGGCTTCATCAATAGGGTCCTAACAAGCATGGGCCTTTCTCCAAAGGCCTCTGAACTCATATTCAAATATTTTATCTCCTTTTTTATGGTGGTCACTTTCATGGGGAGAACTGACATGTTCTTCAAGGAGATCCACAGATTACAACAAGGTGACCCTATCTCCCTCAAGTATATTCATCCATAAACAGGATACTCTAAGACACCTTATTAACAGTGGGATTTCTAATGGATGTGTACTTCCTAACCGGAGGAAACTAAACCAACCTTCCATCTTCTTCTTGATGTTTACAGACGACACTATCATCTTTTATAATGATGGAAAGAGTTATGTGTGTGGTATCAGTTGTATTATAGAGGATTACTGTTATTGGAGTGGCTAGGTGATCAACAAATCCAAAAGTAATATATATATATATATATCAAATAGATGTGCTTCAAACTAGGCCACTCATCTATGCAGCAGATTGGACATGCAGCAAGGTACCTTCCTGATGGAATACCTCAGCATCCCTATATCATCAGGTAGAATGTGCATTAATGATTTAGATCTTGTATTGAGTAAGATAATGGATGAAGTGAATAAATGGAATAACCACTTCATATCCTTTGGGGGATGAATTGGCATAGTGAATAGTGTCTTGTCTACCATACGGGTTCATGTGTTAGCTTTTACTTCAGTGTCATGCAGTGTAATGAAATCAATTGACATGGTCATGGATGGATCTATATCGGATGTTCTATCAGAAGGAAATAGGCACTAATAATTGTGGGACAAGATGGCCCGCCCCATTCATGATGGTGGGATTAATGTGAGAAGCCTGGGGGGACACTATTCAATGCATGCAGGCGAAAAAAACAAGGGAAGTAATTGAAAATATCCCTCTCTATGAAGGGTAATGTCCCATAAAAATAGCAGAAATGTGATAGCTAATAGTAGATAGGGATCTCCCTTCTACTCCATGATCTTCCCCATCATTCTAAACCTTCATCACTACTCACATTGGATAGTAGTAGAATGTAAAATTATCTTTTAAAACCAAAAATGGGCAGGATCTGTGATTGGATTTTTCGGGTGTCCTACTCCAACAATTTCCTTCAAGGAGGAAAGATTAGATCTTTCATTCATCAGGGATGTTCTTTATAAGAACCAAAAATACATATTTGACTCAATTGTTTTCAACTTAGAACCGGACAGATGTGTGTTCACTCTGTCCAACTCAGATAAATTTACTATAAAAGACTTTTTAATAATCTATTCTCAATATCCTCATGGCAGATGGAATGATATATTGTGGGGAAAAAAGATTCCAACCAAATAAAACATTCTCATATGGATAATAAGGTATCATGCAACACCATGAGATGATAACATTAAAAAAATATGGAATTAGATTAGTGTCCTACTGCCACTGCTTTAAAAAAAGTGGAAGGAAATCACAAACCACATATTCGTTGAAGTGGAGTGGGCCCAAGATGTGTGGAGGTTCATTGGTGATTTCACAGCTCTCTTATCCCATAACCTCCATGAGGCTCTGTGTTGGAGAAATTGTTCCATTGGTCGAATGATTCAGTCTTGGAAAGAGTGGCGAGATTTTTTATCATTAGTGCTGGTTGTTAGGGTCTATGGATAGATAGAAACTAGGCTAAATAAGATGGGTCCCTCTCCACTAGAAGGTCCATTGTAGAAAAAACTAATAGTCTAGTGGTTGACATGGTCACCCATATTGGTAACTGGCAGGAATCCCCTTCACCGCATATATTATAACATAGCTCTTCTTCGAGCCTCCCTCCCAATTTCAGGTCATGTGGACATTGGGTAAAATGGATCCATCTAGAAAATGTATTTAAGATAAATACAGATGGATCATGCATCTTGGGTGACATGTGAGGAGGGTTGGAGGAATGATATACTGGTGTAAGTGTTGTTTATGCCTTCAGAGCGCATTACAATAGTGGAAACTCACTCCAAGTAGAGGATAATTAATTTCTTACTGTGATAAACCTTTAAAACTCGAATAATATCAAACTTACTCATGTGGAAAATGATTCTAGGATCTTACACAACTCCCTACATGAAAAAGGATCCATACCATGGTTGATATCAAACAATATCTAGAAGTGAAAATCTCTTTTCAACAATAATATCCAGGTCACCCACACATGGAGAGAGGGAAACAAAGTAACAGATCATTTTACATCTATGGTAGACTATAGTTTGAATGTCACATGCCTCCCCACAATAATATTTATCATGCCCATGGTGGTTAATTTGATTCAAGATGATTCCCTTGGTCTTTACTACATTATACCTTCTTAGGACTTGACTTGTCCTTGTTTCCTTGTTCCCTTGTTTATTTTGTTTCCTTTCACCTTTCTTCCTTGATTAAATATAATGATAATGGACAGACCAACACGTTTAAGGTTCCATATTATCCTCCTTCATCCCATTCAATGATAATAATTTCCTTTTCGAGTCAGAATAATATTATGGATTCTATGAGAAAAGAAGACCCCCCCCCCAAACTGAGAACCACCTTCATCGATAACAGTCTGAGTGAAAGAAAATGACACTGTGAAAGAGCTATGCCAACTCACTTCCAAGACTAGAATAGTTCATTTGTATCCTCCATGATTCAATTAAAATCATATAAATTTTTTGCAATCATATGATCACAGATTCCAAAAAATTACGATTTGTGATGAAAATCCAAAAAATGTGAAAGAATGGTATCGTAGAGATCTTATATAATGTATTTAGGAGGATTGGAATTCTTCATATACCAGAATCTGGAGGATTTGTGTCCTAAATTCCTATATGATGAAAATAATAAAAATATAGGATACATGGAAAACTTGTTTATTCTAATGGAGTACACCTTCAATCTTGATGCCAATGAATTCCAGTGGTTCCTATAAAACATCGTCTTTGACACAAATATGATGAGATATAGATTAATGAATATTAGTGACTTGAAAATATGAAAATTGTAAAAGACATAACATGATTCCAATATACCTTAGAATCAACAGATTTTATAATGGGGGAGGATTTCCAGGAAGAGATATCCAAATCACAGTGGAGGGAGGGTCATTTTTTAGGTGTAAATCATATTACCAGTGAAACTGGGAGAAGTGGAATCCAAAAATAGAATAGTGAAAGAATTCCTAGGATGATATGATATTAGTTTCAGACAATAAAAAGATCATGAAATGGTGTTGGTCCAAAACATAATGGTTTCACATTTGGTATGTAACCATGAATTAGAGACTAACCTATCGAAGTTGTCCACCTAGGGGAAACACATTCTGAAATGAACCACCAATGAAAAATCCAATAGTGATGAAGCTTGTGTAAATTCCATGGAATAAGTCGAAAGAGAATGAAGTACATTGATGGGATATTGAACTTTATGGAACACTTCACATCCAGTGATGCTAGGGAAGTCTTAAGGTCACTCAAAAGGGAAGGGTGAATCATTGAGAGGCTAGAAGTACTGGGGAAGATCATTTCTCCCTCTCATGGGGGTTGGGAGAATGATGTTTCGGACTTGGAACGACCTACCCCATCGATATGGAGGAGTGGTTGGAGTTTCATGATCACTAAATCCTTCTCACATGGGATATGGTTCTTATAAGAGATTTTTGTTTGATTTTATTGGATAAATTAAATATGAAGATGGTTCTTGACATGGTGGAAGTGTGTGATATTTATAAGTGGATAGAAGTGTATTTTTTTCAGCTGTCCCAAAATATTTTAATAATGCAATATTATTATTCATGGTTCAAAGGAAAAAAATAGAAAAAAAGTAGATTTGGAAGTGGGTGTGGGTTCAAACTCTTCTTAACCACTCATTTGAAAACATATTTTTCCTTTTTTCACCATAATTAAATCATTTTTACTGAAGTAATAGTTTTTTGGACCTTACTAATTAATTTTGTTGAAATAAATTAAAATTAAATATATTTCCTAATTTGAACCTTATGATTTCAAATATGAATTTAATTTAATCATATAAAATTTTAATAGTTTTACAATTTAATGCTAAAATAAATCATGCTATCATGAAAAAACAATTTATACAAAACATGTTTTTAATCAAAAAAACATGTTTAAGATAAAAAAATTCATGGTCATTGATTTCCATGGAATAAATTTATTTAGTATAATTTAATAAAATGTATATGTTTTAACATAAATATAAGAAAATTCTCACCTTGAAAATACTTGATTTAATGAAAACAACTGAATTAGTATTTATTGAACCCATATTTTTATTTAAATATAATAATGTCAGACATAATATTTATATGATAAATAAATATGTTAAAATGAATAAATATATTTCTTAAATATATATTATTTACTTAAGAGGATTTTTTTTAACATCTTTTATACAATTACATAATAATAAAATACAAAAAATTATAATTTTCAAAAAATGCACATTTTTTACTAAAAACCAGTATTTTCAGAAAAATTAAGAAATTGAAAATATGTTAATTTGTATGTCAAGAATTAAAAAATAAATTTTATTTAATTAATTTGAATTCAATGATTTATTAATTACATTTTTAACATAAAATACGTAATATAAAGAAAATTTCATTCATTAAATATATCCCTTTTTCTATATTGATAGATATTGATTATTTATTTTTTGAAATTGATAAATTTTAATGGTTTAAAATAATTATAGTTATTTTAGTTTTGTTACTAATGTTATTTTAAGGATTTTACTTATTTTATTTTGGAAATATCTTGTAACAAAATTTATCAAACATAATATCTATTGCACAATGATTAGAATTCCTTATCCTCACATGGAGCAAGCTCTCAAAGACATAGAGTTAAAGAAATGTAATAATATATTAATATCATGGTTGTTACACTATTCCTGCATAGAATATAAAAATAATAGGATGGTATACACAATTTTTCAATACCCTACAAGAGGTAAATATTTCTCACTCCCCCATAAAAAACAAGAATGGAAATCTATCACTATCATATATTCTAGGTGAACCATCTGTCATGACCACAACCCATTTAAGGGAATGATACAACACAAAATCCAATATCATGAATGAATGAAGAATCCCCATTTTAATGGTTCTTCAATAACTTTAAGTAAGTAGTGTTTCACCCATACTAGCCTTGGGTGGATGATATAAAACCCACTAAATAACACTTAGGTGGATAATGCACCACCAAAACTATCCCCTAAGGTAAAAAATGTACTACCCTCATAAATTTCTAGGGGAAGATATACAATACATATATGTCTCTAGGAGGATTATGAGCCACCATTGAAAATACAAGGGTGTAATATACACAACAAGTACTAGTCTCCAAGGAGATGATGCATCATCAATACTACTATTCTACTTGGACAATATACCACCAACACAAATCCTTAGGTGAATGGTGTCCCATCAATGCAAGATTACAAGATGATAAGATACCATGGTTACATATTTCTTATAATTAGGGATTCATTATTTTATTAACTAGATTATACTATATATGATTAACATCCTAGTGTTTATAATGCATGTAATATGTGAGCTTTAAGTATAGTAGTTAATCACTATATCTATAAAATTAACACACAATATTCACTCTACGACAATTTAATGTGAAATTATACATGTTCATATGTAAAATTAATAAATAATTAAATTTTTATATGATAAAAAAGGAATTCATTTTTCAATTCACCATGAAAAAATTAGCATAAGGTGATTTTTTTCTAAAATAGTTTGATTTTTGGAGAATATTTGAAAAAAGATTTTATTAAAACCGTGGAATTTTTTAACATACGATGAAGTAAGAATAATTTAAATTCTAATAAAATCAAAATTAATATTTTCAAATAAAAAATGGGTCTTTTATTTTATGTAATTTATATTTTTGAAAATTTCATTTTTGATTTACATTAATCCTAGATAACTATTATAATAATGTCATTTATATTATAAAAATCATTGAGTTATATAATTTCATACTATAAATAAATTTCTTACATAAAATACACTTTTTATAAAGATAAGGTTTTACATATTACACACACCATAATTAAAATTAACTTGTATTAAAAATAAAAAATAATAATTTATAAAATATATATAATACTTAGAATGATTATTTTCAATTTATTTTATATTTATTATTTTATATTTAGTCATTTAAAGTAAAAAACCAATGTAAAATTTAATTACCATGATAAAAAATGGTTATAGTGAAAAAAAAAGTAAAAAATAATTGATTTTTTAAAAACATGTGTAAAAATTAATGGCGAAGGTTTCATAAAGATCTTCTCACCTCATACTATATTATTACCCACTTTTTAGGAATTTACCTATCAGTAGGGTCATGCCATCATCCAAAAATTAATGGGTATTTATAAAAAATCTATTTTCTTAATTTACAAAAGCGGAACACCTATACCACTTATTACTACACTTGTTACTTCAAATATCCAATAAAATATCTAAAACATTTACTGTGTTAGATTTAAATGTAAATATCATAAGCCTATGATCTTAATTAATAGTCATAATGCTTCCTTTTCCATATAGATTTTTATAAAACATCTCATGTTATTGACATGATTATTTATTACTCCTCAATATTCTATCCTTAATCTTCTTCATCCAAAATTTATCATGACACAATAATATAAAGACATAGATATTATCAATATACTATAATTTTATTTTATTAACAAATAAACTTTAATTCAATCATTTCTATCCACTAGGAAAAACAAAAAACATCGATCCTTCTTACATGTGGACTATCGCGTCTACAAAATTATATGGTTCATTTTATTAACTACATATCATACCTAGTGGAATATCCAAATTTTATTAATTAATATAATTTTTCATTTTTATTTATAATTTGGAAATTTAATCTATCATATACCTTCATTTCATCCCATTTTTAATAAATGGAATCATTAATCATTCTAATGTGTAAAGTACCATCTATATAAACGATGAAATCCATTTATCATCTCAAACCTTCATTGATGGTTCTATGATTTAATTTAATGATGTTGAGGGAAATTTGTGGAATCATTTATCTTATATAAAATTTATATTAACATTATAGAAAAACATTTCCTTACTCGTTAAATCATTATAATACATTCTTGTTGGGGTCATTATTTACCCTATGAGAATAATGTTGTAATATTTATTACATAATTGTTTACGGGATATAATAAATATAATGTCATTAATAATAATTTATTTAATATTATTAAATTTATATATAATGTTTTAATATATATTAAATTTATTTATTAACATATCACATTATAATAATTAAACACACTGAAACCAGTTACTTATAAATTCCATTTTCACAAACCATACCTTTATTATTCACCAAATGAGAATATGAAATGGTGAATCACTGAAAGGCCATGAATATAGTATCTTGGATTATTTGGTAATTGTTATAATTGAACCAATACATTAAGAAATACCTCTTCATTGTTTTACTAGTATTAAACAATAATCAAAGTTTCATAAGTACCGATAAAAAATTATTGACCAGGGAAATGTATTTTTAATATATGATTATAAGGGATGTTTAAAAATTATAATAGATATGAAAATTTATTATAATTTGGTGATTAATGTATTTAATTTTTTTAAAAATTAGATAGAGAACATATAATAAATGAGAACATAATGTAAGGGGTTCTTTAACCCAAATTTAATTTCGTGAGATATATTGCATATTTTAAAATGTGATATATTTGATGTGGTGTGATAACTACCAAATGAATGTATTTCACCATATTTATATAATTCATGCGATTTGAAGAAACATATCATGTTATTTATTTCAATGTATTTCTATTCAAAGGATACAAATGTTTTAATGGATTTCACATCTTAATCCTAATTCACTGAGATATGATTTGGTTTCACCATGTGTTTCCATTGTGTGGGGTATGGATTTTTTATGGATTTATTTTTTTCATATTATTCATGAAATTCAATGTATTTTTTTTTACAAATGTCCCTCCCTCAAGATCTTCTGACACAAAATTTACCAAAACCATCATAAAACTCAAAAATTTCCATAGACAAAAAACCATACTAATGTTTTTTTAATGTAAAATAGTTCATAATTTCATATTTATTACATACCTATTTTGGATACTGTAATGTGGATACATTTGTGGAAATGATACACCTAGGGGTAATATCCAAGATAATTATTGTTTGAGTATCAACTCAATAGTTAATCGATGCTTGATCAGTGGGACTAAGACTATATACCTTTCTATGAACTCTTGTAGAATATTATTTTGATAATTTATATGATCTTACATACCATAATGAATTATTTTCCAACCATTTATATGGTATCTTGTAATTTCAAACAATTTAGCTGAATTATTAGTTGTTATTATAACCCAACACATTAACCATTACATTTTAAAATGCCTTATATTTATTTCATTGAATAAGGGTACTTTATATTGAATTCTGAATGTTACTAGGGTTATATATCCTCCTAGTGAACCATAATATTCTAGTAAAAATGAAAATGTTGGTAATCTATATAAATAATATTTAAAAATAGATAACTATTGATTAGTTATCCATGAATATGGATACTATTTCTTAGGGATCATTAAGATATATTTTTTCATAAACATTCTCTTTAATTATTGATATGGATTATGATTATGTTATCTATTTTGTTTTCTTGGAGAAACATATTGAAATTCCATATATTTTTATTTTAATTTGGTTGTTTATAGATGAAATGTATTTTCACTATATTATTATTGATATATTTTATATGATGAATTTGTTTCACTAAAATTAGTGATAACTGGGGCCTAATATTTTGTATCCTCCCATAATGAATTGGATGGTCCCATGAGATAAATAGACTCTGTATTTTGTGTATGATTACCCAATAAAAGCATGATATCTTAAATATGGACTTGATAAAATAAATGATGTCAGGGTTATCAACATGAGGGATGGGATGATGTCATAGATATAACATTGATTTAAATATTGATGTCTTGGATGAGGCCCTAATGGTAAATATCAAGGTGTACAACATTATGCATTTCATCACCACGAATTCAGTTTATTTTATCCATATTATGTTTTATATTTCTATTATATCCATGTATATTCTTCATAGTAAACATATTGATTATATAAAATGATACTTTATTATTACATATTATATAATGTGTATAAATATTATTATATATTCAACTATTCATATTCACTTACTGAGAATTTGGGATCACTCTTTATTTTTTCTCCTTACCAGGGGTACCATAATGTCAACTATAAATAAAATTTAGTGGTTTATTAAAATTAATAATAATGTTTATAGAAGTATTAATTTTTTATTTTTATATTCTAATATAACATGTAAGTTATATATTTATATAGTCTCCCGTGATTGTTGAACTATTTAGTCATTTTTTACATGATACCTTTTATCATATACTAATATAATAAAGTAACTGCTAACTTTTTAGGATACTACATTTAGGTCATTACAATTGGTGTAAAAGAATGTTTAGTAGGAACCTTGGGAAGTAATTTTAGAATAACATACTTAACACAAATATTATGATAAACACTTACAAATCCCATGACAATTTACTATCATTTGCATTTTTTGGTTATATATTCATAACATTATAATCTAAATATTTGTATTTCATTATTTAGATAATATTTAAAACATAATTATGGTAAATCATATCTGTACTCATAATCAATTTGGGTATTTTATTTTAGAAATATTCCATAGGGTTGGTGTTAGGATTGGGCAGATAATGGAAATATTATGGGAATTTACTTAGGCTATGACTTCAGACACATCTCATATTGATCAAACTGCTAATCCACAATATGGTTCAACAATGTTGGACCACCTCATGTGACAAAAGCCTCAATCATTAAATTTCACCACTGCTCCATTAGTATTTAAACAATGTATCGTCTCCCAAGAGAAAATATTTCTCACCACTGGAAGTAATAATAGCGAGAGAATTTTCATGGTGTCTAATTATTTAGAGGTTGATGTAAATATATGGTGGAAATTAATAAAAAAATACTATGAATGAGGAAGATATAAAAAAACATGAAATGGAAGTCTTTAATTGTGATATTCTTTGAGAGATACTTCTATCTATATAAATTTGATAATATAGAAATAAATTTTTCTCATTTGAACCAGAAGAAAAAAGAGAGTTTTTTTTAGTATTATGATTATTTTACTTGAATTCTAAAGAATATTATAGACCATGTATTAAAATTAGAATGTAGTATCAAAAATTTCATTGAAGGGATTAGTATAATCATTCATAGGGAACTAGAATGTCAAAAAATTATTTAAATTATTATTATGTATCCTCTTCCATCAGGATAAAAAATCATTTTTCCAAGTCTTACATTTTCAAAGGAATCCATGATATGATGTGAAAGGATAAATTTTATGATCTAAGAAATAATGAAATGATGAATAATTGAATTATGTGAAATAAAATATCTTATAATTATGGAAACAAGCACCATGGTTCATGATTAAATATAAAATAGATTTTTTTACAAGTGTGGTGACAAGGTCTATATGACTCATGAATGTTAGGGAAAGAAGGAAGTTGTTGATATCTACTTATTCAATAGTAATGATATGGGTAATCACTTAAAAAAATTACCCAATCATCAAGGGAATCCACCTCATAATCTGTTAATGGGTAAAGGTCAAGATTATGTGATTTCTATAGTTGAATTTGACATTACCAAATATGTGATATTAGGTATGTTGATCTCAATCATAAATATATCTAATTTCCTATTTGATTACGTATCTTCAAAACCTTATATCTCATGTTTACTTTGTGAGGATATTAAAAAAATACCCCATACCCTTAGATAGGAGTTATCAATCATGAAACCTAGCTGAAATATTTTTATAATGATGGTATGTTTGCCAGTCTGCATCATAATACATAGACACAGCTAACTTGAAAACATGATTATCATTAATGTGGATAACATTGACATACTACTAGGTTTGGATTTTATTATAATTGATTATTTTCCAATATATTTCCAAGATAATGAGATTATTCTTTGTGATAGAGGAATGGATTTATATAAATTTTGTGGTGGGGCATCATTATCTAAGTCTTACCTAGATACACCACTAAAATCCCAACATAATGAAATTATTAAATAAAAAAGGAGATGAAACATATTGGTAGAAAGGAAAACATAGGAATATAAGTTGTTTTATTTGTTTTTTCAAGAGTACATTGATGGTTTAACAAAATAATTATCCATTTATCCACTAAAAAATTAATTAGTGTTTTCTATTGAAATCTATATAATGGAAAAATCAATATCTAAGACCCCCTATAGAATCACCCTAGTAGAATTAGTGGGCCCGGATAAACAACTATAGGAGTTGTGTGAAAAGTGATTCACCAACCCTTATATTTTTCATTGGGAATACCCTATTCATTTCTTTAAGAATAAGGATTGGTCAATGATTATATAAATCAATTTTAAGGAGATATAATCCATTACAATAAAGAATATGTGTCCTCTCCCACCCATTCATTACTTATTAGATCAACTCTAGGAATTTTTTTTAAATGATTAATTATCCCTATGATTTTAAAAAATTATGATAATAATGATATATTTTTGGATAAATTTCATACAATGTATATCCATTATGAGTTTATAGTGATTACATTTAGATTCACTATTAAACCCTTAGAAATTATAGATCCAATGGATATATTATTCAAGGATTATATTGATGACTTCATAATGATATCAATTTATTATATATTGATATTTTCTAAAATCTATGGAATGTAAGATAATCATTTGTGTATCATATAATAGATTCTTAGATAAAATCTATTGTAAGTGAAATATACAATTCATGAATTTTGGCAGTATAAAGTTTTTATTCTTGGCCACGTTGTCTATAATGATGGAATATGTATTTATCTATTTGAAATGTATGTAGTTAAGGAATGTCCCACACTAAATAACATAATAGAGATTCATATTTTCCTTGGTTTAGTAGGTAACTACCAATGATTGGTTCCAAAAAATATTGATTATATAACATGTTAACTATGATGACACAATAGAGGGTTTATTTTACATGGTTAGAGTAAAGTCAAAAAATATTTAAAAAGATATATAAGAGACAATTAATGCACTGGTATTGAGTCTACTATCAGGAATGATTTTTTTAATATATTGTGAGTGTTCAATGAATGTACTAGGTTGTGTCATTATGAAATATGATATATTGGTTGTGTATGAATCAATAACATTTAATACCAATGAATAGAAATATCCAATTCATTATTTGGAGTAAAAGGATATAGTAATTTCTTTAAAGATATAGAGGAACAACCTCAATAGTGAAACTTTTTAGAAATATATTTGGATTAAAAGATTTTGAAATAATGTTTATCAATAAATGACTTCAATATAAGACAAACGATATGGCAATAAATAATCATCTACTATGATATCTTGATAAACTGCCACTCAAGGAATGTCAATGGTGTGGAATATAACTTAATTTGGAAATATCATTCAGTTCTGACCTTGAATTGGATGGAAAAGGATCATACATTCATTGATTTGGTAATATTGGATATGGACATCACTATAGAATGGTAAGCATCATTAGTTTTCTAAATGATTTTTAGACAATCCATACTAGGGATGATAAAAAAGTCCCAACATGAAGATAGTAGTTCTCAAAAGATAACTAATGTTTTTAATGATGGTAGATTAATAAACATTGTAAATGAAGATGATTAGTTAACGTATAGAAAATTCTTTGTATTCATCCCCACATCAGCTAAAAAGATAATTACATGGTGAAACATGTATCTCTTATTTATATATACACACTGGTATAAAAACTATATACAGGTATTTAATATAGCATTTCTAATAGTATAGTATGAAGATGGAAATTGTGGATTATATGTTTAGATTATATGTATTCCACGAGGCAAAGATTGATAGAAAACATCCTAAATGACTCATAAAACCTCTCTATTTACCATTTTAAAAGTGGGACGATGTTATAGTGTATTTTAACTAGAAATTTGAAGACTCCTAAATGGAATAATGTTATAGGGTTAAAATTGGATGGCCTTACCAAGTATTTACATTTCATGGGAATAAGGGAGAATTACCCCCAACTAACATTCAAAACTCCATATTAATAAAAAACTGAGGATTCATGGTACACCAATATAAATTGTATCTAATTATAATCCTTAGTTCTTATCGAAATTTTAGAGGAGCTTTCTGAACACTCTCATTAATGATATACATTTGAGCAACACCTATTACCCTCAAACTAATGGGATGTCTTAATGGAATATTTAAATAATTATAAGACAGGTTATGGTTATGATATCTTGAAATTCATGCCATGTGGGATAAATATCTATCATTGTTATAATTTTTATATATTAATTGTTTTCATTCAAGTATCAACATTACATCATATAAAGAATTGTAGTGGAAATGATTTTATACTCATACTTTTTGGGATGATATTAGAGAGAGGAACCTACTAGTCCTGGAACATGTTTGGTAGAAAACCGTGAAAGTCAGAACTATTTATAATAACATTAAGGTGGATTAAAGAATTCAGATGATCTATGTAGATACTATGATAATTGATTGATATTTGAATAGTGGGATCATTTATTCTTAATTTTTTTCTCCACGAAAGGGTGTTATATGGTTTGGGAAGTGTGGGAATACAAACCGTAGTGACATTTTTTATTTTTAAATTTTGGAAATAATTGGAGTTTAATCCTAATGTATCTATATGTGTAGAATCCCTAAAAATTGTAACTTATAGACAATTATTACATGATTACATTGTTACAAGATAGAAGGGATCAAACTGAGATGTATATATCAATTTTTTAGCCTGTAGAGAATGGATACATGCATGATATCCTTATTGAATTTGAAAAATCAATCATATCATGAATAACATTATTGGATCATTATAATTCATTAAAATATTCTAGCATCACATCTTAGGGAAATATATACATAATGAAATCTATGATCATATGTTCATCAAAGAAAAAAACTATAATTAAATCTATAATGAATACAAAATGCATAAACAATATGGTTGAGTAAATAATCAATATATTTGATATTTAATCAATAAAAAGGGCATAAAATATATCTATGGAAAAATAAAACAATCTTATAGATTATAATAAATGAAATATAAATTAAGGAAATGCATAATGTTATAAATTCCTAGTATTTCTATCCAGGTCCCAACCAATATGTCAAAAATCTGGCATTCAAGTCCTTAGAAAAGACAATTTGAGTATACAGTTTGGCATACATAATTTACCCAACTAATGTGGAAACTTATTTTATCTCATGGGACCTATTGATGCGTCGAGGTGCTATCTATAGTAATGTTTCACCCATCACATAATTATGAACAATTAATTACTCATGTATTGAATCAATAATATAATAAATAATCAATATTTCATATCAATAAATTAATATCGGTATTGAATCAAGAATATGGAACATCAATATTTACATAGTAAATGAAATATCTTCCTTAATAATATTCCTTTAACTAACATTATATATTGAAATTTTAAAGGTTCAAGGCAATGACAATTTAGTATAAAAAATATTGAACACTTCCATTATATTAAAATTATATACATTAGAGTGAAAAATAAAGTTCATTGAATAATGGAGTGTGATAGAGAACATGATCAAAAGAAAGTAAATGAACCCAAATAATGTGTAATCCATAAATCAGTAAATGAAGGAAGAAGGCCATAAATACATCTGAAAGGAATGTTTAAAATAAAGGAAGGTATTTTAAAGTTAGAGAAACATTTATAATGAAAAAATTAAAAATTTTCTTTACTTAAATCAAGTATATCCTTATTGTAAAAATAAAATTTTAAATTATTTCCAAAAATTATTTTTAATCTTTTAGAAACTAATATATTTTTATATAGAAATGAAATAAAAACTCCTAAATAATGGAAAATAACATCATTATAACATACATAGAAACATGTATAGGATGTTAAATATCAAATAGTGGTTGAGAAGACAACAATACATTTCTATTATATATACATTAATAACTACATTCATTTAAAAAAATTACAAAAAGTAAAAAATAACTTGTTAAGAAACCATTTAAAGGATTCTATTGTATTATTTTTAGAGAGATTCATTTCTAGTAGAAAAAAAAATACATTTTAAAACCAAATCCATATACATAATAACTTCAATGAAACAATTTGATAAAAAATGGATTTGGTAGAAATATTCCCTCATCCTAAAAGATAAAATAAGTCTATTTTTTCTTGAAAACATTCTTTAGGTCATTCTATATAAAAGAGAGGAAAAGTTGGAATAAAAACATTTAAAACTAAAAAATAACTGGAGGAGAAGAAAATATATTTGGTTTTATAATAAATAGGGCATATAGTTATTCTAATAGAAATTTAAACATGAGAAATCATTAATAAGAGTGAGAATATAAAATAAAAATTTAATACATTACTTACATTTGAATGAAAACTCCATATAGTTGAAAATTTTAATTGAAACATTAAATACCATGAATAAAGAGTAATTTGTGAGATAATATTTCCAGGGGTCAATATTTACACCAAATAAAATATATTTGGTGTATAATATAAAATGTGTCTCAATAGAGAGGAATTGATACTAAATAATATTACATTAGATTCCATATTTTTTAGATACATTATATTCCACAAAATAATAAATTTAAATTTATTAAATACATATTTAATTAATTTTCAATATATTTTATGTTAAGGTCCTTTTATAATCATTTACATTCATTCATTCAATAGTTCTTTCTTTTTTTGACCAATTAACATTATTTGGTTGATTTCTACAAAAAAAAGTCAAATATATTATACAATGTTTAAGGTTTTTTTAAATGTTTATTTCATTTAGAGAGTTTTAATTATGTCATGAATATATATTTTATTCATTATATACAATTTTAGGGTCATCCATGGAAGGTGGAAGTAGAATAACTAATCACATTGCTTCGTGGAGGTGATAGACCACACGTATGCACAAACAAAGTTATCATATTCTAATGGAGGGTACAGAAAAAAAATAATATATTATATTTAAATATTCATAATAAAATAATGAATATAATATATATTCATTAACAAAATCCTCATAATTAGAAATGTGATTCCGCGGTAAAAAATGATGCACATCACTTCGTAGAGGTGGTACTCCACACATATGAATTAGTAATGTTTTAATTTTCTAGGTGATGTAAAGGATACCGAGAGTGGATTTATAATATACATAAAACATCTAAATATTATAAATATATTAATTTAGCTATGTTAATATGTATTTTTAATACTTTGAGTTGTTTTAAGAAAAACAGAACTTAAAAAAGTTCGATAAGAACATATAGCTCTTTTTCTAGTAATTTATTTTAGCATATAGCTTAATCCTTCTTGAAGTGTTATATTGATAAGAAAAGAACATATATAGTAAAAATATATAGTTATTACTATATTTTGAAATGTATTTTTTGAGATATGTGTCTCAAGAAGTGTGGATGAGAGAAGAGGGGATGTTCTATTTTAAAAGTGACGTGGTGGTGATATTGTAAGTGAAAAAAACATTAATCTATAATTTATTTCTGAATATTTTAAAATGGATCCAATGTTCCACATCATTAAAGGTAAGGAGTATAAGGTCGAAATAAATTAAACCAGTAGAATGTATACATGTTTAAGTGGCATTATGAACCATATCTTTTAGTCGAACTCCCTTATTAACCATTTCGACCATAACCATGCTAACTAATATTTCATTCTCTAAGGATTAAGAAAGTGATATAATAGATACCAAGTAGAAATAATATAAAATATTCTAGATAAAATTGAAAATTTACCATCCAACAGAATTATTATAGAAATATTATAATTTTTAATGATTTAAAAATATTTTGTAAACATTATATACTATTTAAAGTCATTTTCAGGACTATTTGAAAAAAATAAACTTTAAAAAATCATGATAAAAATATAATTTAAATATAAAAACATTAAAAACACTAATAATTTATAATCTCCCATAAAATTCATGGGATACCATAATTAACCAAAATTGAATAACTATTAATGATTTTAAAATCATTTACAGGATTTATCAACTACTTCCACAAGCACCAAATGAGTGTTGCATAAACATTCTAGGTAATTATAATATCACTAAAAATTGAAAAAATTGATATCATAGATATATTTTACAATAAATCAACTTTATCATACATATTCACTCAAATATCATTTTTATCTATACACATATCATGGAAAGAAAATGTTAGAGAGATCAACATTTTTTAGTTGCTCCTTCTGTAATGTAATTGAAAGGACATAGCTATAAGAAAAGTGTAAACTAATTCTTATATTTTATAATTTATAATAATTATAAAGAATATATAAACATATAATGAGATCACGGAATGTTTTTGGGATAATCTGAATCCATATCACTTAATTTTATCCTTGATAAACTGAATTTAACCTTTAGCATGGTAATAAACTTTTACCATGCATATTATTCTCTATTACTAAAATTGAAAAAGGAAATTATTACAAAATTTTGTTATGATTATTGAAATAATTAATTCCATTTTCTATTAATTAATTTCAATTAGTTATAATGATGAATTTTAATAAATGTGTACGAAATGTAGAGAAAAATAGTTTTTATAAAAATTCTAGATTTAATTACAAAATTATTTTATAAAAAAATATATAATGATGATTCAAGTTGATATATCTAAATTATTTTTAATAAAACGAATCATATGGGGCATTAAAAAAAATCCAAAATATAATTTCAATTTAAATTACATGATTTACAGAAAACAAATGATTATTTTTGCAAAATTGTTATTTTTCTCTATTTGACAAAAAATAAATCTTTTCAGAAAAAATAACAAAATTGTATCTTAAAAATATTTTTATATAATTATTTGTAAAATTATTTCCATTTTATCAAATAAAATTTCTAAAATTGGTTCAAATTTATCATAATATACAAGCTCAAAATGTAATAAAACCATTTTTTAAATAAAATATATTTTTAAAATATAAAATAAATTTATTTTAATTCCTTACCATGTAATTATTATTAGATGAATGATTATATTTTTAATAATGATTTGATATATAAATTTTAATAAAATCATTCATCTATACTTCCATCGTGATTTATATAAATAAAAAATAATTTTAATATATAAATCATTTTTTTTTGATAAATATTTCCTTTAATATATTTGAGATCTTAGTCAGTATTATGGTCTTAATTCCAAGAAATTATTAAGTAAATTTGTATTATGGAAAATTTTTCTATATATATTTCATATTGTAGTTAAAATGTTTTCATACCTTCTAATTATGCAGTTAGCTTATAATGGCCAAATTTAAATAACAATATTTTAATAGTATTTCATGGTTAGTCTATGCTCGGTGTTGTGTGTACCAATAATTATTATATATAGAGTTTCTAAAAAATAATCCTTGGATGTAATATTCTCCCATCATTAAATAAATTTCATCCTAAGAACATTAATTTATTTTGAACATAACATGACATAATATTAGATTTTATAAAAAAAAATTAATTTCCTAGTTATGACTATGACACATATTATTTAAAACCAGAATATTTTTGAATAATATTTTTTCATTTATATGAATTATAATTATGAATGTTGTTCTAAAATTATATCAGTATGGTAAGTGATATGTTCCATATAAAATTTGATTAAGTATTTTTTCACTGCTTAAGGAATTATATGAACATATAGTAATGTCATTTCATCCCTCAATTATTATTTGATAATTTTTCTACCTCTGGTTCATCTAGTATTAAAAATTATGATCTAATGGGAAAAGATTCATATAATTGAAGTGATAAGTTCATATTTAATTGGGTATTGAGATGCCATAAAAAATAGTGTTCTATTTTGTATGAATTATTTTCTAATATTTGATTCCTCCCAGTTCTATCCATTTACTAAAATGAAGAGAATTATAAGTGTATGTAAAAATAATAATATTTAATAAACTAAAATTTAAAATTCATGGGTAATCTCTAAAATATCAATAATAACACTGAAGATTAAACATTAATCATTACACCCGAAAACTAATAAAAATATGAAAGAAAAAATTTGAATACATCATAGTCATATATGTACATTGATTTATTACAACAACCTTAACTAACCATAAATTTTTTATACGATGTTGAGTGTTTTCCTAGTTATAAAAAGAAAAAAAATCCGTCATGCAAAACAATATTTCAATGTAAAGATGCATTCTTAATCCAATATCCCTACAGTCCAAATTTAACAAATTACTTAATTTCTACAAGAGTTCTTTAAATAAGTCAAAAGTGATTCTCATTATCATGGATTATTTTATAGTATACCAAGATAGCATCATTAGAAAATTTTCAACGCAATCCTCAACAATAGGAAATTTTTTGAGGAGTCCCTTATCAATATAACGTTTAAGTGAATATTATTAGTGATTCTATTCTTTATGTCATATTCATGAACTTGATGGACCTTGCCTATGAATTTGTAAAAAACTATCATTCCCTTTAAGAATATACAAGAATTTTTCTTTCAATATTTATCACATGTTTGAAGTTACAGCTATCCATTTTTCTCATTTTCCTCATTTATTTTTCATTTGTTCTTGAACATCATTTTCTTATCTTGATTTCCATGGAATATATGTGAATTAAATAATTCTTCCCCTCTCATAATGTAACCTGATTCCATATCATCATATGATATAAATATTTGAGAGATAACTTCCATTTGGAGGTTAGGATTATGTCCATAAATGGAATGATCAATTATACATTTCAGATTATATATATATTCCATTTAATTCCTAAATAATCTCACAATGTTCGCCTCATACTTAAAATAATATTCATCTTCCTTTTATCTTATGTTAAGGACTTTTCTTTCAAGTCATCTTATTCTTCTTCAGTAAAATATTTGTCAATGAAAATCACCTTAATGGTTTTATATTCCATTCTTGGATTCTCTTTTTCCACCATTGTAATTTAAAATAATGGGTACCATTGATCTAAATATCATTTTAAATAATATATTATCGAAAAAGGTTTTTTATTTTCAATTCTTTGTAATGACATAAATTTACTTTCAAGGGACCAGATTCACTGCTCATCCTCCAATGGATTATTAGTTACATTAAATCATGGAGTCCTTCATTATATTAAGTGATACATCATAGGTGAATCGCAATATTGATCAAAATAATTATACAAGAATATAAGTATATTGACCATGACCTTGGTTGATTGATCCTATATATCCATGATCTTCTCTTCTCTAACACCTATTGTATTGAAATTATCATATTTGAAATCACTATAATGACTAGGATTACAGAAATTATTTCCATTTAATCTTATAGGTTCCATCTATATAAAATTTAACTCACATAATGACCTCATAACATCATGAATTTTGATGTATAATATATAATTAACAAAAAGAAACAAAAAATATTGGGATTTATTTTAATTTTTGTTGTGTTATGTTCTTCTAGAATCTAGTTCTCAATGGTCCTACTAGACTTCTTTTGATAAAAACTATATTAATCCAATCTCCAGAAACCTAGAGTCAATTAATAATTTTTTATTATTTCTAAAAGATATGATAGATTACATAATGAAGGATCAATCAGTTTAATATTCATCACAAACAATATTAATTCACGGTTTTTATATTATATTGTATAAATAAAACATATCCTAAAAACAATATTAATTTCTTTATTATCATTCAATGATTCCTTTTTTAAATCTTTAGGATAGGAAAACATAACAATTGGTTAGATCATATTTTCATCAAGATAAATCATACAATGGAATCTCTCATGAATACATACGGCATAAACTATGTAGAAGTGTAAATAATAAATACATATGTCATTTCATACATAAAAAGATATTAAAAATATATCCACAAAAAATAAAATAACCATATGGGTTATAATAACTGAAATTTTAATGGATGAAATGCATAACTTCTAAAACCCATGATCACAATATAACCACCAATGTAAAGACCTCATGAATCTTATTGTCTAGGTGATGTCCAAGATGCTTTCATTATATTAGTTGGTATACACCAATTAGCCATCTAATGTGGACACCTCTTTTGTATCGTCAGACTCATCGATATGTCGAGGGGCTATCGATAACCATACCCCACCCATAAAAAACAAAAATCTAATTCATTCTTTTATATTAATTCAAAAATATAATATAAAATCAATATTCTTGATAAATCAATTTATATCCACATTGAATAAATAATACAGAACATCAATAATTCCCTAGTTAATTTAATAACATTCTTAATAATCTTCTTTAAACTATCAACATATATTGAAATATTATAAGGTTAAGACAATTCTAAAAGAAGTAAAAATAATTATAAATACATACATGAAAATGAAAATAAAGAATGTATAGAGAAAAATATTTTATAGTGAATAATAATCAGTGATATAAATCATTATCTCAAGAAATTTAATGATAAATAATAATGTAAAATCAATAAATCAGTAAAGGATGATATAATAAAACTGAATCAAAAAAATTGATGGTTTGGAAAAAAAATATTTTGTTAATTAGTTAGGAAAATATATGTGAAACTTTTAAAAAATAACTTTACTTAAAACATTGTATCTTTGTTTTAAAAATTATGTTATAAATCATTTACAAACTTATTTTCATCCACTAATAAAATAATTAATTTTTATTTTAAAATAAAATAATAATTGGAAAAAAATCATTGAAAAAATCCTAGAATCATTTAAAGGAATATAAATGGGTAATAATATTCATAGAGGAATTAAAATTTCATTACACCATATACATTAAAAATAATATTCCTTTCAAACATTACAATAAGTATAATATTTATTATTCAACAAAAAAGAAAAATATTACTTAAAAAACATTTAAAGATATTCAAATTTAGTATAAAAGTGTTAGAACCAATCATTTAAAAGATGACTAAATATTCCTAATAAAAACCTTAATAATTATTTTAACACCCCAAGCTTCTACGATATGTTTCCCTTTGAATAATGCAATAGTGTGTGTTGTTTGCATCTTACAGTTCTAACATACACCACAACCAATCAAACTAGACATTATGAATAGTAATACCCACTTTTTTAAATTTTATAACTTTTATCTTTCAAAATGGACTTCATTTTTGTATTCGGAATATCGAAATTATCTTAGGGTGAATTTTTGGTATTTTTATGAAAAATTTCAATTTTTTATGAATAGTGAAAAAACACTGAGCTATAGTTTAAAAACAAATTTTTATTTAAATAATTATTTATTTTATTTAAATTCAATTAAGGTCAAAATAGATACATAATACCTATATAATATCAATTTAATTAATTGGAGTTAGTTTAGAATAATTTTAGATATATAAAAATTTTATGGAACTTTTTACCGTCTTTTACCCACTTCCTAGGAGAATTTGGAAATTCACGTAAAACTTAATTTTACCGCTTCTGTGAGTGGAATTTAGAAAATCCGAGAGACACGGTTAATATCAAGGATTAAAATGTGGTTCATTACGATAAAAATAATTTTTTTTGAATAGTAACTTTTTACTTTTATTTACCACGGTTAAAAGTAAATAGGGTAATTAAGGGTAAAAATGATATTAATATTACCCTAACACATGTCCTAATTCTATTGGACAAGTGTATCTCGTCCAAGAACAACCTTAGGAATAAATAATATCATTTAGGTCCACTTTTATTAGATTAGGACATTTATTATTATTTAATTCAAAGAAGAGTTAAAAGAGTTAAAATCAAAGTTTAATTACTAAAACATTTTTAATACAGGGTTATACATAAAATAAATTCTATTGTAAATATTAATTATAAAGATAAAAATATTTCCTACATAATTGTATTTTATTTATAATTTTTAGACATTAAATAATTAAATTTATTTAGGACACAATGGTGATGCACTAATTACCAAATTAATGAAATATTAAAATAATTGATATTATAAATATCTAAATAAATGTAATTTGAGACTTTTTATGAATTAAAATAATTTTCTAGGTTAATATGACATATTATTATTGGTTATATGAATTTTATTCGAAGTAATAAATCTTCTATGAATTTATCAAAAACGAAATACCAAATAGTGTCAAAATTGACATAAAAGAGTTTTTAAAACAAATATTATATTATTAATTGATATTATATTCCTAAAAATCTAAGGTTCGGCCAAAGGACTTATATAATGATATTTGTATCATTAATGGACCACTTGGGGTCTCTTGGATGTATATAGTATGTTTATTAACTATATAATATAAAAATACAAAGTGACATGGTAAGTGTCAAACTAATTAACTAAGAGTTAAAACTAAAATATAAGGTTATTATAATGACCCAAACCTGTCTAAAATATATTGGTTGAAATAATTTAGACCCATACCCACCTTATAATTTTAATAATCTACTTTGGAGCCTTTAGAAACCGAATATTAATTTATTATAAAATAATACTTTAAGTTTTTTTCTAAAGATCCCCTCCTCCCCCTTATAAAAGGACACCACTTCTAACCAATTATTCACACCTCTCAAGCATTTTGGCTTGGACAAACTCTGCCCAAATATCCTCCCAACTTCCCTCAATTAAAACTAGAGTAATTATTTTGATCAGAAATCCAACCTAAGGAGCCCTTTTGATCAAATCAAAATGAAGAACCCGAAGAAGAGGTAACGTTTTCACCACCCTCTTTCAAGTTCATTTCTTCTTCAACTTATTCTTTCTATGTTATTTCCATTCTAAAATAATAAATCCAATATATTCTATAAAATTTGATGTTATTATAAATATGGTACAACCATATTCAGTATTCTATCCATCCTTTCAATGTCATGTCACCATACGTGCGTATGTACGGATTACCGTCTCCACGTCGTGGTGTAATTGTTATTCAAAACATTATTATTTAGATGGGTATAATAATGATGTTTAATTCATTTAAATAATAAATATAACATGATAATGATTCTGTATATATGATATAACATCCAATTATATATTATTTTAATATCAAAAGAATGATATTATCGCTCGGGCATACGAACAGACTACCGTCTCCACGAATGCGATGAGATTCATTCCCCATCGTATCTATACAAGTCTAATTCTCATTTATGATTAAAAATAATGTTTAAGGAATTAATATAATTCTGAATATAAATAAGATACAACCTATTCATAACAAACACAACTTATGTAACAAAACATATAAAAGAAAATGAGTAAGTTAACACCCGAAACGACGATAATACTAAGATATTATTAACAATGCAATGTTAAAAGATCATATATGATATCATATTAATGTATATGATTCTTGTATAATTCAATAACAATTATTTAAACATTATAAAGGAGTCTAACCTACCATTGACCAATGAAAAATTACAAAGGGGTTTCTTATCTCACTTTTAATTCTGTGAGATTTCAATTGTTCACCACTTATTTATTGCATGTGGTGTGTGTACTGCCCATGATTGTATTAATTGTGTAATATACTAAAATTTATTGATATTTAAATCATCATTGTATGATCCTTATTTCATGGGTTTATGCTTCGTAAGTTACCAAATCGATAATTGAATTTTGAAATTTCAATTACCACTCATTCGGCTTTACACATACTTCATTGATTATTTTACTCCAAGATTATGTGTAGAATAACTATTCATTTGATTATGTCATAATTTCCACTCCCATTTCTGTGGATATAATTTTGATACACAAAATCACTCCATTGATAAATTCTCAAGTCATCGATATGAACTTGATAAGAGTAATTTTTACTCAATCTCGATTTGTTGAGTTAAACATCCAATTCATTGGTGTTGTTTTTACAAGAATATGTTTGAAGTTCTATTGATTGTTTTACACTGAATATAAAATCATATTGAGTGTATTTATATTTTTCACACATAATTATGTCATTGATTTATCCTTAACCTAAGGATGCGGCCTTTATGAGAGATATCATCTCAATTTACATTCCATTGAGACTCCTTTGTTTTTATTCACCGAATCACTTTTATATGGTGTATATAATGTACTTTGACATAGTATATCATGAATCCATTTATTCTCATGATATTAAAAAAAATTTATTACCTCAATTATTTGTATTCAAGTTTCTCTCTTTTGGTTAGTAACTCTAACTAAAATATCATTTTAAAATGTTTTAATGATTTATTATTCTAAATCTTTCTCATTAATGTCCATGTTTTAAAAATGATTTTAAGGATTTATTTATATGGACGTTAAAGTTTTCAAATAAAAGTTCCTTTTAAAAGTTTCAAAGTGGTATGGGACACTTTGATTCAAAAATCTATTTTAAATGGATTCATGAAAAATAGTGTGACTTTTAAATGTTTTTAAGAAAAATGGGGATATTTATCTCAATAGGTTGATGATTATTTTAATCTGTGTCAATATCCTTCATTATTCTCGATTGAGGTTAATCTAATACAATAAAATCTTCCATATTGTATCGAATGAGTTATTCTTGACTGTGGATGTGCTATTTTTATACCATTCATGGTTTGTGGTTATAGTATTGACATTTTTTATGCTAGTTTTAATACAAATGTTTATGTTGTGTTTCAAAATTTTCATATGAGGAATACATTGGACTTAGTAATTGACGGGTGGAGCCCGCTATAGCTCCTCGATGCATCAGTAGGTCTCATGAGACAAACTAGTGTCTTGGTACAAGGCCTTGACAAAATTTTATTCGTAGTCTTGGTACGAGGCCTTGACTATGTGGTTATGATAGTCTGTCATTATGCATTCCATCATTATGAAAGTGGTTATTGATATTGCATGTGGTTATTCGACTAGTAGAATATCCATGAAAATAAGTAAATTGCATTATTTCATTTTATGTTTTCCATATTATGCTGAAGTTCAAGTTTAAAAGTCTTTTGTTTTAGTTATACATTTCCTTAAATGTTTATGCTTATTTATGAAAGTTTCCGCTATATTGTTATCCTTACTGAGCATCTGAGCTCACCCCTTTCAATGTTTTATTTTTCCCAGGATGTGAAGAAGTAATTTATGAATGACCTGCAGAGATGTTATGAGGGGATATGAAGACAAGATGTTGTTGTAGTTTTTTTACTTTATGATGTAATATAAGACTTATGAATATATCTAGTGTTTCCAAGACTACTAAACTAATCGGGCTTTCAAGACTTGATCTTTTGTGATCACACCAATGTTATGTAATAATGCACCGACTCTGGGTAACTAGGGTTGTGGCATTACAGTTGGTATCAGAGAATGTTTAGTACAACCCTTGGAGGCTATATTTAGATAAACTTTGATTAGAGAACATATCCCTAAGAAAGACTTTGAGGATTAGTATAGAAGAACTTCCTAGAATTTTGGTATTGTATAGATTTTGTGAGTTTTCCATGCAATACATCCTAGTCTGGATACGAGCAGGTAGAGGCAGCTCTGGCACAGATGTACCTAGGGGTAAAACCCAAAAACACCACTTTGAGCTAGACTCGAACGGGAACTGGTGCACGACAACAGGCCTTGCTACAATCCTGATTATGACACCCATGGGGGATATTCTTAGGATAATTTAAATTTTCATTACAAACCTATTTGAAGTATTATGAGAGTAAATGACCTTGGTTAATCATAATGTGTTTCAAATTGAGAATATTGTGACATGATATTCTCTAAATGATTTTATGACCACTTTTACTCACATAATGCTTTCTAGTTTTAGTCAATGGCTGGATTCCAAGGAAGTCCTAGTGACTCTGATAATGATGTACAAGGCGGGAAAGGTGGTATCAATGAGCAAAAAAATGCAATGTTGATAGGCGTAAAAGATATCGCCTTCATTCCAAATCAATTTTCCAAAAATATGATAAAAAATATATAAATTAACCAATTTCTGGACTCAACAATGAAGAGAAAGGTGATGAATGATAAGAGCTCCTACAGTGGAGACCATTGAGAAAAGAATCATCAATCTCCATCATGCTGGAAATGTGGAAGGAGACACCCAGGAAAGTGTCTCAATGGAACAAAGAAATGCTTTATGTGTGGGATAGAAGGACATAAAGTGATGAATTTTTGAGGAAAAATGAAGAGTACTATGGAAGAAATTACAAATAGTCCCAAGATTCCAATTACAGTCATTTGTCGTAAATGTAAGGCACCTTGGCATCGCCCAAGTCAATTCCCTATTCTATAGTATAACCTATTGGTCAAGGAAGAACCTTTGTGGAAATAAATGGATGGAAAAATCTTTAAATGTATTAGTGCTCCTTATTGATGGGATTACTTTGGAATAGTTTTCTCTAGTATTTGTAACCCCACAGTTTACCATGTGGGAATGATATTTGAGGAAGACTTATCTTTTTCCTTGTGGATATAGTTATAAATAACCTTTTGGTTTTATATGATCATTATGTTTGAGGAAATTACAAGTTATTATATTTTGGGATGAAAATGCAAGGTATGAGATAACATTTCTGGTTAAAATCATGTTATGGTTATTTTGAGGAATTTATCTCATTTTGTAATATTATAAAATATAGTTTTTGAAAAATTACAACATGTAGACTATGTGACAACCCGTCACGTCGGAGAAATCTGTGGGAATCGAACCCACAACCAAAGTGTGATGGGGATTTATCGCCTACCACTAGACTACGTGAAGTCCCTGGTTAGTGTGACTAATTATTTTTAGTTAAATGATTTTATTGATCAATAATAAGTTGCTTTGGGTTCTTATGTCTTATCAAATTAACACCCTTAGTATAGGAAAATGATTTGGTGATTAAGTGATAAATGTTATTTTGGAAGATTTTCACTTTTTTGGGAACACTATATGCCCAAGGAAACTAGAATACTACGGGATATCATTTGAGGAGTAATGATGGATTTTTATCTATGTTTTTATTGTGGATTTATAGTGATTTGGGTTATTTATGGAAATGATTAACCTATAATAGAGAATATGTGATTAGTTTAATGCCTCCGATTTTTCCATGTACTATTTTAATATTATATGGGAATTAATTTGAGCCCAGGATTTTAGACGGAATGCGGTTCCAAGGCCCGGTGAGCTCGGAACAAATGTTTGAATTTAATTTAATAATTAAATAACGTGAGGGTGCGGTTTTCCTGAAAAAGTGGAATAACTCTTGAACGGGTTCTCAGATCAGAAATCTGAGGGAACTGTTGCGTTCAGAGCAGCGATTTTACCTTAGGCAAGGCCTAACATCGGCTGGCACAGGTCGGTGGTGAAATTTGGTTTTTGGACTTAACCGTAATAAAATATTTTATTAAAATATTTTATTAATCCCTGTTATAGCGAAATATTTTTATTCTTTTTAAATATAGATTTCGCAAGGGATCAGGGTTACAATTCCCATAACCCTGATTTTTCCCTGGAGGCTCTGAAGGATCTGGAGAAAAACCTCCCAACGCGGCAACGGTGTTCTTGACAAGCTTCACCAGTGACGACGACGTGGCGACTAGATCTTCGCCAAAGAACTCCGTGGATCCAGGTAGGATGTTTGTTTGATGATTTCTTCCCCATTTTTGTTTTCCACGATGAACATGGACTAATCCACGAAGAGATTAGCCTACAGATTGATCGTTCTTGTAGGATGGGATTTTGCGGGAATCGTGGGTATTTGATTCTTTAAATTGTTTGGTTTCATTCAACATTCAAACGGTGAAGGAGCAAGATCGACATGAACATCGATCGAGGTTCGTCCCTCTCGAGTTTTTGTGTTCTTCTTCCCCAAATTCTAGCGTTCTTCGTTGCATTCTACACGTTCTTCACGGGGATACGAATAACGGATCGTTGTGTAGCCATTATACGATGAAACGATCCCAAATTGAAGATCTGGTGTCGGTACAACCCTACGGAGGTGTGGCTACAGTGGCTATGGACGGATCAAAGCGGATTGGAAGATATCGTTCTTCGAAATATTTTCGCATGGGTGACCAGAATTGGATTTCAGAGCCTATCGAAGGCCCGAAACTCATGGATTCAGCATCACGATGCCGAGGCGACCCTTGATCTTGAGTTTCGCGGAAAACGGGATAGAGAAACGCAATCCGGAAGACCGGCCGAAGCGCGAGGAAGAAGAAAGAGTTTCTGGAAATTTCCCGACTACATGTCGTGTAGTATGGGCTACACGATGTGTGTTCATCGGCGAACCACCTAGCGTGTACTCTAGGAGTACACGGATAGGGGTTGGGTACACGTCCAAGGACACGGCGTGTATACCCTTCCCCGGCCAGACCCGGCCAGATACACGGGATACCCCGTGTACTGGTATACGGGCAGGCGACACGGACACGGACAGAGACCGTGTATGGGCACATGGCCAGCGTACACAGAGCGAGCCCCAGGTGCTCAGACACGACTTCTGACTCTTCTACATGTCGTGTAGTTTCTTTCTATCCAACAATCCAAATGACATGGGCCATTTACACGGGCAGTACCCAGAGTCAAGGAACACAACATGTGATTCTTCTACACACCGTGTAGTTTAGTTTTACACATCTTCGATGGATGACACGGTCCATTTACGTGGGAAGTACCCGGGGTCAAGGAACACGGTGTGTTACTATACTACACGCCGTGTAACTATTTCTTTATGGATTGACCCACTTGTATTCTGTGACTTGGACTAGTTTCCTTAGGGTTCGTACCCTTGGTCTTTTCCCTGAAGGTTCTGGTATCATTTCCTTATACAAGAGTATGATCCCTTCAGCAGGACTTCCTTAATATAGTTCTTGGAATCTCCTCTATGAGACTTAGAGTCGGGTCCTCTATTCATTCCTAGAGCCCTAAGTAGAGTTATTGGTATCGACGTGACCAACTTTACCCGGGCAGTGATCCTCTGCTTATTGGATTAGCTCAGACTGAGTTGTCGGAATCACCCCTTGACTTGGACATGATCCTTATATGAGCATCATGTTCCCATAGTACATGTGGAGGGTGTTCTCCTACAACGAGTACTTCACGTCTCTCTCTTCAGACCTAGGAGTGCGTTATCCTTCTTATGTGCTTAGTGGAATCTTCGAGCTGGATCTTAGTGGTGGTTTCACGATAGTCGATCGTGTATGAGTATATCTGGATATTCTTATTATATGTCCAGTAGACATATACTGTGTAGAGATGACTGTGTCTTCCTTTGTGGTATTTTTCCCTTGTTGTATTTCCTTCATGTTTTCGGGGTGTCCTACTGGGTATTGTTATACTCACCCCTACACGGGCTTTTCCTGCATGAGTCATGTCTTGTGCAGACGAGCGAGCCGTTGACAGTATTCTAGGTGGACCAGGGCTGGATAGCGCTCAATGAGATCAGGTGGGCTGAGGTGTGTTCTGACGGCTACAGGTTCTAGTCCTAGTACCTTTCCTTACAGGTTGGACTTTGTTACAGACTTTCATTTTGGTGGGCTTGTAATTTTTGCCCAGGATTTTACTTCCTTGTACTTTTCTTTCCTATCGTACTCTTTTGGTTGGGTTTTAGTGTATACGTGCATATTTTTCCTTTTAGTAGTTTTTACTTTTCTGATTTTTGGGCTTGGAGATGTATGTATGTGTGTAAAGGTCTATAGGCAATGCCTCCCATGTTAGTATCATGCCTACTCGGTGCTAGTCACCAGCCCTGGGCCTATTGGAGGCGGTCTTGGGGAGTTGTGGCTCGGACCCCATTGGGATGGGTCGTGACAATTAGGTTAATTAATTTTAAGAATGTGACTTTAAGAGTAGTTGATGTCATTTCGAGATACAATTTAACGTGGAAGACTACATAACCAAATTCTTATATGTTTTGGGTTTCAATATTAGTTTGGATTATTTTATAGGATTTTAAAGACAATTGATATTGAATGGTATTTATTTAACTTTGGGGTATTGTTGGTTTAATTTTAGAAATTAAGATTAGTGTTTCTTTCTCTAAAGGAATTTCCGTTTGGGGGATCATTAGATCATGTACAAACCAGTTTGGTTTTGATTAATCTCTAAAGACATGTTAAATATATAGTTTATCTTTCTTGGATCATGTGATTCTATAGAAGTTTATTCTAGATCTTCCATTGTGACCAAGTCTTCTTGAATACTCATCTTTTAAAAAAATGAGTTAGTGGTGAAAAAATTTTAAAGAATGAAACTCTACTTAAAAATTAAGTATATCTCTTTATTTTCTTAGTCAATCTCATAAATTAATTCCTCATCTTTATGTAGTGTAACAAAAAAAATGTTTTCCGTATACTTTTCTTACTGGGAAACTAATGATCGTTTATCCCATCACATGTTTTTGGCTTTCTTGTTGGTAACTTTATCCTGATCATGTTTTCTATCACTCTCCATCAGAACTTGACACTTAGTTTATCATCCATATCCATGTTTTTCTACATTAAATCTTAGTATAGGTTATCTCGGGTGACCTTTTTACTTCTCATTCTTTATTTTAAAGCGATGGTTTTATTGAATCTTTTTCCAATGTGGTACTTTCCATTATATTCCCAAGCACAATTTTAAAAATTGTTAGAACTAAATTTATTGAAGGAGGGGATAATGTAACACCCCAAGCTTCCACGGTATGTTTCCCTTTGAATAATGCAATAGCATGTGTTGTACACATCTTTGAGTTCTAACACACACCACAACCAATCAAACTAGACGTTATGAATAGTAATATCCACTTTTTGAAATTTTATAAATTTTAACATTCAAAATGGACTTCATTTTTGGATTCAGAATATCGAAATTAGCTTAGGGTGAATTTTTGGTATTTTTCTGAAAACTTTCAATTTTTGATGAATAGTGAAAAAACACTAAGTTATAGTTTAAAAACAAATTTTTATTTAAATAATAATTTATTTTATTTAAATTTAATTATGGTAAAAATAGATACATGATACCTATATAAGTTCAATGTAATTCATTGGAGTTAGTTTATAATAATTTTAGATATATAGAAAGTTTATGGAACTTTTCAACGTCTTTTACCCACCTCCTAGGAGAATTTGGAAATTCATGTAAAACTTAATTTTACAGCTTCTGTGAGTGGAATTTCGAAAATCCGAGATACACGGTTAATATCATGGAGTAAAATGTTGTTCAATAAGACGAAAATAATTTTTGGTAAATAGTAACATTTTACTTTTATTTACCACGGTTAAAAGTAAATTGGGTAATTAAGTGTAAAAATGATATTAATATTATCCTAACACATGTCCTAGTTCAATTGGACAAGTGTATCTCCACCAAAAACAACCTTAGGAATAAAATATTATCATTTAGGTCCACTTGGATTAGATTAGGACATTTATTATTATTTAATTCAAAGAAGATTTAAAAGAGTTAAAATGAAAGTTTAATTACTAAAACATTTTTAATATAGGGTTATACATAAGTTAAATTTGATTGTAAATATTCATTATAAAAATAAAAATATTTCCTACATAATGGTATTTTATTTATAAATTTTATACATTAAATAATTTAATTTATTTATGGCACAATAGTGATGCAGTAATTACTGAATTAATGAAATATTAAAAAATTGATATTATAAATATACAAATAAATGTAATTTGAGACTTTTTATGAATTAAAATAATTTTGTACCTTAATATGACATATTATTATTGGTTATATGGATTTTATTCGAAGTAATAATTCTTTTATGAATTTATCAAAAACAAAATACCCAATAGTGTCAAAATTGACATAAAAGAGTTTTTAAAACAAATATTATATTATTAATTGATATTATATTCCTAAAAATCTAAAGTTTGTCTAAAGGACTTATATAATGATAGGTGTATCATTAATGGACCACTTGGGGGTCTCTTGGATTTATATAGTAAGTTTATTAACTATAAAATATAAAAATACAAAGTGACATGGTAAGTGTAAAACTAATTAACTAAGAGTTAAAACTAAAAGATAAGGTTAATAAAATGACCCAATCCTGTCTAAAATCTATTGGTTGAAATTATTTAGACCCTTCCCCACCTTATACTTTAAATAATCCACTTTGGAGTCTTTAGAAACCGAATATGAGTTTATTATTAAATAATACTTTATGTTTTTTCCTAAAGAGCCCCTCCTCCCCCTTATAAAAGGACACCACTTCTAACCAATTCTTCACACCTCTCAAGCCTTTTGGCTCAGCCAAACTCTTCCCAAATATCCTTCAAACTTCCCTCACTTCAACCTAGAGGCCTTAGTTTGATTAGAAAGCCAACCTAAGGAGCCCTTTTGATCAAATAAAAAGGAAGAACCCAAAGAAGAGGTAACGTTTTCACCACCCTATTTCAAGTTCCTTTCTTCTTCAACTATTTCTTTTTGTATTTCCATTATAAAATAATAACTACAGTATCTTCTATATACTGTGATGTTATTATAAATATGGTACAACCGTATTCATTATTCTATCCATCCTTTGAATGACATGTCACCATGCGTGCGTACGTACGACTTACCGTCTCCACGTCGTGGTGTAATTGTTATTCAAAACATTATAATTTAGATGGGTATAATAATGATTTGTAATTCATGTAAATAATAAATATAACATGATAATGATTCTGTATATATGATATACCATCCAATTATATATGATTTTAATATCAAAAGAATTATATTATTGCTCGTGCATATGTATGGACTACCATCTCCACGAACGCGATGAGATTCATTACCCATCGTATCTATACAAGTATAAATCTTGTTTATGATTAAAAATAATGTTTAAGGAATCAATATAATTCTTTATATGAATAATCCACAACCTATCAATAACAAACACGACTTTTGTAAAAAAACATATAAAAGAAAATGAGTAAATTTACACCCAAAACTACGATAATACTAAGATATTATTAACAAAGTAATGTTAAAAGATCATATATGATATCATATTAATGTATATGATTATTTTATAATTCAATAAAAATTATTTCAACATTATACAGGAGGCTAAACTACCCTTTACCAAGGAAAAAGTACAAAGTAAGGGGTTTCTTATCTTACTTTTAATTCCGTGAGATTTCCATTGTTCACCACTTATTTATTGCATGTAGTGTGTGTACTGCCCATGATTGTATTCATTGTGTAATATAATTTAATTTATGGATATTTACATCATCATTGTATGATCTTTCTTTCATGGGTGTATGTTTTGTAAGTTACCAAATCGATAAGAGAATTTTTAAATTTCAATTACCACCCATTCGACTTTACGCATACTTCATTGATTATTTTACTCGAAGATTATGTGTGGAATCACTATTCATTTTATTATGTCATAATTTCCACTCCACATTCGTTGGATATACTTTTGATACACATAATCACTCCATTGATAAATTATCAAGTCATCGGTATGAACTTGATAAGAGTAATTATTACTCAATCTCGATTTGTTCAGTTAAACATCCAATTCATTGGTGTGGTTTTTACAATAATATGTGTGAATGTCCTTTGATTGTTTTACACTGAATATCCAATAATATTGATTGTATTTATATTTTTCACACATAATTATGTCACTAATTTATCCTTAACCTAAGAATATGGTCTTTATGAGAGATTTCATCTCAATTTACATTCCATTGAGACTCCTTTGTTGTTAAACACCAAATCACTTTTATATGGTGTATATAATGTACTTTGACATATTATATCATGAATCCCTTTATTATCATGGTATTACGAAGTTTTTATTACCTTAATTATTTTTATTCAGGTGTCTCTCTTTTCGTTAGGAACTCTAACTAAAATATCATTTTAAAATGTTTTAAATATTTATTATTCTAAATCTTTCTCATTAATGTCCCTGTTTTAAAAATGGTTTCAAGGATTTATTTATATGGACATTAAAGTTTTAAAATAAAAAATCCTTTTAAAAGTTTCAAAGTTTTATGGGACACTTGGATTCAAAAATCTATTTTAAAAGGCTTCTTGAAAAATAGTGTGACTTTTAAATGTTTTTAAAAAAAGGGTGATATTTCTCTCAATAGTTTGACGATTATTGTAATCTATTTCAATATCCTTAATTATTATCGATTGAGCTTAATATGATACAATAAAATCTTCCATATTGTATCTAATGAATTATGTTTTACTGTGGATGTTCTATTTTTATACCATTCATGGTTTGTGGTTAATGTATAGACATTTTTTATGCTAGTTTTAATATGAATGTTTATGTTATGTTTCAAACGTTTCATATGTGGAATGCATTGGAATTAGTTAGTGATAGGTGGAGCCTACTATAGCTCCTCGATGCATGGGTAGGTCTCATGAGACAAACTAGTGTCTTGGCACAAAGCCTTAACAAAATCTTATTTGTAGTCTTGGCATGAGGCCTTGACTATGTGGTTATGATAGTCTGGCATTATGCATTCCATCATTATGAAAGTGGTTATTGATATTTTATGTGGTTATTTGACTAGTATTTTATCCATGTGAATAAGTAAATGGCATTATTTCATTTTATCTTTTCCATATTATGCTGAATTTCAAGTTTCAAATGCTTTTTTTTAGTTATACATTGCCTTAAATGTTTATGATTATTTATGAAAGTTTTCGCTATATTGTTATCCTTACTGAGCATCTGAGCTCACCCCTTTCAATGTTTTATTTTTCCTAAGATGTGAAGAATTAATTTATGAATGACCTACAGGGATAGTATGAGGGGATATAAAGACAAGATGTTGTTGTAGTTTTTTTTACTTTATGATGTAATATAAGACTTATGAATATATCTAGTGATTCCAAGAATACTAAATTAATCGGTCTTTTAAAAATTGATCTTTTGTGATCATGACAATGTTATGTAATAATGCAATGAATCTGGGTATCTAGGGTAGGGGCATTACAATTATAGATGTGGAAAAATAATATTCACATCCTAAAGGAGTAAATGAGTATTGTCTTTTATAAAAACATTTGTTATTCTTTGATTAAAAAAGATAATAAATGTCTAAATTAGAAATGTGAAATCAAAAAATAACCACAGGAAAAAAATATACGGGGTTTAAGAATATAAACATAATATAATTATTTAAATGTAATTTCAAACATTAAAAATCATGAATAAGTGGTATATTGTAAAATAATATTTTATGTATTTATTAACGTTTGAATCCAAACCCATGAAAAGAGAAAACACAATTGAAATATTTAAATATAATTAATAAAGAGAAAATAAATATGTAATATATAAAAGGGTCAGTATAAACGCTATTTAAAATAAATTAGTAAAATAATAAAAAATATTTCTCAATTGAGTGGAATTGAAAAGAAAACACCTTACCTTGAAAACCTTCTTGGTCAAAAACATTATATCTAAATTAATAATAAATTAAAATTTATTATATATTTTCATAATAATATAATAAATTTATATTCTAATTTTAGTGGTCCTTTTGTAATAATTTAGCATACATTCATTGAATAGTTATTTCTTACAATGATGACTTAGGATTCGTTAGTGAATTTCTCTCAAATAACTCTACTGTATTAACGGTAGTTAAATATTTTATGAAATGATTCATCCTACACTATATTATTAATAATTTCATTAATATAATTTTTTTTTAAAATAATATTTTGGAATCATCTATACATGGAAATAATAGGAAAATGAATCGCATCACTACATCGTATTGTTGGTATCCAATTTTGCATAAGTGACGTTATTATTCCCCAATAGATGGTATCATAAGAAGGTAGATGATATATTATAATTATAGAATAATTATTATATCATAAAATAATATATATATATATATATATATATATTAAATATTACTACATTTATAACTATACATTTGATCCATGGATAAAAAATGATGTGCATTACTTTATGGAAATGGTAGTCCATTATTGTCGCTAAAAAGAACCTATTACTGGAGATGTGAAATATTACATAGAAAATAATTAATTTTCAATTCAATATGAAATAAAAAATTCTCAATAATTAAATATAATTTTATTTTAACATACATTGAAACATGAAGAGGATGTTAAATATCAAATAATGGTTGAGGAGACATGAATTGTTGTCCATGATATATACGTTAAAAACAACATTCCTTTAATTTTTTTACAAAAAGTAAAAAATAACAAGTTAAGAAACCATTAAAAGGATCCATTTAATTAATCTAAGATAGGTTAATTAATAGTAGAAAAATAAATTTTAAAACCATTTCAATATAGATAATAACATCAATGAAAAAGTTTAATAAAAAAATAGATTTCGTAGAAAAATTCTCTCATCCTAAAAGAGGAAATAAGGCTACTTTTTCTTGAAAACATTATTGAGGTCATTCAACATCAAAGAGAGAAGAAGTTGGAATAAAAAAATTAAAACCTAAAACATAACTATAGGAGAAGAAAATATATGTGGTTTTATAAAAAAAATAGGGCATATAATTATTCCAATATAAATTTAAACATGAGAAATCACTAAATAGAGTGATATTGTTAATTAAATAGTTACGGCATTAATATCATTTGAATCAAATCTCCTTAAAGTTGAAATTTTGAATTGAAACATTAAATACCATGAATGAAGATTAATTCATGAGATAATATTAAAAGGGGTCAATATATACACCAAATTAAATATATTTGGTGTATAATATAAAATGTGTCTCAATAGAGAGGAATTAAAACAAAATATTATACATTAGATACCTTATGTTTCGGATGCATTATATTCCCCAAAATAAAAAATTTAAATTTATTAAATATATTTTTAATAACCTTTCAATATTTTTTTTATGTTCCTCTAATAATCATTTACAGCAATTCATTCAATTGTTCTTTCTTATTTTGACCAATTACGGTTGTACGGTTAATTTATCCAAAATAAGTCAAATATATTATCCATTGTTTATGGTTTTATTAAATGGTTATTTCATTTCAAGAGTTTTAATTAGGTCATGAATATATTTTTTATTCATTGTATACAATTTTAGGATCATCCATGGAAGGTGGTAGTAGAATAAAAAATCACATTGCTACATGGAGGTGATAGTCCACACGTATGCACGAACAAAGTTATCATATTCAAATGGATGGTACGAAAAGAAGATAGATGATATATTAAATTTAAATATTCAAAATAACCTCATAAAATAATATATATTCATTAATTAAATCTTCTTAACTTGAAATGTGAGTCTATTGTAAAAAATGTTTCACATCACTTTGTAGATGTGGTACTCCACATATACAAATTAGTAATGTTTTAATTTTCCATGTGATGGAATAGATATATAATGTGGATTTATAATTTACCCAAAACATTTAAATATTATAAATATATTAATTTATCTATGTTAATATGGCTATTTAATACTTAGAGTAGTTTTAATAAAAAGGAACTTAAAAAAGTTTGGTAAGAACATACACATCTTTTCTAGTAACTTCGTTTAGGATATAGCTTAATCCTTCTTCAAGTAGTATATTGATAAGAAAGGAACATATATATTCAAAAAATATAGATAGTACTGTATTTTGAAAAGTATTTGTTGAGCTATGTGTTTCAAGATTTGTGTATGAGAGAGGATAGGATGTTCGTTTTTAAATTGATATTGGAGGTAATATTGTAAGTGAATGAAACATTAATATATAATTTATTTCTAAATATTTTTAAAATAGATCCAAAGTTCAACACCATAAAATATAAGGAGTATAAGGATTAAATAAATTAAATTAGTATAATTTAAACATGTTTAGGTGGCATTATGAACCATATTTTTAGTCTACCCCCCTCATTAACACTTTTAACCATAACCATGCTAACTACTAATTCAATCTCTATGGTTTAAGAAAGGTTTATTAGAAATAAAAAGTGGAAAAAATATTGAATATTCTAGATAAAATTAAAAATTTAGCATCCAATATATTTATTATATAATTTTTATGATTTTTAATGATTTAAAAATAATTTTAAAACATTAATACTATTTAAAGTAATTTTCAGGACTATTTGAAAAAATTAAACTTTAAATAAATCATGATGAAAATATATTTTAAATATAAAAACATTAAAAACACTAATAAATTATAATTTCCCATAAAATTAATGGGATACCATAATTAACCATTAATAAATTACTATTAATGATTTTAAAATCATTTACTTGATTTATTAACTTCTTCTATAAACACCAAATGAGTGTTTCATAAACGTTCTAGGTAATTATTATATCACTAAAAATTTAATTAATTACAAACATAGATATATTATACTATAAATCAATTTTATCATCCATATTTATTCAAATATCAATTTTATCAATACATATATCATGAAAAAAATAAGTTAGAGAGATCATCATTTTTTAGTTACTCCTTATGTAATATAATTGAAAGAACATAACCATAATAAAAGTGTAAAATAATTATAATATTTTATAATCTATAATAATTATGGAGAAAATATAGTCTTATAATGAGATTAAGTAATGTTTTTGAGATATTCTGAAGCCATATCCTTTAATTTTATCCTTGATTTACTATATTTAACCTTTATCATGGTAATAAACTTTTACCATTCATATTATTCTCTATGAATAGAATAGAAAAGGAAATTATTAAATAATTTTATTATTATGATTAAAATCATTAATTGCATTTTAAATGTATTAATTTCAATTAATTCTAAAAATTAATTTTAATACATGTGTAAGAAATGTAAAGAAAAATAGTTATTATAAAAATGGTCGATTTAAGAATAATAATTATTTTATAAAAAATTATATAATGATTATTCAAATAGATATATCTGAATTATTTTTAATAAAATTAAAAATATATGACATTAAATAAAATCAAAAATATAATATCACTTTTAAATAACTTGATTTATAGAAAACAAATGATTGTTTTTTCAAGAAATTTATTTTCTCTATTCAACATAAAATCACTTTTTTAGAAGAATCACAAACTTTTATCGTAAAAATATTTTTATATGATTATTTGTAAAATTATTTCCATTTTATCAAATAAAAATTTTAAATTTAGTGGAAATTATTCATAATATCCAAGCTCAAAATGTAATAAAACCATTTTTGAATAAAATATATATTTAATGTATAAAATAAATTTATTTTAATTTTTTATCATGTAATTATTATTAGATGAATGATACTTTTTTTATTAAATATATGATATAGAAAATTCAATAAAATAATTCATTTATACTTTCATCATAATTTAATTTAATAAAAAATAAATTTAATATATAAATCAATTTTTTGAAAAATATTTCCTTAAATATTTTGTGAGATTAGTCAATATTCTCTTCGTAATTCCAAGAAATTATTAGGTAAATTTGTATTATGGAAAAATTTTCTTTACATATTTCATAATGTAGTTAAATTTTTTCATACATTATAATATAGAAGATATGTTATAATGGACAAATTTAAATAAAAAAATTAATAGTATTTCAGGGTTAGATTAAGATCGGTGTTATGGGTATCAATAATTATCATATATAGTGTTTCTAAAAAATAATAATTGGGTGTTATATTCTCCCAAAATTAAATAAATTACATCCTAAGAACATTAATTTATTTTGAACATAACGTGACATAATATTATATTTTATAAAAAAATTAATTTCCCAATTATGACTATGAGACTTATTATTTAAAACCTAAATATTTTTGAAGAATATTTTTTCATTTATATGAATTATAAATATGAATGTTATTCTAAAATTGTACCTTTATGGTAAGTGATATTTTCCATATAAAATTTGTTTAATTATTCTTCAACTTATTGAGGAAATATATGAACATATACAAACGCCATTTCATTCCTCAATTATGATTTGATAATTTTTCCACCTATGGTTCATCTAGTATTAAAAATTACAATCAAATGGTAAAAATTTCATATACATGAAGTGATAAGATCATATATAATTGGGTATTTTGGTTCCATAAAGGATTGTGTTCTTTTTTGTATGGATGATTTTCTGACATTTGATTCCTCCCATTTCTAGCCATTTAGTAAAATCAAAAAATTTATTAGCATATGTAAAAATAATAATATGCAATACACTAAACTATAAAATTAATGAGTAATCTCTATAATATCAATAATAAAACCCAAGTTTAAACACTAATCATTACACCCTAAAACTAATAAAAATATAAAATAATGTTTTTGAATATATCATAGTCATATATGCATGATGATTTAATACAACTACCCTTACTAACACTAAATATTTTATATGATGTTGAGTGTTTTCCTTATCATAAAAAGATAAAACAATTCAATCACTCAAAATAATATTTCAATGTAAAGATACATTCTGAATCCAATATCCCCACAATCAAAATTTATCAAATTACTTATTTCATACAAGAGTCCTTTAAATAATTCAAAAGTGATTCTCATTCTCTTGGAGTATTTTTTGGTATACGAAGATAACATCAGTAAAAATTTATGAGTGCAATCCTTGACACTTGGAATTTTTTTTTTGAGGAGTCCCTTATCACTATAAAGTTTAAGTGAATATTATTAGGGATTCAATTATTTCTGTCATATTTATGAACTAGATGGACCTTGCCTATGCACTAGTAAAAAACTATGATTCCCTTTAAGAATTTACAAGGATGTTTGTTTCAATAATTATCACATGTTTGAATTTACATCCATCGATTTTTCTCATTTTCATTATTAGTTTTTCATTTTTTCTCAAACATAATTTTCTTCAATTGATTTCCATTGAATATATGTGAATTTAAGAATTATTTCTCTATCCTGATGGAACATTATTCCATATCATCATATGATATAAATATTTGAGAGAGAATTTATTTTTGGAGGTTTGTCTTATGTTCATCAATGAAATGGTCAATTATACATTTGGGATTATATATATAGTCAATTTAAAGCTACAATGATCTCACAATGTTCGTCTCATACTGAAAACCATATTCATCTTCCTTTTATCTTATGTTAAGGAATTTTCTTTCAAGTCATATTATTCTTCATAGGTAAAATATTTCATAGAAAAAACCACCATAATAGTTTTTTATTCCATTATCAGCATCTTCATCTCCACATTTGTATTTTAAAATAATAGGAACCATTAATCTAAATCTCATTTTAAATAAAATATTATAGAAATACGATTTTTATTTTCAATGCATTTCAAAGACATAAATTTATTTTTATGGGGCCAGATTAACTGCTCATCCTCTAATGTATTATTAGTTACATTACATTATGGAGTCCTTTATTATATAAAGTGATCCAATATAGGTGAATCACAATATAGATCAAAATAATTCTCCATGAAGATAAGGATTTTGACCATGACCTCAACTGATTAAGCCTATATATCCATGATCTTATTATCTCTAACACATGTTGTATTGACATCCTCGTATTTGAAATAAATATAATGACTATTATTAGTGACATTATTTCTATTTCATCTTATAGGTTTCATCAATATAAAATTTAACAAACATAATTGTCTCAAAAAATCATGAATATTGATGTATAATATATAATTAACTAAAACATACCAAAAATATTGGGATTTATTTTAATGTTCTTTCATGTTATGTTCTTCTTGAATCTAGTTCTCAACGGTCCTACTAGAATTCTTTTGATACCATCTATATTAATCCTATCTCCAGTAACCTAGAGTCAATTAACACTTTTTATTATTTCTACAAGATACTATGGATTACATAACGAAGGATCAATCTATTTAATAGTCGTCGAAAACTATATTAATACATGATTTACATATTATATTGAAAAAATAAATCTTATCCTAAAAAACAATATTAAATTCATTATTATCATTCAATGATATCTTCATTAAATCTTTAGTATAGGAAAACATAATAATTGGTTATATCATATGTTTATCAAGATAAATCATACAATGGAATCTCTCATGAATAAGTAAGGAATAAATTGTATTGAAGTGTAAATAATAAATACATATTTCATTTCATAAATAACATGAAATAAAAAAAATATCCATAGAAAATAAAATAATTACATGGGCTGTAATAACTGAAATTTTAATAGATGAGATGCATAATTTCTAAAACTCATGATCATACTATAAACACCATGGTAAATACATCATGAATCATATTGTTAAGGACATGTCCAATATGGTTTCATTATATCAGCTGGTCTACAAAAATTAACCAATTAATGTGGCCACCTCTTTTGTCTCATCAGATTGATTGATGTGTCATGGGGATATCTATAACTATTAACCTCCCATCACTTACATTCATCTAATTAATTGATTATATATTGATTCAAAAAAATAATACATAATCAATATTCCTTATCATTCAATTAATATCCACATTGAATCAATAATATAGAACATCAATAATTCCTTAGTTAATTAACTAACATTCTTAATAATATTCTTTTAGCTAACAACATAGATTCAAATATTTTAAGTTTAAGGAAATTTTAAATAAAGTATAAATAATAATGAATGCATACATGAAAATGGAAATAAAGAATTTATGGAGAAAAATATTTTCTAGTGAATAATATTTAGTGATATAAAACATGATCACAAGAAATTGAATGATAAAAAATAATGTAAAATCCATAAATCGATAAAGGATGATATAAGATAATCGATTCATAAAATTTGATGGTTTTGAAAAAAATTATTTTATTAATTAGTTAGGAAAATATAAGTGAAACTTTAAAAAAATTAAATTTACTTAAAACATTATATCATTACATTTAAAATTATTTTATAAATCATTTTCAAAATTATTTTCAACCACTTAAAAATAGTTCATTTTTATTTTAAAATAAAATAATAATGGAGAATTATTTTCTTTGAAAAAATCCTAGAAACATTTATAGGAATATAAATAGGTAATAATTGTCCTAGAAGAATTAAAATTTGATGGCATCATATACATTAAAATGAATATTCCTTTCCCACTTCATAAAAAGTATAAAATTTCTTGTTCATAAAAAAATCAAAATATTCACTAAGAAAACTTTTAAATAAATTAAAATTTAGTATAAAAGGGATAGAACCAATTATTTAAATGAATATTAAATCTTCCAAATAAAAACATTAAAAATTATATATGTGGAAAAAATAATCACATTTTAAAGGAGGAAATTATTATAGTTTTTTATAAAAACGTATTTTAGTCTCTGACTAACAAAGAGAAGAAATGTGTAAATTAGTAATGTAAACCCCAAAAATAATCGTAGGAAGATAAAATATATGGGTTTTAAGAACATAAATAACATATTATTCTTTAAATCTAATTTTAAACCTGAAAAATCATAAATAAGCGGTATATTGTAAAATAATATTTTATGTAATTAGTAACTTTGGAATCAAATCACATTAAAAGAGAAAACACAAATTTAATATTTATATATAATTAATAAAGGTAAAATAAATATGTAATAGGAAAGAAAGTCATTATATACACTATATAAAATAAATTAGGTAAATAATATAAAATATTTCTCAATTGATTGTAATTGATATGAAAACACCTTACCTTGAAATCCTTCTTGGTAGGAGACATTATATCTAAATAAATAATAAATTAAAATTTATTAAATATTTTCTTAATAATATTGTTAATATATATTTCAATTTTAGTGGTCCTTTTATAATAATTGAACATGAATTCATTGAATATTTCTTCCTTACATTGACCACTTATGATTTTTTATTGAATTTCTTTAAAATGAATCTATTGTATTGATGGTGGTTGAAGATTTTATGAAATGATTCATCCAACAATATTTTTTTAATAATATCATTAATAAAAAAATTAAAATTTTATTTTTGAATCATCTATGGAAATAAATAATATAAAAACGAATCTCATCGTTGCATGGTGTTGGTGGTACACAATTTTTCATAAGTGACATTTTCATTCCCCAATGAATGGTATAATAAGAAGGTAGATGATATATTATAATTATAGAATAATTATTATATCATAAAATCATATATATTAGTTATTTCTATATTTATAACCATACATTTGAGCCATAGATGAAAAATGATATGCATCACTTCATGGAAATGGTAGAACATTATTGACTTAGAAAAGAACCTATTACGGGAGATGCAAAAGATCACGTATATAATTTTCGGAAACTTCATGATGAAATAGGATGAAAATTCACCTAAGGGGATAGACTTGTGGAAGTCACATCCTTCTTGAAATATTGGAATTTTTCAAATGGCTTCGGAGCGTTATAAAAGTTTATCTAAGATGAAGATGATTATGTTTCATGGAAAAAATGTATAAAAATATAGTAAACCTATAAATTTGTAACACCCTAATATTTTATAATATATTTATCTTTAAATGTTTTTATTTCACTGATAGATTTTGTAACATGAATTTCCTGTAATAAAATATTTTCAATAGACTATTAAAACGTTATTATGGGACAATTATCACACAACCTGTAGAAAGGAAGCTATAAATAGGATTGACTATATTATAAAAAATATATGTATTACATATGTATAAAACTAATTAACTAGGTATTAATTAATTATAAATAATAAAAATAATTTGAAAATAGAAGTGATATGTTTTTTGAAAATTGTGTTCATTCACATAATTTATTTTTATCATAATAATTTAAAATTGTCACTATTCTAGAATGATTTTAAATAAATGTTAATATTATATATTCAATAACAAAAATTAACATTATTTTAATAATTTTTATAGGCAAGAGAAAATAATAAAAAATATTTTTTTTCGTAAAATAGTTTTTTTATAAAAAAAAATTTTCATCACGTTTTGTGTAACAATTTTTAAAATGAATTTATAACAATTTTATAGATTAAATTTGATAAAATGGATACCCTGTTTGAAATTAGTATGGTCAAATTTGGTAAACATAAACCCTTTATTTTTTTCAATATTAATTGCATTCGTTTAAATTTTAGCAGCTAATTTGAGGGTAAATAGGGTTAAACTAGGATAAATCTAAACATTAGAGTCATAATTTATAATCTTAATTAATATTAGATAAGTTTAATTATACTCTTTTAACATTTTGGTCTAAATTTAATTATTTATGTGATAGTTGAACTTGAAAATGACCTATATAATTTCCATTGTAAATAAAATCATAAAATGTCACACTATTTCTTTTTAAATATTAATTATGTTTCTTCATAAGGAAAAAAGTAGGTTATGATTGAATTTAAATATATATAGTGAGAATAATGAAATTATTTTCACTATATAAATTTGTTTACTATTTTTAGTAATTATATAATTTCCTTAAATACTTATGCAATTCCAATGTTGTGTTTCATCAATTAATAAAAAATATAATAAATGAAATTAAAAATAATAAAATTAATATAGATTTATTGGTTTCGAGTGTTACAAAAATATTATATGTGAATATGATATATTTTCCTTATTTCTAATGATTTTATTCTAAAACAAATTTTTTCATTATTCCTTTTAAGTAAAATTTAAAAAATAGTATCAAAATTCAAACTAATGACATATTATAAAATTGATATTTTATTTAAAAAATTGAGATCATAAAAATTTAAAATTATGAAAATGTGGATAATATTGGGCTCAAATTTCATCCTTGTTTATTTATGAATAAAATTCATCTTATATTTAAAATTATAACTATTTAAGGGTGAATAATAGTTTACTACGATGATGGCTAGAATAGGTTAATTATGAGGTTAAACCAAAAGATATGTTTTAAAACACAACTTAAACCTATACAAATTTTATTTTTGATGTTATTTAGAAGTCACACTATCTTAAAATTGAATGAATTTCCTTTAGGATTCATTTGATATAGTTAATGACTTTATTATATTTCATGAAATTACCGGAGTGCCCCTCCTTTCTATTATAAAACGGACCCCTCCATTCTCTTATTTTCTATAATTTAAGACTTCTACCTCAACTAACCCCTACCAAATTCTCCTCTACAATCCATTATACACATTCTAGACATTTTTCATCCAAAAATACCAAACCTAGGTGCCCAAATGTAATATCATATGGTGTTTATTCAACCATGGGGAGTCCATAGGATATTCGAAGAAAGTCATGATCAATGTATGGGTTTTATGTTATAATCTCATTATTTATAATGATTTTTTATGATTAAGTTTCAAATGATGCAATCATATGATCTATAATCTCATTCCTTTTCATATCCAATGTTTAATTGGTGAGAATATATTTTTTTCATTTCATTTTCCCCATCTTATGTGCTCTAGACACCAAAAATATGTTTTTATGAAAATTTGACATTATTTTTAACTTCTGTTGATATAAATTTTCCTTCCTTATCAATATTTTCTAAAAATAATTTCAATAATGATTTTAATATTTTCCTATAATATTTTAAAGTAAATTTACCCATGATTTTCTTTTTTATAAAATGATTTAGATGGATTCATGTTGGAAATTTCTAAATGTGGTAGATTTTAACTTATTTAAAAAATATATGAAATGAATATTTTGTTTTAGCCTATATAGAATTAACATAATTCCCCACCATTATTAACACTCAAATATTTGAATCATCCTTAATAATTTAGCAATGTTATTTTCAAATAAAATTATTTCCTTAATATTTGATAATTTTTTACATTTTAAATAAATGAGTTCAAAGTGAAATGGATATTTACCTCATGAAATTTTCCATTGATATTTTAAATGAAATTTTCATTTAAAATAACATCCTCAATGTTAGTTATGATTTATTAGGGATATGGAAAAATGATACAACCAATTTAGTTTTTTGGATGGATTATAATGGTTATTATTTAATCACTATTCTATGAAATCTATTTCTTTCCGACATGTTAAATATGTTTGGAAATCCATTTCATTTCAATGGGTTGTGCTTTTTTAAAATGATGAAATGTTAATGAAAATTATTTCTCATTCAATGTTTTTTATATGATGAATTATTTATGATATTATGGAACAAATTTGTATTATTTTCATTATTTTGTGTTTGGGCCATGAATTAAATATATCTACAATGAATTGGGTAAATATGTATATCTTATGATATAGAAAAAGGGTTGAATAGGGAGTGATCCTATTCCGTAAGGGAATTTTTCCACTATTATAGTCATGAGAGTGAACCTTGACTATTGTAATAGTTTAGGGAGTGAACATAATCCACTATTATTTTCTTAATAGTTATCATTTTTTAGTTTTTGGTGTAAAAATTCCACTTAAAGCCACAAAAAACCTTCTTTGGACAACCAAAACCATCATCTGACTTGACAAACTATTCCAAGAATTATAATAATTGTGCATTCAAAAGTAAAGGTGTGTCTACAATTTTGAAATACTTGATCAATACTCTTACATTCCAAATTTAAAAACTTTTCTTTTCCATTATGTGAGGTCCAATCAAATAGCCAAGACTCGTGTGTGAAAGATGTCTATGTTGCGCACAGTAAAATTGATCCATGAGAAACCCTCTTGTGAGACAGATACGAAGTTAACTAGCACATTGTGTGGTCGTTCACCATGTCTAAGGGTAGGCTTTCTGAAAAAACCTCTTCCATGACTGAATTATTTCATTCCCATTACCAAATAGTTTTGATATAAATAGAAGTTCACCACCTTTCAATGAGATGATCCTCAATAAGTTGAATCATCGCTCTATTGCACATAAGACCATCATCCCCAACATTCTGAAAGCATTGAACTCTCACGATATAAGATCTTCCATGATAGTCTCTTTGTGGGTACTCTTTTTAGTGGGCCCAAAATTGTGTAATACATGGTTGACCACTTCCAACCTAAGCCAGGTGCACACTAGGGATCCTCCTATGTGCAACCTCAACCCATTTAGACGATCCCCAATCATGTGAACAGGCCCTTTTTGAACCTCCATTGCTAGACCTTATGTCATAGCACCATTTTTTAGAACCATTTTTGGGCAGCCCCTATGCCTTATGCATACATCTTACATGAAACCCTTGAAACATGTAGGTGATAATTTTGGGGTCCCTCAAATGGTGTCCCATGTTCCTCTAGTGCTTCTGTTTCCATACCATTATCTTCTTAGCATAGGTATGCTATTTATTTTTTCTTTAAAACATAGGCATGCTAACATGGACCACCTGATCGACCACTCATCCACATCATTGCACATTGTCATTGATGAAGCCATGCCCCACCCTATGGTTCATGGGCTACAGTTATGTAAGCCCAATCACTACTAGAAAAGCAGGTATTTGCGACGGGCTATTTGCGACGGGATCCCGTCGCAAATAGCCCATTGCTGAAAACGCCGTCGCAACTACACTTATTTGCGACGGGCCCGTCGCTAAAGCCGTTATTTGCGACGGGCATTCTCCCCGTCGCAAATAGTATTCCGTATTTTTGTAAAAAACTTTTGAAACAGTTTTTGCGACGGGACCCGTCGCAAATACCTTTTGCGACGGTTCCGTCGCAAAACCTCTTTTTTAAGAAAATAAAAATAATTAATAATATTTGCGACGGGAGTCGGGACCCGTCGCAAATACTTTTTAAAAAAAAAAAAACTATTAATAATAATAGTATTTGCGACGGGCATAGTATCCCGTCGCAAATACAATAAAAAAAATAAAAAAAATAAATTATTAATAAATTATTTTAATTAATATAATAATAGAATTACAATTTACAAATGAAAATAATAAATTATTTTAATTACTATAATAATAGTAGAATTATAATTCAAAAATAAAAATAATAGAATACTAATAAATAATTTAATTAATATAATAATATTACAATTATAATTCATAAATAAAAAAATATTAATAAGTTATTTTAATTAATATAAAAATAATAGAATTATTTTACATTCAAATATTAAAATAATTCAAGTATTACAAAAAAAATAATTAAATTATAATATTATAAATTTTTAATATATATATAAAATTTTAATATATAAATAAAATTTTAATATATATATAAAATTTAATATTATAAAATATAAATAATATTATTATTCATATTAATATTTTTATTTAAAAATATAATATTATTAATATTTTATAATGAGACAGAAACTACGAATAGAAAAAAAAATATTTTGATTTCACAAATTTTATAACAGAAATACAAACTCTAATCTGTAGGAGGGGGGAGGGGGGGGAGGGGGAGGTGGGGGATCTGCAGATGGTGGTGGAGGAAACTCCATCCCTAAAGCATGAGTGAGTCGGCGCATGTACTCCATCTGCTCCTGATGCTGCTGCTGCCACCGACTCGTCTGCTCCTCGTACAGCTGCTGCTGGCGTCGACGCTCCTCCTCATGCTGCTGACGCATCTGCTCCTGCTCCTGTCGGAGACTCTCTATCTGTGCAGTCTGAGATCGCAACTGATCCTCATACTGTGTAGAAGAAGATGCACGAGCTCCTCTCGAGCTGGACGCCGACATCGCAGCACTGCCATAATAATCTCCGGGAGTCAGTCGAGAGCCGATACCAACTACCCGGCCCTTGTCGAAGGCATACTGGGTGGCCTGCATCCATGCCGCCTCATCAAACTGACAGGCAGTGGTCTGATCTGATGACTCGGCCTAACTCTCAGGTCGGGCCTGTGCCGCTGCGGCCTCATATGACTCCTATAGTTGCAATTTAAAATTAAAATTGTGAATATATTATATGCAGTTAATTTTTAAACTTGAAAACAAATAATACTGACCATGATGTGATGCTGACGATCACCTCTGAGCTCCCCAGTAGCAGGATCACTATACATCCTCCGATATACGTCGTACTCTGTAATATCGGGGTGCTCGACAGCCTATAAGAATAAAAAATAAACTGTTAATATAGTTATATAAAATATTTATATATAATGTACGTACCAGATGCTATCTATGAGTACTGAAAGAACGACTCCCAGCTCGATGAGTCACCTCCTGCCTCCCCCGATTCTGCCTCCCCACCGATGATCTCCTCTGAAAGGCACCACTCAACCAGTGCGCACATAATCCATCCCATACATGGGATGAAATATACTCTGGTCGGTGTGCTCTACATGACTCATCAAACTCTGACACTCCTGTTTTCTTCATCGCAGCTTTTCTTAAATTGTGCAAAAACTGACGAAGGCGATCACGCATGGCCACCTCCCATGCCTCGTGGATGGCGTCACGCATGGTATCCTCGATCGGATACCATAAACCCTACAAATAAATCAAAATATCAAGTTAGAAATGAGATAATTTTCAAAATAAAAATTATTTATTTACGTACGTACCAACCAATGGCCGAACATGGCCTGCTGCACATCAATGGGAATCTGCTCCCATGTGGTCCACGGCTGAGAGAAATAGTTGTGCAAAATAGCACTACCCTGTCCGACTGCTATAAGAGAAAAACTGAAAAAATAATAAACATTTATTATGTGAAAGGATTAATGAAATCTTAGTCAAATTCACAGGTTATTACACAGGTTATCACACCTTCGGGTGCGCGGATCAAACCCAAGACGTGGACGTCGCTCGGGGACGGGGTCAGGAATCATCAATCGCGCAAGACCGCGCCCCCTCCGCGTACTCCCTGGAGCGCCTGCAGGCTGAGGGTCATCTGCCAGCAACTCATCCGCATCGAAAGGCAGGTCAGCATCCGCCAACACACGAAATGTGGCCTCATCCATCTGAAACAGAAAATGTTAATGTTAGAAAATAATTGATAATTACTATTATATATACATATATACATATTATGATTGTATATAAATACCAAGGAATTCTATAAGTGTTCATCTTCATCATCATCTTCATATATGTCAATGTCATCTTCATATTCCTCCTCAACATCATCGATATCCATTCGAGTTGCAGTTGCTTCATCTCTTACCATTTCAAATTCATGTGTGACATCATTAACATCATCGTCATCACCGACTCTTAAATGTGAGGTGTCGTCATCGATACTCATATCTCTTTGTAAAAAAGATTGATTTTGAGTACTCTCTTGAAAAACTTCAATTCTTTGCACATCAGTGAAAGCACATTCACTTTGACTAAACTGATTGTCTCGAATTTTGATTTTTATTACACTCCACCAATCAGTCAAGTCTCTTGATGTTGCATAGTACTTTGCATAATAAACTTGATATGCCTGTTGAGCCAATAAGAATGGTTCATTTACTGCGTGAACACTTTTACATTTAATATCGATGATTCCATGAGTCGGATGAACACGCACGCCTCTCTCTGTATCCAACCACCGACATTTGAACATGGTTATGTAATGTTGTCCAAGATAACAGAGTTCAATGATTTCATCAAGTATGCCATAAAAGTCAACTTCATTTTCTCGATGATGAGATCCTCTCAAGCTAACTCCACTGTTCATTGTTTTTTTCGATTCCCCATATGCATGTGTGTGGAATCGAAATCCATTCACCACATATGCATTATAAGTTTTAACAAGTTTGGAAGGTGGGTTACTCAATACACACAGCCGTTTGTCAATTTTATCAGCATGTCGAGACACCTGAAAATTTGTGAAATAATTATCAATATAGTAAACTATACATTGAATGAGTTGCTAAATGATAAAGAATTTATGTTACCAGTTTTTGAAACCACTGAGAGAAATTTTTCAGTCGACGTTCTTCGAGAGCAGCTGCTGTAATTTGTGGAATTTGTTTCTTGATATGATTATCATACAACCTATAAAAACCAAAGTTATTTACTGTAACATAAATGATAGAATAAGTGATATAAACACTTACAGTACAACTGATGTCATCTCTTCACAGTTGATCAGAACATACGTATGAGCTCTATGATGTTCATCATCTGAAAGCCAGCGTTCAGAAACTCCACCAAAACCAAGCTCTGACTGGTTGAAAACAGATAATTGATTGTCGATTTCATCAATATTCCTCTCATTCCGTCCCATTCGGTTGTGTTTTGAAGGATACTAATATTCAAAATAATGGGAGCAGAAAAAAGATATTTCCTCTTGCAAATAAGCTTCTGCAATAGATCCTTCAACAGATGCTTTGTTGCGTACTTTTCTTTTCAATTTTTGCATGCATCTTTCAAATGGGTACATCCATCGAAACTGTACCGGACCTCCACATTTGGCTTCATATGTCAAATGTAACATCAAATGTTCCATTGAGTCGAAGAAAGACGGCGGAAATATTTTTTCCAGTTTACATATAATTACAACAACATCTTTTTCAACTTTTCCTAGAGCATCATAATCTGCCGTAGCCGCACAAATTTCCCGAAAAAAATGAGACATGTCTATTATGGAATCCCAAATCACAGAATTCAACAGACCTCTTAATCCAATGGGTAGAAGTCTCTCCATTATAACATGACAATCATGACTTTTTAATCCAGTAATATGACCATTCTTTACACATCTACCCAAATTGGAAGCACAGCCATCTGGAAGTCTCAAATATGCAATCCACTGACAAAATAATAAACGGTTTTCTTTAGACAGTGTATAAGCTGCTTTTGGTTTCAGTAACCTTTCTGTTCTGACATTCTCAAATAGTTCCAATTCTGGACGCCTGCAAATTTGGGCAAGATCTAAACGTGCATTTACATTGTCTTTTCTCTTTCTTGGCGTATCCAAAACTGTATGAAACAAATTATCAAAACAGTTTATCTCAATATGCATGACATCTAACATGTGTCGGACCAACAAATCAGACCAATATGGCAAATCCCAAAATATGCTACGTTTAATCCAATTGTGTTCTTTCCCAAAACCAGAAATTTTCTGTTGGTTTATTGTGGGACCAAAAGTGATGGGAGGTAATGAAAATACAACTGATTTTAACTCCGAACCTGATAGCATTTTTGGAGGTCCATCCCTTTCAGCTGTTCCTTTTCTGAAATGAGATCTGTTTCTGTGAAAAGGATGATCAGCTGGAAGAAATCTGCGATGACAGTCAAAATAACAAGGTTTCTTTCCATGAATGAGCATAAATGCTTTGTTCTCTCCCATACAGTAAGGACATGATTTTTGACCATGTGTACTCCAGCCAGATAACATCCCATAAGCCGGGAAGTCACTTATTGTCCACATCAATGCTGCTCTCAGTATGAAATTCTGTTTCGTTGCAACATCATATGTACTGACACCAGTACTCCACAATAAATTTAATTCATCAGTCAATGGCTTCAAATAAACATCAATATTTTTCTTCGGATGTCCTGGAATTAGTAAAGTCAAAAAGATATATGGCTCCTTCATCAACATCCATGGAGGTAAATTATACGGAGTTAAAAAAATAGGCCAACATGAATATTGACTACCATAAGATCCAAACGGACAGAAACCATCAGTGGAAAGGCCCAGTCGAACATTTCTAGCTTCTAAAGCAAATGATGGATGCACTCTATCAAAATGTTTCCATGAATCACCATCGGCTGGATGATTCAAGCTTTTATCGGTTGAACTATTCTCTTTATGCCATGACATCATTGTCGCTGTATTCTTAGACATGAATAAACGCTGAAGTCTGGATGTAAGTGGAAAATATCTCAACTGTTTTACAGGAATCAAACCAGACTTCCCGTGTTGTCCTTCTTTATATCTCAGTTGCCCACATGTGGGACAACTATCCAACGACTCATTTTCCCCTGAATATAAAATGCAGTCATTTGAACATGCATGAATCTTCTGACAAGTAAGTCCCAAATTTCGAACCAACCTCTTACTTTCATAGTAATTTGCAGGTAAAACATTTCCTTCGGGTAACAGTGTTTTCAGCAAAGAAAATATCTGGTCAAAACAGGTGTTTGACATTCCGTTATCTGATTTGATAGCCATAAATTTTGCAACTGCTTCTAATTTGCTCATCTTGCAGCCAGGATATAATACATCCTCAGCAGACTTCAACAACTCATAAAATTCAGACGGTCCCAACTCAGGATTTGAAGCTATATCAGCCGGAGTTTCTGTATGTTGAACAAATGAACCTGCAACATCATGTACTAAATCTTGAAACTGGGATGGATCCGGAATCAAGTTGGTATCACCTGCTCTGGAACTGCGTTCACCGTGTTGATACCAAAAAACATAATCTGCTTGAAAACCAAAACGCAAGAGATATTCCCCCACTTTTTCAAACGTGTCAAACGTTCTCAATGCACATTTTCTACAAGGGAATTTTATCTTTCCTTCTGAAACAAATTCTGGATTTGATGCCGAAAATGATAAAAAACTCTCCACACCCTCTATATATACTGGATTTAAACCAGAACCATTTGGATTTCTACGTTGATTTATCCATATGCGGTCATCTAATAATGACTGTTGACGACCTCGTTGTTCCATATTTTTCTATAAAATATAAAAGCATTACTCGTTTTGAATAATTTGTTAGAAAAAACACAAGCAAGGATTGAATATATTGAGAATAAAGCAAAACCTATTACAAATATTGATAATTTTAATATTATATTGATTTTTTATTTTTTTAATAATACTAATATAATTTTTTTCATAAATATTAATTATATAATAATAACATCATTACATTATTAGTATATTTTATTATTAATATTAAAATAATATAATTTTCTATATTATATACAATTCTCCTTTCATCTGTGTGTTTCACATTCTGTCTCCACATGTAATATTGGCATTCACATTCACCTCTCCATTGGCAAGTAGGTTGATAATTTTGAAAAAGAATGTCAATATTACATGTGGAGACAGAAAAAACACAGAAGAAAAGAGAATTGTATATAATATAGAAAATTATATTATTTTAATATTAATAATAAAATATACAAATAATGTAATAAGGTAATTATTCCAAATTATTGGTAAGTATTTCAAATTATTGGTAATTATTCCAAATTATTGGTAATTATTCAAAATTATTGGTAATTATTCCAAATTATTGGTAATTATTCCAAATTATTGGTAATTATTCCAAATTATTGGTAGTTATTCCTAATTATTGGTAAATATTGATAATTATTGGTAAATATTGGTAATTATTGGAAAATATTGGTAATTATTGGTAATTATTGGAAAATATTGGAAAATATTGGTCATTATTGGTAATTATTGGTGATTATTGGTAATTATTGTTGATTATTGGTAATTATTGGTGATTATTGGTAATTATTGGTGATTATTGGTAATTATTGGTGATTATTGGTAATTATTGGTGATTATTAGTAATTAATACTAATTATTGGTAATTAATACTAATTATTGGTAATTAATACTGATTATTGGTAATTAATACTGATTATTGGTAATTAATAATCATTATTACTAATTATTGGTAATTATTACTAATTATTCCTAATTATTCCTAATTATTCCTAATTATTACTAATTATTGTTAATTATTACTAATTATTGTTAATTATTACTAATTATTTCTAATTATTACTAATTATTTCTAATTATTACTAATTATTGCTAATTATTAGTAATTATTGCTAATTATTACTAATTATTGCTAATTATTGCTAATTATTACTAATTATTGCTAATTATTACTAATTATTGCTAATTATTACTAATTATTGATAATTATTAGTAATTATTGATAATTATTAGTAATTATTGATAATTATTGGTAATTATTACTAATTATTGTTAATTATTGGCAATTATTGTTAATTATTGGCAATTATTGTTAATCATTACTAAATATTGATAATCATTACTAAATATTGGTAATTATTACTAATTATTGCTAATTAATACTAATTATTGCTAATTAATACTAATTATTGATAATTAATACTAATTATTGGTAATTAATACTAATTATTGGTAATTAATACTAATTATTGGTAATTAATACTAATTATTGGTAATTAATACTGATTATTGGTAATTAATAATCATTATTACTAATTATTGGTAATTATTACTAATTATTCCTAATTAATACTAATTATTCCTAATTATTCCTAATTATTACTAATTATTGCTAATTATTGCTAATTAATACTAATTATTGCTAATTATAACTAATATTTCTAATTATTACTAATTATTTCTAATTATTACTAATTATTTCTAATTATTACTAATTATTTCTAATTATTACTAATTATTGCTAATTATTACTAATTATTGCTAATTATTAGTAATTATTGATAATTATTAGTAATTATTGATAATTATTGGTAATTATTGATAATTATTGGTAATTATTGGCAATTATTGTTAATTATTGGCAATTATTGTTAATTATTGGCAATTATTGTTAATTATTGGCAATTATTGGTAATTAATACTAATTATTGGTAATTAATACTAATTATTGGTAATTAATACTAATTATTGGTAATTAATACTCATTATTGGTAATTAATACTAATTATTGGTAATTAATACTAATTATTGGTAATTAATACTAATTATTGGTAATTAATACTAATTATTGGTAATTAATAATCATTATTACTAATTATTGGTAATTATTACTAATTATTCCTAATTAATACTAATTATTCCTAATTAATCCTAATTATTCCTAATTATTCCTAATTATTACTAATTATTCTTAATTATTACTAATTATTACTAATTATTTCTAATTATTACTAATTATTTCTAATTATTACTAATTATTTTTAATTATTACTAATTATTGCTAATTATTAGTAATTATTGCTAATTATTAGTAATTATTGCTAATTTTTATTAATTATTGATAATTATTATTAATTATTGATAATTATTGGTAATTATTACTAATTATTGGTAATTATTACTAATTATTGGTAATTATTGGCAATTATTGGTAATTATTGGCAATTATTGTTAATTATTACTAAATATTGATAATTATTGGCAATTATTAATAATTAATACTAATTATTGGTAATTAATACTAATTATTGGTAATTAATACTAATTATTGGTAATTAATACTAATTATTGGTAATTAATACTAATTATTGTTAATTAATACTAATTATTGGTAATTAATACTAATTATTGGTAATTAATACTAATTATTGGTAATTAATACTAATTATTGGTAATTAATACTAATTATTGGTAATTAATACAAATTATTCCTAATTATTACTAATTATTACTAATTATTGGTAATTATTCCTAATTAATACTAATTATTGGTAATTAATACTAATTATTGGTAATTAATACTAATTATTGGTAATTAATACTAATTATTGTTAATTATTGGTAATTATTACTAATTATTGGTAATTAATACTAATTATTGGTAATTAATACTAATTATTGGTAATTAATACTAATTATAGGTAATTAATACTAATTATTGGTAATTATTACTAATTATTACTAATTATTCTTAATTATTGATAATTATTGATAATTGTTCCTAATTATTAGTAATTAAATGAATAATTATCAATAATTAGAAATAATTACCAATAATTACAAATAATAACATTATTAATATATTTTATTATTAATATTAAAATAATATAATTTTCTAATTTATATACAATTCTTCTTTCATCTGTGCGTTTTCTATCTCCACATACAAATAATACATGTGAAGACAGCAAACACACAGATGAAAAAAGAATTGTATATATATAAAAAATTATATTATTTTAATATTAATAGTAAAATAAACTAATAATATAATAATGTTCTTATTCCTAATTATTGGTATTTATTACTAATTATTAATATTTATTCTTAATTATTAAAAATTATTACTAATTATTCCTAATTACCATTAACTATAAACAATACTAATAATTTAAATTTATTAAGTAATAAAACAATGTAAACATAATTAAATTACAACTAATTAAAAATAATTGAAACTAATAAAAAATTAAAAATAAATAAAAAATTAAAATGAAGATAAATACCTTGAAAATTGATCTGTTCTGATCGTTCTTCAAAACTTTAATATCAGCTCAGGAGAAAAAAATTAAACTGGAGAAAAACTCAACTCTAAAAATATAATTTTGAGAGAAGGAGAAGATAAGGAATGAGAATGAAATGAAAAAAACGGATGGGGGTATTTATAGGTTAGATTATTTGCGACGGGCCCATTTGCGACGGGATTCCCGTCGCAAATACCTTAGCCAACATTTATTACGGTCAACCGGTAATTAGTTATTTGCGACGGGGGAATATTCCCGTCGCAAATACCTTTTACCGCCGCCGGTTATTTGCGACGGGAATATTCTCCCGTCGCAAATAGTTTTCCCGCGATTTGGCGCGCATCGCGGGAAAACTATTTCCGACGGGAAAAGCAATCCCGTCGCAAAAGCCTCCTTATTTGCGACGGGGAAATACCCCCGTCGCAAATAAGTTTTTAACATGACTATTTGTGACGGGATTTATTCCCGTCGCAAATAACCCGTCGCAATTGCTCATTTTTCCCGTAGTGAATGGGCACCGAGTGAGTCCCCCACATCTGAGCTGTATGATGTGAAACTACCAAGTACCAACATCCTCACCACATGATGTTAAACTATGGACTTAACCTATAAAAAAGGTACACGATTATCCATGTATAACCAGCAAGGGATAGTCTCCCCACCACCAATCCTTATAGTGAATAATATCCTCCTCACATGGAAGTAGATACTCCCCACAAGGAATGAAAACCTACAGAGGAAGATTCAATTCCTGATCCACACACAATTTCTCTTTGCTGCATTATTCATGACACGAACTTCAGGTTCACTACTTCCTCTAGTTTCTCACACCGATAATCACTCGCGTGGGAATAAAGGTTAATAGAAACCCTGAAATTCCATGTCTAACCATATGGGAATCCCTACTGCAGTAAGAAACAATGTCCATAATCCAATGAGAATATTCTATGTCATATCATTTATCATACATGCTCTACAGGAAACCTCCAAATGTGTAAGCCCCATCATGTCCCCTCAAATAGGAATCCTCCTAAATTTAAGATCCACCCATTCCAGACAGTGTGATTTTTGATTCCCAACCAACTATGATACTTAAGAATCCTCTTTGATGTCAAAAACCAACATTAGAATCTATCCGGATTTTCCTCAAACTAACACATATTGGTAAGATCATTCCTCTACCTAGAGATCACATCTCCTTTGGGTACCTCTATGATATTCTCACATGTAATCTCCATTCTCATCATCAATAATCCTAGAATTACCTAGGAAGCTCAAGGTGAAATCCCCACACCATCCAACTGAAATAATTCCTCTATATAAGGGAAGCTTCCATGTGTAAGGCACATATCATCCCTCATCATCACACCCATCACAATGCAAGCATCCTTACCACATGGCGTAAAACTACATGGACCCAAACTATAACACATACATAATCTAAAACATCAAGCTAATTGGTTTTTTATCTATATCCTCCATACATGGTACATAGAGAGCCTCTCTGGGCTTCAATCCTGACCAATAGTAAACCCGAGTTCCCCATCCTAGGGTTGAACCTACCAGATCCACCTCTGAGGGTGTTCTAATAAGCTTTCATAGTCTCACATCTTACCTTAATGGGACCCAACTACAACATCCACCTCCCCTGGGAATTCTGATCCACCCATTAGTGATCCTACAGTGTACTCATTTATAGGTACGTACCTCCTTGATCTACCTTCATTTGGCATCTTGATTAATCAAATTTGTCTTCAAAAGAGATTAAAATCATAAAATGATCCCAAATACTACGTAATTCTAAACATGAGATTCATTATTTGAATTCCTTGGAAGATATTCACCTTAGGCATCAACTACATCATCCTAAAAGTAGGATTCTTAAGGTTAAATCCTTGGAAGATATTCATCTTTAGTTCAAGATACCTCATGATTGACATCAGATTATTTGGTTTCCATTCCTAAAATTGTTCTATGATATGCCCTGATATGATTAATAATACTGGTGACCAAAGTTCCTAGCATCCAAACATTCCAGTGAGGCCTAATGTGATTACTCTAGAGACCAAATATTTCTTACCTTTTAATGACCATTAGAATGTCTAGATAGAAGCATCATAATTAACTAAATCCACAATGTAATGACACCTGGAATGAGTTCATCAAACATGACTTAACTCTATGAGGGAGTCCCAGACTAGGAAACCACATCTGATGATGAATCAATGGATGGGGGAATTAAAATCCCATCATCATTCTTTGATCTAGGAGAATACATCGTTATTGAACGTGATTAAAGTTTCCCACCTTTATAAACCTGGAATGTGGGGAAACAAAATGTGATGCTAGTGAGCATCAAACATGTAGTGGTGTCGGCCCCACTGAACATTTCATAAATAGTAATACTAAATCCAAACTGAATATTTTCAACATCAACCATTGGGAATGGCCATATTGGTCATCAAATCAAGGATTTTACTCAAATGTTGTCGATGCCAGGCCACAAACAGAAATGTTTAACCTAATGTGAATCTATTCTCTTAGACATGGGTTTTCGTATCATTCATGACATCCTCAAATTATCATGTCATTAGACCCATCCATTTGGCACCGAGACCCACCAAAGAACAGTGGGTTCAGCTTGGAACTCGTAAGAAATTGGGGTAGTTAAACGTTAAGAATCCTAGTCATTTGATGTTTTCAGTATAGATCCCTCACTATGACATCAGAAGATTGGATGATTTTAGGTAATTGATCATTGATTTCCTTTCACATGTAATAACAGATGAATACTCATTCTTTATAAGACCCATGCTCTAAGAAAATGGCCACCCAATGATTTCAGATGTAGGGGTAGGATAAACATCAATGATTCCATCCATAAAAAATCCAACTTTGCAACTACTTCAGCCAAAAACACTAATATTGGGTTCCCATGACCCTTCTCACCTGATGAAATTTTCCATGTAAGGTTAATGGACACCCTCATATGATGGTATGAGGAGGAGGAGATCATTCCCACAAGGTACATGGACCAAAATGACCTAGACTTCAAGGTATCACCCACACCACCAACTCCAAGGGATACACATGGAGTCACTTCTCCCCACTCTAATAGATAACTTTTTTAGGCGAATCTACCCTGAGGGATCCTATAACTCACTCCCCGATGCTGAAGAGGTAGGGTATTCCTGAGTCACCCAGGATGCAACTACCACCTAGGAGCCACTAATGAGGGATCAAACCAGGCCTCATTAGTGCTAAAAATAACTAGTCGACTAGGATAAAGAATAGGTGGGATATACACCGGCTCAACTGGTCCCAGTCCACACCACCCGACATTGATGTCAAGTGCAAGACCAGGAGAATTCTTATCAAGGAGAATCATCATTCATAGCTCCAATGTCACCTTCTAGATCTGGTGCATTCTACCAGATCCCTTCCATTACTGATCAGAGACCCACATTTTCCTAATTGGGATTGCGACCTCATCTGACCCATAATCATGCAAGGTTTACTATGTCAATCGATGGTTTCACCAGCAGTTGTTATGGGCCAACCTGTAATGATGAGATTCAATACGGAGGTCCTTCCTATATAGTCTCTAACCAATATATATGACATCTCCTCTCTCATTGACAACATTGAGGTAAACCTAATTTCCTCATTGATCAAAGTGGATTTCGTCCCTGCTTCATCGAAAACCAATTTAGTGGCCCTCTTGATTCAACTACCATTATTCAACATTGAGACCCTCCCCATGTCACCATTGATCAGCATGATGGTTATCCAAATGTTGTGCCTAGCTCAAGAAGATGTCCTCCCTGATTTATAATCGATCCAATCAAATGTCTTCCTCACTTCATCAACATTCATCACTATGGCCCTTCCCATGCCATAACCATCTAGAGTGGAGGTCATACCCACTCATTTAACAGTTAGCATAAAGGCACTCCCCATGTTTCCACCAGCTCAAGTGGTGGTCCTACTTACTCTAGAATCGACCCACACAGAGTTCCTATGCATGTCTCCACTACAAATCAATGTGGAGGTCCTCCATGTGTTCCCAACAGCTAAAGTAGAGGTTTTCGTTACTTCTTCAACAACCATAGTGGAGGTCCTCCCAACTACTAAAACACCCAAATCATAGGTCCTCCCCACTTCGACAACAACCAATATGGAGACCCTCCCTATATCCCAATAGACTAAAGTAGAGGTCCTCCATGATGTACCACCCACTGACATGGTGTTCCTCCCTAGGACAAATAATATCCATTCCCTAAAGAACATTCCTCCAGAATATGGATTAACTGTCACCACCGAATAAAAAAATCCAAGAAGAACCTTGTCATGTTTAATCCCATTAACCTCTCATATTACAAGGGATAATGCAATTAAATTATGGAACCCTAACCCCATTAGTTATCATTAGAGTTGAGGACCAGATCCCTAAAGGTAAAGTTCATCATCCTAGAAGGTGAGATTCACAGAAGTACAAAATCCCTCCTAAGATACATATAGGTTGGATGAAGATTTATATCCCTTATATGGGATCACAGTGCAGTCATTGATATCATCTATATAATCAATCCCTACCTCTACATGAGATCAATAAGAGGTATTGTGGAATGAAATAGATGATGGGGTATCTTGGTGTGTCACCAAGGAGTGACACAACCTTTGTACATGAGGCACTGGTGAAAACCCTGTCCAACATGGATGTGATGATGTTGTTGGTACTACCCCCGAGAGATGACCCTATGTGGAGTGAATAGTCAACACATGCAACATATCCTCCACCATCCAGCCAATCGCCACACTGATCCACATTGGAGCATACACCAATCTCTGAATATGGGCCAATCGAAGCTTGGTACAACAAAGAGAAGGGAATTTCTTCTAAGAAATAAATCTTGAGGGATAATATTGTTTTTTATCAGATTTCAGTGATATTTTGGCCGAATACAGCCTCCAACATCAATATTCTAGAGTCCCACACTAATGGATATGTCATGTACTTTTTCTAGAATATCTGTATAACTCCTTTTCACCTTCATAACTATCAGTTGGTCTACCAAGGAAGCCATCAAAAATTCACCAACATTGATTAGCATTGCATCATTGTTGAGTTGGCAGCACTCCTAGTGGCTTAGTACCCTTTTTTATCCAACAACCATAGGACCCTCCAACAGAGATGTGTCAAGATCTTTACAATGCTCTATAGAATCATGGAAGAGGCATCCCTGTATATGAAGATCCATGGTAGGGGAAAATATGATTCTCATCAATTCAACCCCATATTGTGACATCTCAGCCTACCCATTGATATTGAGTATTTTACTTCAGGTATCATTAAAGAAAATATTTTTTTCCCTGATATTTCCAAGGATGGGTGGTGATGTGGGATTAGACATTGAATACTATCCCCTTGGGAAGGCACATTATCAGGTGAACAGTCATAATGGTGTTCAAAAGAGCTTTTGAAGGAAAACTACTAGAATCAGGGATCCCTATACATCATTTCCTCCTAATAAAAACATCAAAAATGATAGGGAATGGATTGGGACCTCTACATCATCTGATCCATTTGATACATTGGTCAATCCCACTAAAGGATTGAAATATGAATATAGATGATCAATTACAATAGGGGTGAATTTTAAGTTTAAAAACTTTCATTTTTAACCTTAAAGAAAACTATGTTTAAAAAGGTTAAACAAGGTAAATTCACAAGACCACTATTTGTTCTACAAGCACACTAGGTTCCAGAAATGTGGTTCTGGAAATGAAACTTAAGGAATGTTTACAAGGAAAATATTATACCTTAAAGTGTATAGAATCTTACTTATTAGAGTATACAAAAGAAAAAGAAAGTATAATATGGTTATAATTTCTTCCATTATCAAAATACAATGGAAATAAACTTGAAACAAAACTAGTAACAAGTATGAAATATTTTAACCCAATAGTAGGGTATCCAATAACCTTGGATAATGGTCGCTTGATTTATACTTTCAAGAAAGTCTATCTTACCCACACAAGGGTAAGCCCTCAAAAGGAATATTGTAATATATCTTGTTATTCCCACAAGACCTCAAACATTAAGGTATTCATAACCTTTGTCCTCTTGTCCATGGAAGTCCTCGAACTTTAAGGTAGTAGTCACCTCGGTCTTCCTATCCACAGAAGTCCTCAAATGTACACAAAAACAATCAGAGTCACATAAAGCAAGATGAACAAGATGTTCAGTATGCACAAGTCATGAGAGTATCTCTCTCTAGAAATCACTTCAGAAACATGAAATATCTAGATTGATGGATCAGTTCTAATTTTTTTGAGCTCATTAAAACGAGATCCTATTTATAGGCTCTTCTCCAATGGTCATCTTCCTCTTCCAATGGTCATATTTTTCCTTAAATTTCAGAGGGACCTATACATGTGTCACTAAAAAACAATTAATTAGAATCAGAATGTATTACATCATTTCATCACTATAATAGGTGTAAGAAATATCTGGTTGCATAACAAAATATATTTTTTAGAGTCTAAAGAAAATTAAATGTTTTGAGTCTAAGAAAATTAAAATTTGGACACTATAAATCATGGATATTAGGATTCTATTTTCTAAAGAATTCAGAACCAGAATTCTATAGTTTTCAAAATCTGAATTCTAATGAATTCAGATTCATAATTCTTAGAAATTAGGATTCTAAATTCTGAGGAATTCGGAATCTGAATTCTGAGGAATTCAACATCTTAATTATGAGGAATTCGGAGTCTGAATTCTGAGAAATCAGAGTCTAAAAACAAAATACTCTATAACCATTGAATTATAGGATTATGAGGTTTTGGATATGAAACCTACTTTTAACCTTTAGGAATAAAAAGATTTATATTTAGAGAAATTATAAAATGAACAATGAAAACATAGGTAAGGGTAAAATTTCCTTGAGGAAGAAAAATTTTCTTTATTAAGATAATTCATAAGGAAAAAATAATTTGACTTAAGATAGAGTGTTTGATATTTTGAAAACATAGATGAATGGAAAATTCATAAGAAAACCTTATTGACTCAAAAATATCCCTCTTTTTTGAAAGCACAAACATCCTTACGAAAAAGAATATAAGAACATAGATTTTTTCTTTATGAACATAAAAAAAACGTATCTCCCTTTACATATGTATCATAGTGAATACAAATAACTCCCCCATAGGTTTTTAAATCAGTAAGGATCATATTATTGATTTCCTGAATGATATTTTACATTTTTATGCATATAAAAATCTTATTTTTTAAGAAATCCCCCTTAGATGAACTCCCCCTTACTTAGGGAAATATCTTCTTTACATTGAATTATTTTTATCCTTCCTTTCTCCCCCTTTGTGATCTTCAAAAAGGAATAAAGAGAATGGAAAAAAATTGTGGTACCTTCAAAATTAGTACTAAGAAACCAAATATATATGAAGAATAACCAAAATTTCATTATGATTGAAAGAATTTTTACAAAGAAGAAAAATACAATAAAATAACGGAATGGGGTAGAATTATCCTTCTTTCTATTTCGACATTAAATTCTTGACAATGGTTTTCATCTTCTTTATATCCTTTTTATATTCTTATATACGCTTGATCAGATAATATTGATCTTCATTTTTATTCTCTAGGGATTTTATATTTTCTTCCTGAGCCTTAAGAATATATGCATGAGCCTTCAGAACTTCTTCTGGATTAACAAGATTTTCTTCAATCTCAATTCTGAGATCGCTTTCTCTCTTCCAATTCATACTTACTGAATTAATATTACCATTCAATTCCTTGGTTTCTTGCTTTCGGATTGTCTATTCTAGAGTCATCTTTTCCTCAAAACTCCTAGAAAGATCATTAAGCTTCCCATATTCGGTGTCAAAAGAAACTTTCACCTTATCTTGAAATTCATAAAAGGCTCTCAGATCTTCGATTGTCTTCCTTATACAACTTGTAATCTTCTTGCATGATATTTTATGATCTTCATATTCAATGAAGAAGGTCTTGAAATCTATTTCAATCTTTAAAAACTTGTCCATAAGCATGGTAACTGAATCTGATTTCTGATTAAATGAGTGTTGAAGCATCTGGCACCTCAAGCCTATACTCCAAAATAAGGGAATCGTATCAACCACCATCTTCAAAGATTATACCACAAAATCATGTCTAGGAGAGGATGATTCTGAATAAGAGTGTTTGGTTGGTGAGGATTCTATTTCTAACTCTTCATCTTTCCTCTTCGACGAATCACCAATACCTTTCTTTTTCACCACTAATTTCTTAAGTGTATCAACTAACACCTAAATTCCCTTATCAACTCTCTGAATGATCTCTTTTTATCTGGGTGATTCATGCTCACTATCTGACAATTGAAAAGTCTTATCTTACTGAAGATTTTCTTTTTCAGCACCTACAATAATATCCTCTAACCTAATGAAGTCATGGTTTCTACTTTCAACTTCAGATAGCTTATTCACTTATTCCTGACCTTTCTCTTCTTTTCCTGGAGTAGCAAGTTTGGAAAATTCGACTTCAATATTTCAAATTGATAGTTTCTCTAAAGTACTCCCCTCATGATAATACTCTACTTTTCATTATTATCACTTCTATATAACTAATTCTTTCTTATTTTTCTTCTTTTACTACTTATTCTTCTACTTCTTATTTTACTTCTTCCCCTTTCACAATTTCTTCTTCTTGTCCTGGTTCTGTAATCACTACCATTTTTCTTAGAGTCATAGGTTGCGATTCATTCAAAAAAGTTTTTGGTACCTGGAGTTTTTCAGAGGCTTTATTAGCAGCCTTAATAAGGGATTAAGCTATCTCGGCTTCAAAAAATTTCTTCCTCTGCTTTTTTTCTTTTTCTTACTTCTCAAGATCTTCAGAAACCATTATCTTTAATGATTTTTCCTTAGTAGGGCCTAATCCAAAAGTGGTCTCCCCTTCATTATTGTTATTCTTGTACTCTCTCAACATAGCCACTAATTCATCAGGGTAAGTCTTTTTCTTCTTTGGTTTTGGGGTGCTGATTGAGTTTCCTTAGTCGCATGGATTTTTTCTTTCTATTTCGATTCCTTTGCCTTCATCATCCTTCCACGTTTTTTGGAAGTCTCATCCACTTAAAGTTTCTTTTAAAGAGCATCTATTTTTGATTTAGAAAAATCATAAAAAACTCTTGATTTACAACTTAAGCCATCCTTCATCCTTCTCAAGGTATCATCGCTAAACAACATCACTTTGGAATTCATTGGCTTAGAACTACAAGGAATTTTTAAAGACTGAAGACAAAGAACAATAATATTGGAGTAGATTTCTAGATACATGATAATTTGAGACTTAAAATTTCCATTCTTGATATTCTCAATGGTAATCAAGATATAATTCACTAGATTTATCTTCTAGAGGTTCACCATGAAATCCAAATTATAGATGTAACTTTTCTTTAGGGAATCCTTATCCCCTTTTTCCAAAATGAAAAATATGTGGAACCATAATTCAAGAATATAGATGTTAGTAGATAGATGATCAATCTTCGGATTATTTACTTATTTTAGACAAAGGCACTCAAAATCCTTTTCCTTATCAAACGAACCTAATACATTCGGTAATTTATGGGTGAATAATTCAGCTTCACCTTTATAAGGAATTCCAATTAGACTTGTAAAATTGGTGTAGGAAAGGGAGTAGGTCATTCCATTTCTATTGAAGGAAAACTTATCTCTCCCTAATTCAATGAAGAAACATACTGATTCGTAAAATTCATCCAAAAAATCTTGATAAACCGGATCATGTGCCTTCGGTTTTGATATTCATAGACTTTCCCAGCCATTCAGCTTGATGTTCTTTGAAATGATTGAATCATACATAGCAAAGAAATTCTGATCAACTGGCCATATTATATATATATATATATATATCATTCACATATTTTTTTACAGTCGACATTTCATTCATAGGAGAGGCTTCAACAAACATTCAGAACTGAAGAAAAACATGAATATTTGGAACAACCTTAAGTAGGGGGGAAGAACTTCCCCACGCAAAGTCTTTGAAGATCGATGTGGGAGAACCAATAGGGGTCATTATATAGGCGTTTCAGATGACGGTTCAACTTCCTTGACTAATCCAATGGTTAAAAAACTCATGATCAGATCTAACAGTTGTTATGATAGATGAACAAGGAATATGGTAGGATCCAATCTTTTTGGGTTTTTAAGATAAACATTCAAATTTAGGAAAAAATGAATCTGAATTTTTTTTCATAAAAAAGATAAAAAATACCAACATGAAAAAAATGATTACAAAAATTTAATAAAGAACAACATACCTTCCATATTTCCAAGAATATTATTCGTAATGAGGAAAATTTTTCTTCATGTACTTTTGACATTGAAAAATTCAAAATAAATTTTATGAAAATTTTGATTACAGAATTTTTTATTACAAAAGTTTTTATTATGAAAAGAAATTGGAATAGAAATATTTTTATTACGAAAAAAACTAATTATGAAAAAAAAAATTGACCACGAAAATTTTGATTACAAAAAAAACTGATTACAAAAATTTTGATTTCGATAAAAAAATAGAATTATGAAATATTTTATTATGAAAAAAACTAATTAAGAAAATTTTGATTATGAACACAAATCTAATTACAAAGAATTTGATTATGAAAAAAAATATGATTACCAAATTTTTGAATAAGGAAAAGAAATTTTTTGACTAATAAGCAAATGTACCTCCCCACTATGAAAAGAAGTTACTTACTATAAGGAGATGAGTTTCGACAAGAAGTTAATATAGAATATTACATTATAGTTATCGTTACAAACATTTATTTAATGTGTTCAAATCTATCAGATGGAAATGATTTTGTGAAAATATCAGCAAGTTGATCCTGCATTCCGAGAAATTGAATAATGATATCTTTTTTTTTTTGAGATCCCTATAAAAGTGATGCCTAATATCTATGTGTTTTTCATAAGAGTGATGTGTTGGGTTTTTACATAGGTAAATGGCACTAGTATTATCACACAATATTTTTGTTATGGTAAAACTCATACCATAGTTTTTGAGTGTGTGTTTCATCCACAACACTTGAGCACAACAACTTCGAGTAGCTACATATTCTGCTTCAGCAATGGAAAGTGCTACTGAGTGTTGCTTTTTTCATGACCAAGAAAATAATGAATCTCCTAAGAGATGACAAGTTCTGGATGTACTTTTCCTATCCATTCTACATCTACTAAAGTTAGATTCCAAAAATCTTTTTAAAACAAAATCATTTCCAAAAGTATAAAAGTGTCCGAAATCCATGGTTCCCTTTAAGTAGTGAAAAATTCTTTTCACTGACTTTAAATGAGATTCCTTAGGATTGGATTGATATCTTGGACATAAGAATACTGAAAACATTATGTCTGTATGACTAGCTATCATGTATAGTAGAATTCCTGTTATACCACTAAATGATGTTTGATCTACTATTTTTCTAGCTTCATCATGATCAAGTGAATTTGAGGTACCAATGGAAGTACTAATACTCTTACTATTGTCATATCCATACTTTTTAAGAAGATATTTCATATAATTATTTTAGGATATATATGTTCCTACTAGTTTTTGTGAAATTTGAAAACCTAGAAAAAATGTTAACTCACCCATCATACTTGTTTTGAACTCATATTTCCTTATATTTTCAAAATAATCAGTTAAATATTTCTGAGTTGAACTATATATAATTTCATAAAATATATTTGAACAATAAAAACATTTTTATTATATTTATTTATAAATAGGGTTGGATCAGCATTTCCTTTAATGTAATTGTTTTGTAACAAATATATTATAAATCTATCATACCAGACTCTAGGGGATTGTTTAATTCCATATAAAGCTATGGTAATTTTGAAAGCATGTTTAGGATGTTTTGTATCTTCAAAACCAGGCGGTTGTTCAAAAAAACCTCCTCTTAAACATATCCATTAAGGAAAGAACATTTAACATCCATTTGAAAAATTTTAAAGTAAAGGAATGATGCAAATGAAAGTAGAATACGGGTAGATTCAAGTCTAGCTGCTGGACCATAGGTTTTTTCATAGTATATTCCTTCTTGTTGATTATAGCCTTTAGCAACTAATCTATCCTTATATCATACTATGACTCCATTTTCATCACAATTATTTCTAAAGACCCATTTTACTCTAATAATATATTTTTCTTTAGGTCTTTCAACCAAGGACCAGACTTTATTCCTTTCAAATTAATTTATATTATCTTTCATGGATTTTATTCAATCATCATCACCTAAAGCATCATTAGTGCTTTTTGGTTCTAACTGAGAAAGGAATGCATGATGTTAATCTTCATTTTTTAAGAAACTTCTAGTTGTTACAGGTTGATTTACATAACCAATGACACTATCATTGGGATGATTCTTAAGAAACGACTGATTTGGGTTTTGAAAAACCTATTCATCAGCATATGGTAGGAAATATTTTGGGGTAAATGTCTCAAAACCATATTCTTGAACATTTTCCTTATCAGAAGAATCTTCTATCAAGGGTTGATAATCAGTTTTTGAAAGCACATATGAAGATGTTGGTTGAGGTTATTTAAAAACCAAAGGATCAGTTTCATCAAATTTAACAAGTACTATTTCTTTAACAATACAAGTATTTTTATTAAAAACTTTATAAGCCTTAGAAGTTGTGCAATAGCCTAAGAAAATTCCTTCATCAGATTTGGGTGTGAATTTATTTAAATTATCTTTAGTATTCAGAATGAATAATTTTCCTCCAAATATAATGAATTAGGAATGTCTAGATTTTCTACCCTTCCACAATTCATAAGGTGTTTTATTAAGAAATGGTCTAATAAAAACTCGACTTATAGTATAACAAGTAGTACTTATAGCTTTAGCTCAAAAATGTTTAGCTACTGAATATTCACTCAGCATGGATCTTGTTATCTCTCAAGGAATTAGATTTATTCTTTAAAAAACTCTATTTTGTTGAGGATTTCTTGGTGCTGAGAAGTTATGAGTAATTCCTTTTCTACTACAAAAAGATCAAAATCAGAATTTTGAAATTCTCCTCCATGATCACTATGATTAGTTACCAATTAAAGGATTTTCTCCTTTTTAACATGGGCTCTAAAAATTTTGAAATAAGAAATCTCTTCAAATTTCTTTGCTAGAAAATAGACCCATGTAAATCTAGTGTAATCATCAACTAAGACAAACACGTAGTATTTTCCTCCAATGCTTCTAGTTTGTGTTGGACCAAAAAGACCCAAATGTATCAATTGTAATGCATTAGAAGTTTAGACTTCCCCAATTGATTTAAAACTTGATTTATGTTTCTTTCCATATTGACAAGGATCACAAACCTTTAAAAAATCATATCTTAGCTCCGGTAAATCCTTAACTAGTCTTTTCTTAGAGAGTTTACATAGGTTTCTAAGGTTACAGTGTTCTAACCTTCTATTACATAAGGATGATTGGTTTTCCATTTCTCTAAGACAAGGTAAATCCTAGCTCCAAAGGTCTTCTATGTTTAGGGGGTATACATTCTCTTCCCTGTGGGCATAAAGAATAAACACTTCCTGGGAATTGTGTACTAAGAACATATCATTCCTAAAATTCTGAAGGTTGCCTTCATCACATAATTGAATTATTCTATTGAGGTTGTTCTAAAAACCATTAACAAATAAAGCATTTGAAATCAATGTTTTCCCAAGAAGAACAATGTTACCTATACCAATAATTGCTCCCTCAGCATTATCTCTAAAAGTTTCTTTTCCTCCTTTCGTCTTGATAACCTTTTCAAAGAAGTTTTTATTACCAGTCAAGTTCTGGGATCAACCACTATCCATGTACCATGTATTGCAATTGGTACTATCTTTATTTTCCTAAAAATAAGAGTATTAGAGTTTTGGAACCCCAACATTCTGGGATCCAGAAATTTCAGAAATCAAAATTTTCAGTATCCACATTTTCTTAGAAAAATAATCTTTATGAAAACCTAAAGAATGAGTTTTGTTTAAAGAACATTTTTTCCCAATTCCCACCACACAAACATTTCGTTCAGAATGGATCACTTTTAGAAACAAAATAATTATTACTAAAAACTTGTTTGGAATGAGTACAACCAAATCCAGAATTATTCCTTAGAGGTCGAATTTTGGAATACTTTTTATTAAAATTTTCTTTACCAAATAAAATCTTTGACAAAAACTTTCTCAAGGAAAATATTTATGACATCTATCTAATAACTATGGTTTTATCTTAAAAAACATCAGTTTTAGCACTGGAGTTAGTCTCTAAAAAACATTTATTATAAATTACATTTTTAAGATCCTTAGAAATTCTATCCTTCTCAGAATTAACTTCCTCATGGTTTTTGGAAATACATTCAATATCATAAATTTTCTTTTCAAGATCTTTAGAAAGATCAGATACTTCTTTAGTAAGAATAGAAATTCTATAATTTTCCATATCATGTTTTTTCTTGAGCATGTAATTTTTATTATCCATAACTTTAGAAAACTTGGAAACTTCCTCATATGTAGTTAATGTATTATCTTAATCAGAAGAAGATTCATCATCTAAAGATTTATAATATTTATTATCACTATAATTTGTATTTAAGGAAACATTAGTTATGGATTCAGCATTGTGTACCTTGGCCATTAGACAATTATTTTCAATAGGTAGCTTGGAAGGTAGTTGAATATTCTTCTAACTAGAAGATTCATACCCTGAGGATTCATCAGAAGAGTCTCCAACACTGGCACTCCAGGTGTCATTAGATTTCAAAACATTCTTAGCTTTATATTTTTAGTACATCTTTCTATTTCTCTCATAATTATTTATCTTTCTATCCTTTTTCATAAGCATAGAACAATCTGGCCTTATAATCCTTTATCTTTTGAATTCATAACATGTGACTTCTGAGTCTTTATTTTCATTTCTTCATTTATTTCTAAATCTATACAGAAATTATTTCTTCCCAACTATCTTGTTCATCCTTTGAGCAAGATTGTCTTGCTCATTCTCATAATGTTCACTTTCACTAGATTTGGATAAAATTGTGACTTTCTTTGACTTAGATATTATAATCCTTTCAGGAGTATTTTCTTTTGTAGTAGTAATGGCTAAACTTCCATTCCCATTATTATTCTTATTCATATCAGCATCTCTTTTAATTCTAGTCTCATGTTGAAGAATAGTTTGAAAAACATCATCAAGATTAATTTGAGATACTTTCTGATTCTCATAAATAGGTGTTCTCTTAGATTCCCACTCATTTATAATGATATCTATAATCATTTACACAAGTTCCTCATCATATAATCCTTTCTCACCCATTGATTGTAAACTATTAACAATAGTCATAAAACTTTGTTGTTCCTTGCACTGTGGTTCTTCATAAGAAAATAGAAATCCCTGATATTCTACTCTATGCATAACGCTTCTAGTTTCTTTAACCTTGGATGTATCAAAATGAGTAATATCCAATTTCATCCAAATACAATTAGAAACTTCACAAGAAGAAATTTAACTATATATATTCCTGGTCATGGAACACAATAATGTATTTTGTACCTTATAGTTTAGTTGATATTCTAACTTTTCTTGATTAGTAAAAGTTCTGACTTCCTTATCAGGAATCTTCTAATCTCCAGTAAGCATAAAAATGTTTTCCACTCCAATATTAATAACAAAAGTATTCATATGATCTCTCCAATATTCATAATAATTCCCATGAAATAAAGGCGGTCTAGTAGGATTTAGATTGTCAATCAAACCGGCATTCATTCCTCTCATCTAAAAGAAAATTTATTTCCTCAAAAACTTGTTAGTAATAAAAGTTTGTAAACAAGGATAAAAATACTAAGTAAGGAAAATATTTTAAACAATGAAAACTTGAGCAAGAAAACATATATATGAATATAAGTATTTCAGAGACCTACTCTAATACAAATTGTAGGATCGAAATATGAATGTAGATTCTAAATTACAAGAGTGGGGTGAATTGTATGTTTAAAAACTTCTGTTTTTAACCATAAGGAAAATATGTTTAACAAAGTTAAAAAGGTAGATTCACAAGAACATTTATAGTTCTAAAAACATGATAGGTTCCAGAAATGTGGTTCTAGAAATGAAACTTAACGAAAGTTTATAGGGAAAAGATTCTACCTTAAATCATATAGAATCATAATTATTAGAGTATACAAAAGAACAAGAAAGTATAATAAGGTTACACTTTCTTCAATTATCAAAATATAGCAAAAATAAACTTGAAGTTAAAAAAGTAACAAGTATGAAATCTTTTAACCCAAAGAGTAAGGTATCCAACAACCTTGGATAAAGGTCCCTTGATTTATACTTTCATGAAATTCTGTCTTACCCACACTAGGGTAATCCCTCAATAGGAATATCAGAATCTGCCTAGCTATCCCCACAAGCCCTCGAACATTAAGGTAGTCAGAACCTATATCTTCTTATCCACGAAATTCCTCGACCTTTAAGGTAGTTAGCACCTCTGTCTTCCTATCCACGGAAGTCCATGATTGTACACAGAAACAATCGGAGTCGCACAAAGAAAGATGAACAAGATATTCAGTAAACACAAGTCATGAGAGTCTCTCTCTCTAGAAATCACATCAACAGCATGCAATCTCTAGGGTGATGGATCGGTTCTCAGTTTTGTTGAGCACATTCAAATGTGCTCCTATTTATAGGAACATTTCCAATGGTTAGATCCCTCCTCCAATGGTCATATTTTTCCTTGAATTTTGAAGGAACCTGTATATGTGTCACTCAAACAATGGTTAATTAGAAACAGAATGCACAACATCATTTCATCACTATAACAAGTGTAAGAAAAATAAGGCTGCTTAAAGAAATCTAATGTTCAAATTCTAATGAAAAATAATAGTTCAGAGTCTAAGAAAATAAAAATTTGGAGACTATAATCATGGTTATTTGGATTCTATTTTCCAAAGAATTAGGAACCTTAATTCAATAGATTTCAGAATGTTAATTCTAATGAATTCAGAGTCATATTTCTTATGAATTTGGAGTCTGAATTCTGAGGAATTCAGAGTCCGAATTCTGAGGAATTCAGAGTCGGAATTCTGAGGAACTTGAAGTGGAAATTCTGAGGAATTCGGAGTCCAAATTCTGAGAATTTGGAGTCTGAAAACACAATACTCTATAAACAAGGATTTACAGGATTCCTAGGATTTAGTTATGAAACAAAATTTTAACCTTTGAGAATAAAAAGAATTAGATTTAGAGAAACTATAAAATGAACAATGAAAACATAGGTATAGATAAAATTTCCTTGAGGAAATAAAATATTCCTTATTAAGATAATTCATAGGAAAAAAATAATTTTCCTTAAGATAGAGTGTTTGTGATTTTCAAAACATAGAGGAATGGATTAGTTATAAGGAAACCTTATTGACTCAACACCCACTAACTCAACCTTACTCTTGTAGGTCGCAAATCAGAAAAGAATAATCGATGATCTCATTCTTGGGAAGTTCTTGGACTAAAACCATCCTCAATATGATATTTTCCCTCCTAAAACTCCAATAGTGTACTAGGAGAATACATAATTCCATCACATCTAATTTCTCCCATTTCATCCTGAAAATCTCACACTTCCCAACATGGAAAATTCTGAAGTTATTGCATTTTACCATGACATGTGTGACTAAACCCACTAGAGCAGCATGATATCCCTCTTTGGGAACAAGATCAACCCACTCTAGGAACTGATGAGCCTTATCACCTTGTTGATGTGCCTCTCAATGCACTGGTGGTATGAGATCCTCATCAAGATAAGAACCCCTACCAAGACAAGATTACCACTCTCTCCGCTAATATTTATCCCTTGAAGATGTGAAAGGTGGTGATCCCATTAGATGTAAATCCATATCCCGCATGGTTGGATGATATGTGATCACCCCTAGATACTGGGAGACCTAAATTTAACCACATCAAAGGGATGGGTGACCCACAACAAAGTTTATCTCACTTTATCTCAAAGTGTGAGCCCATTTTAGGGAAACTAGAGACGAAAGACGTTTCTATGCTCTGATGTTTTATTTATACATTGGAAGTGTCCATGTTTATATATTATATCCAATTAACCATTGGGTAAATAATTATATTGTATGGCCTCTATAGGATGTTTCTCTACCAGTTCATCTCCACAACACACAAGACAAACACTATTGACCACTTCAAGTGAAAGAAACTGCCCGATGAGTGTGTCACGTACATTTTCACCTAGTGGAAGTTTCTCATTTATCACTCAATATTTCATTGAACTATGAACAACTGTTATGATGTGTGTGTGTTGGGTACATCAACACTAATATGGTCTTTACCATCTTCACTTAGAACATCCCATGTGGATTCCAAGATTTTTTTGACAAAACATAGTTCCTAGAGGAGTTATTTTAGTATGTCATGCAGGAACGTACATTGCATCTCCTATCTCCGGTGAGAAGAACCTTGAAGATATAGAGTATTATTGTTGTATATATAGATTCCCCAGATCCACTAGAGTTATTTCCCCCTCTGCAAGAATATCCTCACTAAGTGAAATATCCTCATCAAGCTCAGCCTCATCATGTGTTGAACTAGAAGGCTACTCCTCACCAAGTGAAGCCGCCTAGAAAAGATAATGTGGCTCCGTCTACTAATCAAGGATGGCATCCCAGAGTTCTCTTTCCATCATAGAGAAACTAGGCCCACTCCTTATAGGATTCATTGAATCCTGGTTTTTTCCACATGGTCATGGAGTAAGGGATTCTTAATATAGTAGAGTGGATGAAGACCCATGAATCCAAGCTTATTAATCACCCTAAAAACTTACATCACCCCAATGTTGTTGTAAATACCATCAAACTATATGATGTTTTAAAGGATTATCTTAAAAACATAGTGGAAATTGTCTATTAAATTTTGGAAATGTCTTGGCATAGGTTCCACACATTTATACTGAGACCGATAGAGAAAACAAAGGTTACAATGAATTGAGGTAGGTTTAAAACCATGGGACTCTGATGTTTGATGACATGTTGGACCACATGGAAGTCACTCGCACCCACAATTTTATTGGTTCCCACATAGGCTGACCTAAATATTATATATTTCACTTCACCTTATCCTCTTGATTCTTCTCCATCCACTTCACAACCCTCAACATGTAAGAAGAATAGGCACTGATGGAACAAATGAATGAAAAGTCCCCTAGTAGATCCAAAGCCATATCGTACTCTTAGTGACTTCATGCCTCCATAGATGAGATTCACACCTGGGGTTCACCCATTATTAGAATACTCTTCTAATAATGACTAGGAGTATGCCTATATGAACATCGTTGAGTTAGTAAATCCCTTATTGATCCACGATGATGAGGAAAATGAAGAATGTTATATGAGTTTCATTGGGAGACTTCATCATAGAAGAATTCAAGTACATGAAAGACACTAGAATTCCCAGGATTGTTCTCCAAGAGTAGGTATGAATTATACCAAGGCCATATAGTGGTTCTTCAGAGAGATTAGCAGCCACAACCCTCCTATACTACTTCATTAGACACACTACCACATATGACCATTCTAACTTATCAGGCATAAAATATGCAGTGGCAACATGATAGAACACATCCAGCTAATCACTAGTCTCATCTTGATAATAGTGATCCACATGTAGTTTTGGGTGACTTATCTAATTATAAGGAGGACATTACCAGCACAAGATAGTATCTAGTGGTTCATTCAGTGGTTCTAATTTTACCTCCCTCCAAAGATTAACCCCATGCATGTAAAATTGTACACCTTTTATGGATGATTGATGTATTGAAGTACCTTTATAGAATACCTTCATGGTTGTCGATTCTCAAGACTCTACGACTATCATGAGATATGTGTGAGGCCCTTGCATCTTCTATAAAAAAAACCCATCCAGTTAGAAATAGAGGTAGTAACCATAGAGACCTTCTATCCTAATGAGTTTGATCAATAATCATGAGAATCCATCATATCATTCATTAGAGAATATGTAGTCTCCTTCATGTAGGGGCCCATCAACAAGCTGTATATCACCGACCAGTTTGATAGTGTGGAAGATTTTCATTGTCCTGTCGATATAGGTTCAAAGATGAATCTCATCCTGACTTAGATGCTCTGTATGTTGGGATTTACTAAAGTAGATTTGAGTACCTCTGAGCTAAAGACTTAATGTTATAATAATACTAAGGATAGACTATGTGTAAGAATCTATTTGAAGACCCAATTCAGCGGATTTCTAGCTATCACAAATTTCATAGTTGTTTAATAGAATACTACCAAAAATAAATTTATGGGAATGTAAGAGTTCCATATGCATGCTGCAGTACCCTCCACATATCACAAATTTAATTAATACCTCAATAGTCAAATAGGCATTCTCATAGGTGATGTAACACCATTTGACTATTATTAAGACTGATATTTGTATTCTAACTATTAAAAGAGTAAGGATAATAAACTTATGACCATTGTGGTTCAGAACACCACAATTTTATCTTTCCTATGTATATATTTGGATGATGCTTTCATCCTCCACATTCACCGATTATGGGTCACAATTCCAGACATGGGAAGTTGTTTTGTCATTTCTGCTAGTAAAGGGTGTTGGTTCCCTACGTACAAGGAAAATCAACATATTACCTCATACTAATACACTGTCTTGGCCTCGGTGATACTAGAAACCCCTAACCATGTGATTTACTAATATGTTATCTATATTCATTCCATTATGAATCATACTCACCTATTTCTCCAAGTCGGGCCGAATCGATAGAATAAGACCCACCACCATTTCTTCGACATCAATAATGGACCTCAGGGTGGGATGCCAGATGAAATCAGGTTGACATGCTCTGTTTCCATGGTTTCAGTAAATTAGAAGTCTCCCAGAAAAGATTCCACATCCGCTCAAGCTCGAACCTTTGTTCCCCCAGAATCAGCTGGCCTAGATGAACTATCTCTTCCCACTAATTCCCCTACCATGGATGATTTAGGAGATTTGGAATACGCTCCTCATTCATTTGAAGAGGGTGTTTCCACCACTTTGGATGAGTTGGCCCAGGTGAACCTAGCTACTGAGGATGATCTAAGGCCAACATTGATTAGTGCTTCCATGCCTCTATATGAACAACAATAGAACATGTCTTTCCTAAATAAGGATTGTCATTTATTTCCTTTGAGCTATGATGAATTTCTAGGACTAGACCCTTAGGTCTTCGTTTTCCATGTTTTTCTCCCGGTGGGTCATCATGGGTTTAAGAAGCCTCCTAGTAAAATGTACCCTTCTCATGGTGTCATAGTTCAGGTTGGAGTTGATAAGATTAACAAAGCCAACACTGTTAGGAATGTTCAGTACCCCAAGTGGCTAGACAATATTATTCCAGTTATGAAGATGAATGGGTAGATCATATTCCTCGTCGATTTCTAAGATATCAACATCCATGGTCTAAAGGATGATTTCCCATTTTGGTGAAAAAAATATTTATTGATGCCACTATTGGGTTTTAGGCTCTCTCCTTCATTGTTGGATATTCTTGATATAACCATATCTAGATGGACCCTGATGATGAGGATTATATAACCTTCAGATCACCGCAAGGGACATTCTACTATTAGGTGATTCCTTTTGGTGTGAATAATGTTGGAAATATTGGTCGGCATTCCATTCACCACGTCATCAATCCAATTCATGGGAGACTAGTGGAATGATGCTTGGATGATTTAGTGGTTAAATACCACTAGCATATGGATCATCTCATAGATCTTGAGAAAGTAATTGTCTGCCTCTTATCCTGATATTTGAAGATGAACACCATGATGGGCTCATTCAAGGTTACCTATGGGAAGTTTCTTATATTAATCATTAGATATATAGGTATTGAGATCGACCAAGAGAATATTAGGGCCATCATCAATATACCTTCTATGAGTAACCTTTGGGATCTCTGAGCCCTCCAAGGGATGTTAGATTATATGTGTTGATTCATTGAGAATCTGGATGAAAAGTGTATTCCCTTTTCCAGTCTTATGAAGAATGTCACCATTTACTAGTAGGACAAAGAGTGTCATGATGAATTAGAGGAAATCAGGTTGTATCTGCTACAACTACTTGTTTTGATTCCACCCATCTCGGGGAAGCCTTTGTTCTTCTATGTGACAGCCCTAGAATAATCCTTCGTCACCCTTCTCACCTTGAAGATAAATGAAGGAATAGTGAATAGTTTATACAATCTTATTCTCATTCTCTTTGATAATGAGACTAGAAATTCTCTAATCTAGAATAGATCCCCCATACTAGTTTTCATAGTGCTGAATTGCAGTATTATGTATAGAATCATGAGAAAAATATGGTGTCCCATGTAGAACAGCTAAAGTATATCCTAAATCTCCAAATGTTGACAGGTTGGCGGGCGTGATGGGTTGCAATTCTTCAGAAGTTCATCAGGTTCATTCTGCATAAGGCCATCAAGGTTCAAGAGCTAGAAGACATTCTGACCACCCATCTTTCCCCTAAAAAATTTCTCCTGAATGTTTATTTCCTAGATGAGTACATTCTCTCAATATTCCAAGACATGTTGTGTATATTTGCAGTGTTTTTTAGAGTGGGTTATGCACAACCCCCTCTAATTTTTTTAGAAGGGGTCATGCACAACCCCCTCTAATCATCAAATTTAGAAGTGGTTCACAACACCCTCTAATTTTTTTTTCATTTTCTCTTAGTAATATTTGATTGGATTTTACAGGCAGTATTATCAAAACCACTGCTAATTTAATATTTTGGGGTCCTACCTATTTGGTTGGATTTTAGAGGATATATATATATAATATTTGTTTGGATATATATTAGATTATATATATATATATATAAAATTAATCTATAAATGAAATATTGGGGGTTCACAACCCCCTCAAATCTCTTAAATTAGAGATGGTTCATGGACTGTCGTTAATTCCTTAGATTAGAGGGGGTTTTGAACCCCTTATAATTTATGAAATTATATAGGGTTTTGAACCTCTTCTAATATATAACACTAGAGGGGGTTTTCAACCCCCCACTAATTCATGAAATTAGTGTGGGTTTCTGAACTGCGATTAATCCCTCTGATTAGACAATTTTTTAACCCCCTTTATTTATTTTTTTTAAATGAATCAGAAATAAATTCATATTTTATCATGTACAAGTGTGTGTGTTCATGTGTGTATGTGTATATATATATATATTACATAAAAACATTATATATATTTATTTAAATTCAATATAAATATATATATATACACATTATATAAATACTTTAAATAAAGACTTACACATGTAAACAAAAATGTATACTTATATAAATATTGGAATACATAATATAAATGTAATTATAATTATATGTATTTTAATATATATAATTAATATATGGTGTTATAAAACTATATATTTATATTAGGATTTATATTATAAATATATTTTATTAACTACATTTTCATTGTATATTTATGTATAAATACATTTATATTATTTTATGTATAAAAATAAATATAATATTGACAAAATTAATTTTAAATATAAGTACATATATTATATATTTTCATTAAATATATTATATTATAAATATTTTATTTTATATAAATTTATATATACTATAGAGTTATTATATATATTTCCGTATACTATATTAATTATAAATTAATTTATTAAATATATATATCATTTAATTATATTATATATTTCCAATTTTATGATTGTATTTAATTGTATTTATATGTATACATAAATATAATTGTATACATTTATTACATTTATATATATTTATTTTTATCAATTGTATTTCATATAATATTAATTATATATAACATGAAAACATAAATATATTAAATAAATATATTCATCAATATAAATTATTTAAAAAATGAACCATATAAAATCCTAGGCTTGTAGTTTTTAGAAGTTATATAATAATAATAATAATAAATATATTTTTAAATAATATTTTTATGATTTCGTGTTACATGTAATTTATATTATATGATATAAAAATTATAGAAATTGATATATATTAATGTACACAATATTATACAACTATATTTATTTAAATACCTTTATATTAATGTATAAAATATTATACAATTATATTTATTGAAATACATTTACAATAATGTGCATAATAATAAACATATGTATTGATATAAATTACATAAATATTTGTATTAATTGAACCCTAAGAACTTGGATCTGAATACCAAAGATCAATCAGATGTTGTGGATCTGAATGTGGTTCTCCCTAAAACTGGATTTGAAGACCACAAAGTCAGACACTACGGATCTGAATGTGGCTCTCCCTAAATCTGCTGATCTGAAGACCGCCGATGCAAATAAGTCGGATGTTGGGAATCGGGTTGGGGTTTGACTGGATTATGCGGGTTATGAGGATTGTTCCTAGGACCGAATCAATCTGGTTGTCCCGTGCGTGGTGTGCCCTAGCAGGGATGTTGGGTTATTTTCTGAAAATCAAGTTTTGGATCGTTGCAACTCAGATGGAGTGGATATTGTAGTTGATCGAGATCATTTTCTAGGTGTTCATAGGAATGATGTCTCTATTGAAGTGATTTTATCTAGGATGAGTGGTGATTCCCCATATTTTGTTGTGAATAAACAATGAACCTCCAAAAATGATAATGGTAGATTTAATATTATTGTTGACCAAGCTATTTTGTAGGAAAGGCTGGATCTATGTCAATTTCTACTCATTGGCTGATTGATACTCTCTACAGCCTACAGGTGACAAGGCAATTACTGCGTATGATTTAAAACATAATATTTGTGGGTTTCAATGACTGAAAAATAATTCTGATTGGGAAGGGATATTTTCATCTTACTTTTACATCTGAATTGCATCATTTTCTTTCATGGAAATTTGGTTTCTATAATCTCAATCGATGTGCCTTTCAAATTTTGGAATGCGAGCTAGATTTTAATCCTTATAATCAAAATCACAGTAATGCACAAATCTATGTAAGCATTCATGGGCTCAGTTGGGTTCTTTGGCATCTATGAATCAATGAATGATGCTGCTTCTTATATAGGCTAACCTCTAAAGCTTTATGATGATACAATTATAGGTAAATTAGGGTATTATTCAAGGGTTTTGGTTGATGTTGATCGGATGCATCCAAGACCATGAAATGCCACCCACTTGATCGATTAAAAATTGATGTTGAGTTTTAATATAAAGTTTCTCTTTTGTTTTTTACTTTCGGCAATGTTTTTTGCCATCATGTTTCTGGATGTAGACATGACCCCATGATCCAAATGAATAAAGTTGTCTCTGTCAATCATAAGGAAGCTGGGAATTTACAAAATCAGAAGTTCGGATTTGGGACTTCATGTAATATTGAAGAAGGTAATGTGGGTAAGGTGGTGCCTACTCACTTTGTGGGGGGCGCCTCTAAAAGACATCTACATCACCTTATGAGAGATGATAAAATGGCTATTAAGGAATGTAACTCTCTGCTTGAGGAGGAAAATGTTCAAGGTGACAATGAGGTACATGGAAACACCACTGTAGTTATTTTCGGCACTTCTGGAAGTAGTAAGGATCCCTCTTCTTGAGCAGGTCCTGAATTATCCAGTAAGTCCTTGGCTGGTGTGGTTGGATGTTCGGTGGAGGAACCTACCATGTTGGGCAATGTCTAGGATGGACCAGTGCCTGATATTATTGACCATGGTCAATCTAGTTCTAAAATGTCTATGCAGAAAGAAGTGGATGCAGAACTAGTGAAAGGATGTTCCTTATTCAGTAATGGAAAGGGAAAAATGGAGACATATATTGAGGATGAGGATGAACCAAATGGGGATTGGAAACAAACCATGACAAGGAAATGGGGGAATCATCCAAGAAACTATGGGTGATGACATGATAGTGATGATTGTGGTCATGTTTCTAGGTCCTCTCATAAGGAGCTCACTCTAGAGTAGGTTAATCTCACGAAAAATTACTATGTACTCTTTAGCTGGAAAAAATCACAATCAGAATGGGAATATATTGAGGATGAGGATTATTTTGCTTCTCCTCGTATGTATTTTTCTTATTTGGATGAGGGAATGACCTTTTGTTTGATCCCATCCATTATCATGCATTGAATTTTATTTTTCAATAAGTTTTTGGTAGGAGAATATTCACCAAACTCCTTGACCCTTTTAGTATAATACAATTTATAAAACTAAATATATATTAATTTACCTAATAAGAAATATATGTATTAAAATATATTATATAAAAATATTTTCAAAGACATTATATAAATATATTAAATAAATACACACACACACACACATATATATGTTATATAAATAAACATGTACATAATATATAAATATGTTTTTAAGTATGGCAATAATTTACATATATATATTTATAAATTTAAAAATATATGTGTATATACAAAACATAAATAGAATTATAAAATATATACTCAAAAGTATAATATAAAATTTCTAAATTAATTTTTATAATTATATATGTATTAAAATGTATATTGAAATAATATTTAATTGAATTAGTTTGGTAATATATATAGATACAAATATGTGTAAAAATATTAGCAAAATACAAACTCCTTAGTGGTAGAGGTGCTACGAGTACTTACGGTAGGTCTGGGCATCAAAACCATCTGAGGATAAATTTTAAAACGTTGTGGGATTTTTGTTGTTGTGGCTGTGCGGGTGAATGAGAATGAGAGGGGCGGTATGGGCCTCATGGGAGATGGGTACTGGAGTATGAGTGGAGTTTCATGGGAGAGGTAATAGAACGAGAGGGGATCCAAACATGTGGTTGAGGGTAATATAATGGGAGGGGTGATGGTATTGTAATGGGAGGGGGGAGGTGGCGAGGTACTTGAACAGAATGGCTATAACAGGAGGTGATCCAACATGGTGGGTGTGGTATTCTAGAATGGGAGGGGAGTCACATGGGTGATAGGTACTAGAGGGGTATGGGTGGCTGCATGGGAGTATTTATAGAACAAGATAAAAATAAATTATTTAGAGGTTGTTCTAGAAACCATGTCTAATATGTTTTAATTAAGGGGCGGGGGGGGGGTTAAAACCCCCTCTAATTGAATATTAAATAATGGTTGTTTTGAGAAATACCTCTAATATGGATCATGCACCTCAAATAGAGGAGATTGTAAATGCCCACTATTTTTATCAACTATTTAGAGGGGCTTGAAACACCCTCAAAATTGAGATTCTGGGGTGAAATTAGAGGGGGTTTTAACCGCCTCCAATTGAACCACTGCTAAATCATCCATCACTTTACCAATGGTTCTTTAAAACCGCCACTAATAAAAATAGGCAATAACATTTGTGGTGGTTCCTCATTATAGCCGCTAATATGTTTATATGGGGTTATAATCCATTTTAAAAAATAACCCCCTCAAATCATGTAATTTTTTTGTACTGAAGGATTTTAAAGGTACCGAAGTGGAAGAAGACCCGTGAATCCTATCTTACGGATCAACCTAACCACTTCCCTTACCACAAGATCCTTGGAAATACCATAAAAAATGTTACGTGTTAAAGGATTTTCATCATGACCAAGTGGAAAATGGTCTGGTCAAGCAGGGTAATGTCCCTCCATAAGTGGAACACATCTCTTCTAATCCCAATAGAAACAACAAAGGTTCCAGTGAATGGAGGTATGTTTGAAATTGTGGGAAACATTAGTATGATGACATTTTGGCCCACAATGATGTTCCTCGAACCCATGGTGTTATTGGTGCCTACTTAGGCTGACCGGAATCTCTTGGATTCACTACACATCATCCAGCTGATACTTCTCCATCTACTTCATGGACCTATACTTGTCACAAGACTAGGAACTGATGGTGCAAGGGAATGAAAAGTACCCCCACAGTGCCAAAGCCATATCATACTATTAGTGACATCCTTACTCTATAGATTAGAATCATACCTAGGGTCCACCCATCATTAGAATATTCTTCTGATGATGACCAAGAATATGCCTCTGTGAACATCATTATGTTGGTAGATCCCTTCATGATCCCCGATGATGAGGAAAATCAGGAAAGTTACCTGCTTGTCTTTGGCTGAATTCATCAATTAAGAAGTCAAGCATATGAAAATGATCAAAATTATCAAGATAGTTCTCAAATCCAAGGTGTAAATTCTATCAAGGCTAGACATCGGGTTCTATGTAGAGTTTAGAAGGAACTATCCTCTCATTCTACACTATCATACACACAACCACATATGATCATGCAAACTGACTAGGCATAAAATCCATAGTGGCATCATGATTGAATGCATAAACCTAAACCCAAGTCTCAACTAGATGACAGTCAACTAGTAGTGGTTCTAGTTGAGTGATGTAATGATCAGAAGGACATTACCAACACCAGTTGGAATCTAGTGGTTCAGCCATTAATTTATGTTGTAGCTCCCTCCAAAGAGTGGCCCCATGCCAGTATATGTGTTTGACTTGCATGGAAATTGATGTTTTGAAGGTCCTCTCTATCATAACTACAAATATATCGATACTCAAGGATATCTATCTATCAGAAGGGATGTGTGAGGCCATTGAAGAATCCTAGAAAACCTCTACTAGTTTGAAACAGAGGTATTAGTTTCATAGAACTTCTATGCTGAAGAGTTCGAGAAAGCATAATGAAAATATAGTATCTCATTCTTTGTAGAATATAAAGGCTCCATCGTGTAGGAGAACATAAACCCTTTGTATATCATTCTTTGTGCATGCTGGGATTGACTGAAGTATATTTGAGAACCTATGACTTGAAGACTCAGTGTTATGATATGACCAAGCAGATACTATGTGGTAGAATCTGTTTGAAGACCTATATTAGTGTATTTATAACCATAATTGATGTCATGTTTTCCTCACATGATACTAATTAAATGCAATGATGGGAAAGTCATGGTTCCATCTGCATGTAGCATTTCCCCCCCTCATATCACCAATACCTCATGTAATACCTTAATGGTTTAATAGGAATGCTCTTAGGTGATGTGTCCCCCTTTGAATCATGTGAAGATCAGTGTCGGTATTCTAGATATTACATGAGTAAGGATAATAAATTTCAATCCAATGAGGTTGAGAACACCACTGTTGCAACCAAACCATGGATAGATTTGGATGATGATTTTATCCTCTAGACTCACTGGTTGGAGGACACAACACCAAACTTAGGAATTTGTTTTTTTAATTTATGATAGTAAAGGGTGTTGGGTCCCTAAGTACAAGGAACATCTAAATATTACCTCGTACTCCTACATAGGCTAGGCCCAGATGATACCAAAACCCCCTACCCTTGTAAGGTACTGAGACTCTCACCCCATTGCTACCATTATGAATCATACTCACCTATTCTTCCGAGTTAGGTTTAACTGAAAGAAGTTGACACACAATCATTTAATCAACATCAACCAAGGACCCTATGATCGAAGTCCTGATGGAATCATTTCGATAGCCTTTGTGCCATGGTTTCAACAGATCAATAGTCTCCATGTAATGATTCAAAATCTTCCCAATCCACCATTATTCCCTCATAATTAGTTGGCCTTGATGAACTATCTCCTCCCACTAATTCCCCTTCCATGGATAATGGGTAGGATTTGGATGTCACTCTTCTTGCATTTGAAGAGAGTGTTTCCAACACTATTGATGAGTTGTTTTAGGTGAATTTGAGTACTGAGGATAATCTGAGGCCAACATTGATTAGTGCAGCCATACCTCCAGATGAACAACAATAGTACATGCATTTCATGATGTAGCATTGTGATGTATTCTCCTAGGGCTATAATGATATTCCAGGATTATACCCTTTAGTCACAATCCACCATCTTGGTCCCCCGATGAGTCAACATGGGTTCAAGAGTCATCACATTAAAATTCACCCTTCTCATGGATCATTGGTTTGGGCTAAAGTTGATAAGTTTATCAAATTCAACAATGTGAAGAAAGTTAGGTACCCCAAGTGGACATACAACATTGTTCCAGTATAGTAGAAGAATGAGCATATCAGAGTCTGCATCGAATTCCAGGATCTCAATGGCCACTCTCCAAAGCATGATTTTCCCCTTTTGGTGAAAAAACTATTGATCAATGCCACTACTAGGTTTTAGGATATCTCCTTCACAGATGGGTATTCCGGATAAAACCATATCCAGATGGACCTCGATGATGATGATTCAACCACCTTTATATCACCTCAAGGGGCCTTCTTCTATTAGGTGATACCTTTTGGTCTAAAGAATGCAGGATAAAATTATTAGTTGGCCATGCCCCACATATTCAAACTATTTCTTGGGACACTAGTGCAATGCTAAATGGAATATTTGGTGGTCAAATACTAATTGAATCTGGACCGTCTAAGAGATATTGATAAAGTGTTTGGATTCCTATGCTCATGGAATTTGAAGATGAACCCATTGAAGTGTGCATTCAGGGTTAGCTCAAGGAAGTTTCTTAGTTTCATTATCTGATACAGAGGCATCAAGATCGAAAAAAGAGATGATTTGGGACATCATTTAGATGCCTCCCTTGAGTAACCTTTGGGAGCTCTGAGGCCCCCAACGACACTTATCATATATATGTCAATTCATTGAGAATAAGGATGACAAGTGTATCAAATTTTATAGGCTCATGAATAAAGGTACTATTTACCAGTGAGATGAAGAGTTTCAGGATGAATTCGAGGAAATCCAGTGGTATCTTCTACAACCTCAAATTCTAATGTCAACCGTATCACAGAATCCAATAGTCCTTTATGTGACTACCCAAAAATGAACCCTTAATTACCATCATGATTAGAAAAAATGAAAGAATAGATATTTGTTTTATATAATCTCAGTCTCATTATCCTCAAAACAGAGACTAGATATTATATGATTGATAAGAACACCCTCACATTGGTTTTTAGAGTGAAAAAAGTTGTGGAATTATCTATGGCATAATGGGAATCATCTAGTGTCTTCTGTAGACCTATTAAAGTATATCCAAGATCTCCTAATGTTTATAGGTCATCTATCATGTTGGGAAGTAATTCTTCATGAGTTAAAAATCATGTTCATTTCATAGGCTATCAAGGGTAAAGGGAAAAAAATTTTATGGCCACCCATCTGGCCCATAATGAATTGCCTCTAGATATTGATTTCCTAGATGATTATGTAATATCCTTGGACTAATCCACATCATGCTGAAAGATTCATTTGTATGGTGCCTCCTAGATCTGAATCGGTAGAAGGATAAAAGTTCCCAAGTTCAACAAGGTAAGCATGTGGATCATATTTATCAAATTAGCACAACCCATCATTACCTACTCATTCTTATTAATAGAAGGATGAACCAATAATGGGGAGGAGTATCTGGCTCTCATCTTTGGTCATGATATTTTACTAGTGATTAATGATACATGATTACTTGTGAAGGGAGACTCTAAATGGTCATCAAATAGATCAACGATGATTACATATTCAGAAATACAAAGCTCATGGCCTTACTCTAGAACACTCGCCAGCTGATGTCACAATTCTTTTTCCAAATAGAGGTAACTCATGTTCCCTTATTGCAGAACATTTGAGACGGTGCTTTGACCAGTTTGTTTCTTATCTTAGGGAGAATAACCAGGAAGACAAGTATATTTATGTGGTTCCTCGGAGCACCACTGCTCCCATCATCCCTGATGATGATTGAAGAAAGTAGGTAGACCAGTTGAATACAAGTGATTCTATGTCTAGACCACCAGATCCACCTTCAATATAAGAAACCTCTTATTGGACAACTCCTTTGATTGAGTGTCTCTATAATGGTATCCTCCCCCTGGAATATGCCAAACATGAGCGAATTTGTTAGCCTGCAACGCAGTTCACCCTCCATATTGGGCCCAACCATGGGTAGAATATCTATAAATGGGGGTTTGATGTAATTCACATTTTTTTCATCCATGTAGAAGATATCCCTTGGGTTATTTAAGAAGTTCATAATGAGTCACGTGGAACTCATCAAGAAGGGTTGAAGCTATCACACCCAATTTAAAGGATGTGCTACTAATAGCCCACTATTGTCCATGGATGCATCAAGTTCACCGAGAGGTTCCACGAGTGTCAAATATGTGATAAATTTGTGTGTAAACTTATAAATCCCCTTCATACCATCATGATTTCTTTTCATTTTGAAGTATAGGGCCTTGATTCCTTATATACGATATTCACCAGTAATAGCTTGATATTTTAGGTTCATTCTTACCATGACAGATTAATTATCCAAGTGAGAAGAAGGGATTCATCTTTAAGAAGTAAAGGACCTTTAAAGTGGTTAGATTCATGAGATAAAATATCATCCATGGATTATGAGTCTGTCATGCCATTCTCACAAAACATGACACAAACATCTAGGATTCTAAGACAAAGAAGTTGTGTGCCAGCTGCATCATCGGGTCCAACCAGACTTATTTCTACCATGAGTAAGAAAATGGATAGATCATGGCATTCAACAAAACCATATTTAATATTATATAGGTGATGGTGAGCCGTAATAACATGTTTTGGGTGGAAAATCTCCCCAATTCTCTCTGTGGTTATCGGGAGATGACCTAAAATACCACCCATGTGACTCAATATTCCCTAGTGTATGGAAAATAGGCATTACTACCCATTGTGATTTAGCTTACATCATTATAAACAGCTATTGATGACCAGAATACACTATACAGAATGTGGGAAGTCCATCCAATAGAGCTATAAGCTCTCAAAGAGAATTGTCTCTAGGCCTTCCATAATCTGTAGAAGCGCCAGATTAAGACATAAAGCATGTTCAACAAGAAGGTTCACCCCCCACTCCTTCCTATAGGTTGAAACATTACTAGCTCTCAGAATTCCAATGATACCTCCTAGGAAGCCACCATATTTGGAGGCCAAATTGGAATAAACATAGATGATTCATAAGTTCTATTCTAATAGTGCATCCTATTTGATCACCATGGATGGAGAGAAAATTACTCCTCCTTCCAATTTCATCTACCTCATGAAGTACATTACATAATGAAATAGCATCCCTAGAACATGTCGTTAAACTAGGTTCCTGGTCATGTCTGATGACCATAAACTAATAGTACTCTTCTGTTCTGAGAACTATGACCTTAAAATAAAAGTGGAAGTATAGGCATCAAGGATTTAAACTATGTAAAAGTCATCCTTTGGAGTGTGTGGTGTGGATTTGGGCCTCCTAGGTCCTCATTCATGTCAGGTTACAATGTTTGTTCCATGCTCATCCCCCTAAGAATGATTTCTCCCCATCATCCCCAAAACATGATGTTAAACTATTCTACTAAATTCCTAGCCACATGATGATAAACATCATAGAACCAACATCCTAGTTTCATAAATTTAAACTAAATAACCTTATTATCCATTTTTTATGACGATAAACTACAAAACACCATAATTTCCTCACCAAATAGGACATCGCCCCTAGAATTGATCAACTACCATGCAATTTTCAAGAACTATATAGGACTTGATTACTATCATTAGAGGATACGTAGTAATGCCTAGATTTCCACATCCTAGTCAATCCACACCCAAAAAATATTTTCCTTCTCTCTATGTGTGGTTTATACCTATGTAGGGATATTTCCATTAAGAACAATATATGGATTTATTCCCATCCTTATGGGATATGTAGTGAAGCCCATATACTTTTCCTCCATGCCCATGTGAAAAGTCAAAACCCCTCCTTCTCCCACTGGCCTCATTCATGGAATGTTGGTTTATCTTTGACCTTATTCACATTGAGTATGTCCTCTACCCATACCATATGGGTTCCCATAAGGCCAATCTAAGTGTAAGCATCATGAAGATAAACTATGTGCGAGTCTCCAGAGAAATTTGTGTAGTGGAATTGGGTCTCCTTGTCCCTCATTCGTATATGATCTCTCAATCATAGACTCTACATATATTTTTGTGAGGAGTCTATGGTCTTATCTTTATGCCCTAAAACTATGAACTCCATATTCTGAAATATATATCCTTAAATTAAAATATATAGTACATGAAACATGACCATAAACTATTACCTCTAATTCCAATAATTGTGACTTTAAAATGTACGTAACCCTACTCAAGAATGTATATGTGGTGTGGATCTAGGTATTCATTGGTCCTAATTCATGTAGGGTTTGTTATGTCACCAAATTACTCATATCCCATTTTTAAGTGATTTCAACATTGTCCATGCAATGGGACTCTAAACTATTCAAAATGGTCCACACACTATTCCCATAAAGTCAGAATTAACATCCTCAATGCATGATGTTAAAATACAAACCTACCATGCTTAGATTTAGGATTCATCACAAAAATCATGGGATGATTCAATTTCATCAAATGTGGGTATTTCTTCCACTAATGTTTTTCTCTCACCATGTTGTGTTATAGAGCTATTTGTTGCATGATTTCTACCCATATGGGATACGTAGAGACACTCAAACATTTTTTATTTTGTCACATTCAAGATATCTTCATCCCTTAATCCCCATGGACTCAGTTAAAGTCCAAGAAAAGTGACTGTAAACTATATTTGAGTCTTCTCATAAAGGTGTGGTTTGGGGTCGGGCCTCCTTGGTCATCATTCACATCAGAGTTTTCACTCTTCCACACTACAAATCTCCCTTTTTGGAATACTCCAATTTGTCCCAATCTCTATGACCTTAAAATAATAGTTCACAATCCACGAAACATAAATTTAATCCATTTTTCATGGTGCTAGTAATATGAACCTAAATTATTTTCAAGACTTGGTTTTGAATCCCACTTCCCAATATTCTCCATTCCACATTTTGAGTCTTTCATGGTTTAGATTTCCATCATCTTTCAAATCTAGATGGACCCCCTAACAGTGATGGTCTCATTCCATTCTTTGATCACCTCCTATTCTGGGACAACACCCTAATGTATCTTTGGAAAAAAATGACTTATCTTGTGTTTCAAACATGGTTATCATTAAATCTTTCATTTTATCTATTCTTTCCTGGATGGTGTGGTTGAGATTCCTGTGATTTCAAATATGTTCAGCAGTCAAGCCCAATTGATTGGTCACCCATGATCTAGATCTTGGAATTCTTAGCTTATTTATTTTCCACTTCCCTATATCTTAGTGTAATTCCAATACCATTGGTGTCACCCCTAATGCGCATTTCGACATGTTAAGAAAATCCCTTACCACTCTGTGTTTCCCACACTCATCATGAATCACGTGGGATTTGGATTTTTGGTAGGGTGTGTACCGATATGGTCATGTCAGATAAATAATCCCTTGGTTCATGATACATGACCTTAAACTAGAATTCCAAGTCCAAGAATCGTGACTTAAAACTATACCCAAGATTTCTCCCTTGGGATATGTTGTGTGGAATTTGGGTGTCCTTATCCCTCATCCACATGGGGGTTTTCACGACATCAATCTATAAATATCTATTTGGACTATCTTCTGGTCTAATCTCTATGACCCTAAACTAATAATAATAGTTCATAAAACACAATGTTATACTATTTTCCCTGGTCTATGCTAGATTACCTTAAACTATGCACAGTGTCTCAATCACATGACATTACACTGTGAGGTGCATCCTATTCACATGAAGATAAATTGTACTATTTTTCTATCCTCACCATACGACAATAAACTGCATTTCTATCATCTTCATTGTATGAAGTGAAATTTAAAGGATTCATTGGCCCTCATTTAAGAGGTCTTATCTTTTATTGCTGGTCATCTACCACATCTCTCAAATTTCAGGTCGCTGCTCAGAATACCCAATGTAACTCCCTTGGAGGATGGTTTTAATCTATTTTCGTAACCATACACCTACACCAATGTTACCTATTCCATGGAGAAATAATTCTAATCATTTTGTACTCCATTTTAACATTCCATCACTCCAATCCCACATTTCACACTACCCAAATTTAGGTACTCATATTCATCCACATCGAAAAGGACCCCCTAACAGCTTACTCTCATGCCATTTTGGATCACCTCCCATCCTAGGCTAACCTCCCTGAATACTTTTGATGACATTTTGAGAGATTTTTCATATTTCAAACATGTTAAATAGTAAATCATTGTTTGTTTGTCCCAAATCTAGTATAACAATATGGGTATTGTGTTTATAACATGGTCAATAGTTATCCTACATCACCATCCCACTCTCCTTGTGTTCAAGATTTTGGGCATTGAGATTCAATTTTTTCACTCCACTTTGTCTAGATTGAATTCAATGTCCTTGGAATTATACTTTTCATGAACTAGTGCCCATTAGAAAAAAAACATGGTGGTTCTAAGAGCCCTATTCTCTAGCCACAAATTCCCTTAACCAAACAATCTCACTGGTCAGCCAACAACATCATACCCCCAAGAGCTCAATTATTATATAACACTCTCATAAAAATTTCAAGTTATCAATTCATCCATTGTTTCATAAACTAATCAGGGATCACGTATGTTTAGGGATTGGAAATTGTTTACTCTCAAATATGATCGAGGTAGAATAATTAATGTATAGAAGAAATTTATCCATGTGAAAAAGTATTCAAAAGTGAACAATCATGTTGTGGAAGTTGAAAGTTCCATCCACAAGTTGGATCCCCTCAAAAGTAGATTACCAACACTTCTCTACTCTGGTGATCAAACTTTGCATCTCTGTTATCCTTAGTCTCATGGCCTCCAAGGTCTTCTTCTTCCAAATTATATTTGTTTCCTTCTCACCAGTCATCAGATAAAGATCATTGGATCTGATTTGTGCTCTGTATCTCTCATCCCTAAGGTCAGCTACATACAACACATCACACCTCATCTACCTCTTAGCCTCTTCCAGCTTATCCCTTACCCTATTGATTATCTCTAATTGTGTGTCGATGAAAGAGGAATGCTCGTTTGTTTGTTCTTCTATATGTTGGACCTCCTGGTTGAATTCCTAGTGTTTGAGAATACTATCTGACCTTCCTAATTAATGGACATGTCTTGATTTCGTCTACCTTCATGCACTTACTCGATGATCATTACATGAAGCAGTGCATGAAGACCATGATCATCCACCCCTCCTGTGCACATATTACAAAGCCAATGGAGAATAGACCACATCTGGACCACTGGCTACAATTTTAGAGTTTAGTTGATGATGTGTTGTATTAATTTCCTTGATTTCCATTAGATCATATGGTTCCCTTGGACCATATCATTATTTTAATATTCTATCTCTTTAGGTGGCATAAGCTCACACTCAAGAAACGTTTCAAGCAGTTCGGCCGTAGGATCTTCTTCTATAATCCTCTCAGATGGGATATACTCCATATCATGAGATCAATCATCTTTTCTTGATGCTACCTTGACAACATCATCTCCTCCATCCTCATGTTCTTCCCCACCAGTTTCATTACTCATAACCTCAACCAACTATCCACTTGGGAAGACAATTTGATCAGTTTGGAAGACTATCCACTTGGGACTGAACGTGCGTAAGTGTATTATGCACCAACAGGTGTGTTTTTCACACAAACACCATTTATCTTGGGTTTCCCTCCAAACACAATATTCTTATCCCCATTTATCATAGATTCATTGGGATTTTTGGAGCTGAAATTCAACTTGAATCCACAAACAACCATTTTTGGACAACCACAACCATCATCCAGCTTGACATGGTATTATGAGAATGCTAAGGAAGGTGTGCACAAGTTTAAAGATCTTTGTGAAATATTTAAATTTTTATTCTAGACTCTTTCATAAAAAATAAAATTAAAATTCATGTCCCTTCCATGTGGGAAAATCAAACAACTAAGAATGACACATGCATGATGTCTACATTAAATGCAAGAAACCCAAATTGTACACAGCCCTTTTCTGTCCTATATATGGCTTCAAAAATCCCCTTGGATGATCATTAATCATTTCTAATGATGGGGTTTCAGGGAAGAATACTCCCATGGATGAATTTTTATGTTCCCATCACTGAAAAATCATTCTATAAAAACAATTTCAATCCCATCCTCGGAGAGATCCATCGAACGTTGAACCATCACACTGATGCATGTGAGACTGATCTTCCACAAAATCATGAAAACATGGAACCCTCAAGGTATAAGAACATTCCTAATATGTTTCGTATGGGTCCTCTCTTGAGTGGGCCAAAAATTCTATAATTCTTGCCTGATCTCTTTCAGCCTATGTCTGGTGTGTATAGGGGATCCTCCTGCGTGCAATATTAACCCTGAAAAGAGAGCCACAATCATGCATGAAAAAAATATTTGAACCTCTATTGGAATCCCCTATATCAGGTCAATGTATTTTAGAACCTTATTCATGAAACCCCACTCCTTGTGTGAACCTATTGTGTGAATCCATCCAAACTTGTGTGCATCAATTTCATTCTCCCTCACGGTGTGTCCCCAATGCCTCTAGTGAATGTGTTTCTGTAACTTTTTCTTTTTATATTAAATTAACTAATTCCATTTTCATCTCATTATAGAAATTCTAACATGGACCTCACGATTGACCAATCCTCCACACTATTACAAATTTTCATTTCTGAAGCCTGGTCCCAACCTAGGGTGTAAGAACTACGGTTACGTAAGACCAAGAGGTAATAATTGAGTCCCACATGTCTGAGTTTCTTGAATGAAAACCCCATATTACCAACATCTTGAACAAATGAAGTTGAAATATGACCTTACTCTGTAAAAAATGTGAATTATTCTCTATATGTGACTAGAAATGGATGGTATCTACATTGTTTATCCCCATGGGGAATGAGATCCTCCTCACATGAAATAAGATCCTCCGGTATAGAATGACATACTACATGGGAAGATTCCATTTGTAATCCCCACACCATCTCTCATTGGTTTGTATCTCATGACCCAAGATTCAGGTTCACTACTTCCTCTTGTCTCTCACACTTATCATGACTTATGTGGTCATAGAGCTTAGTAGTGACCATGGAATCCAACATCAAACCATATGGGCATCCCCCTAGAGTAAGCCCTGATCTCCACCTTACAATGGGAAGCTTCTATATGAAATACAATATTATACATACTCCAAGGGAATCCTCATTAGGTTTAACCCCCATAAAGTATTCAAAAATGGGAATCCTCCTAAGTTTAAGACCCAATAATTCTTCAATACATTGTTTATGATTTCCAACAAACCTGGATACATTAGAAACCTCCCTAATGTCCAAACCCAACATCCATATCCATCCTAATTTTCCATGGTCCTCCACATCCAAGTAAGATCATTCACGTACACAATGACCACATTTCCATTGGGTCCCTAGGAGATGATTTCTTGTGTAAGCCCAATCCACACCATCACTTCTCATAGTAGCATTCAAGAAGATAATTTTATAAGACCACACCATCCAATTGAGAGAATTACTATTACGAAGGGAATATTACATGTGTAAGGCTCATACCATACATCTTCAGTTTATCCTTGGTAATGCGAGCATCCTTACCACATGATGTTTAACTTCATGAACTAGTACTTTCTCACAACCTTAAAACGTAACATCCAACAATGGGGATTTTGATATGTTTACTAAAAATAGGCTACATAGTATGCCTCTATGATGTTCCATCTCATCCAATTTTTATACTAGGTTCACCCTCCTAGGGTGTCACCTACGTGATCCACCTCCATGGTTGTTCTGATCAAATTTCATGATGTGACATCTTCCCTTTATTGAACTCACTAGCTAGATCCACATCCCTATGGTGTTCTATTCCACCCATGGGTAAACCTTCTATGTGTCCCCTCCTAGGTATATACCACCTTGATCCACCTTCATAATGTATCTTGATCAATAAAATTCATATTTACAAGTCTTTAGACTCATGACATGACCCCAAAATAGTTACCTCATGCAAATCTGGGATTCTTGAGGTGAATGAATAGGAATATATGAGCCTATGGGGTCAGTTACCTCTTGCTAAAAATGGTCTCCCTAAGGTGAATGCTATTGATAATAGGATATTTGGTCTCCAGATACCTCGTTATTTAAATGAGATGCTTTGTTTTCCATGCATAAGATGCCTCTATGAGATACCCTCGTATGAGGAAGAATAAAGGTAACCAATGATCCTAGCATCCAAACAGGCCGGCAATTCCCAACATGACTACTATATGGACTGAAGGTTTCTACCCTATTAAGACCCATTGGAATGCATAGAAAGAAGAATCATAAATAATTAGTATCCAAAAAGATATGGAGCCAGGAATGAGTTTGAGGAACATGACTTAAATCAATATGGGAGACCAAAACTAGGTGACCAGTTCCAATTAGAAATCCATGGAAGGAGTAACCAGAATCCCATCATCCCATTTTGATCTAGAAGACTACTTCACTATTGAATGTTATGAATTCCACCACACCTTTTGAAATTTGGAATTTGGGGTAAAAAATGTGATGTCAGCGCACATAAAACACACAGTGGAGGCACACCCCCGTAATTGTGTAAGAATCCCTACTAAGGATATGGAATTATATTCATATGTGTATGCCACAGTTCCTTGTATTATGACAATGTTATAATCTTATGTATCATGTTATTGGATTATTTTAAGATCCATGTCTTACAAACAAATAGGTCTTATGGCATGGCCCATGATTATGATACTTTATATGAAGGGTATGCTTTTCAATTGATATGATCATGTTCTCATTCAATTATTCATATATTATTCTTATCTGGTCATTGATATCTCCTTTTATCATTACTTGGCATCTATAGTGACCCATTATAATTTTTCATTTTCCCAAGGTTATAAAGAAAGGTACTAAGTATGAAATATCTAATAAGGGTTCTATTTATGAATATTTCAGTTGGATATGTTGTTGTACAATTATGAACCTGTTGTTTATAAATCCATGTTTCTAAAGATACTAGAACTATAAAAATATAGCCTAGATCTTTTTTATTGTAATGAATAATCATCTATTAAAATTTTATATATACTTATGAGAAATTATGGGTCTTTATAGTTTGTTTCATGAAAGGATTAATTTACCATTGGAAACTAGGATGAGAAAACATTATAGAGAACCATAGGTTATGTCTAAGTATAGTATAATATCCTAATTACTTTTTCAATGATCATGTATGACCTAGGATAGACCTAAGGTGATAGATATGAAACATAAGTATACTTTAATTTGACATAAAATAAATATTTTTTCATGATAATGTAGTTTACCACTATGATTATTGTATACCAAACATTTATTTTTTGTTTTATTTAAGGGATGGAACTTAGAGGAATCATGTTAATACTAAATGTGACAGGCAATGAATTGACTATCCTCCTAATCAACCAAATTCTATAGGAGATAGAATGAAAAATATCATTGTTATTATTAGACAGATTTATCAATCTATGAATCATATAGATATTCAATATGAGAAAATTATGGAACAATGTTCCATTGATCCCATCATGTGGAAACACCCACCTTTAATTAGTGGTTAATCTGATCCACTAGTTTCTGGTAAATATATTAGTACAACTAAAAAGATATTTTCTATTCTCCAGAGTTCATATCATGAAATATTTATTTTGGATACCTATCATTTGAAAGGAAAATCATATCCATGATGGAACCTTATCATGTACATAAGTAAATGGAAGAAATTCACCCCATAGAGTGGAATGAGTTTAAAATATTATTCATCAATAAGTACTTTACTCACATTATTTGTATAAAAATGGATATGTAATTCCTTTAGAAAAAGAAAAATTATGGGGAATCAGTTAGTACCTATGAGTAGAATTTTAAATGTTTTGTGAGGTTCTCTTATAGTTTTATAATCTGAAAAATAACATCGATTGATTATTCTATGGATTAAAAATGAATTCTCTAAAGGGAGATATAATTAATATATTTTTTAGCTATAAAGTAATCATTAGATGTTTTATAAATATGGAAATTGAGGTTGGAGTTATCTATCAATCTCATAGTTTTGATATGAAAATAAATATAAAATTCAAATGAAATTACAAAAATACAAGAGTAAATAAAATGAGATATCCTTTACTCTTGATGTGTGGGAGGAAACATGGTCTAAAATTTATTTGGTGAATCGATAAATTTTTTATGTGTGGAATGGAATTTCATAAGGCAACGAAATTATTATGTGATATGAAGATACCATTAAATGAATTGAATAATTAAAAATCACCATAGAATTCACCACACATAGCTCAATTCTTCAATTGCAATGAGTATGATAATTATGATAACTAGTGCTAAAAAAAGATTATTGATGATGATTGATGTAAAAAAACACTTAATCATAAAGATAAAGGGAAATATCATGCGATCTCTATTGGAAATGTGATGTATATTAATGATGTGTTGAAAGTTTCACTTAGCATATACTAAAGAATTGATGATTTATTATTTGATTTTGGATCTACACACTATTATATTTGAATAATCCTTTTAGGATATTGTAGTACCAACTCAAATATTAGATGCTGAGTTAGTAGTAAGACCCCTAATGGTATGATTATCACATCTCATGTCTATCATTAATCTACAATTCATGTTTTTGGGAATGTTCTTCCTATAAATATTATTATTCATCCTCTAGTTGAAATAAATGTTATTTTGGTAATAGATTATATTTATTTAAATTAATAAAATATCAATTCCTGAGGAAGTTAAGTTACATTTGATATTAATAACCAACATATTATATTCTATCAGTGTTTTGGTAATGTGAACTTCCAATGGAAATTACATCCATTGAATAGATGATGACTCATAATCGAAATTCTTTTTTCTCTCCGATTGTTGAGGTGAAACTCATCATCAGTGATATTCATATTGTTTGGGGGCATCTTGGTGAATTTTTACAAGAGTTTCATGCTATTCTAATAAATCCTGATTTTGAGTTTTAACTACGACTCATGCTTGGAACTACACCTATTTCGAATACCCCATATAGAATGGACCTTGTTGTGTTATAGTAATTTAATAAGTTACTCTAGGTGAATATCGATAAGGGATTCATTTCAACAAGTGAATCACCATGGGGTGCACCAGTAATTTTTATGAAGAATAAATATGGATCAATTTCACTTTTCAATAACTACGACGATGTTAAAAATATCACAATCAGGAAAATCTATCCTATGCCCCATATTTTTGATCTGTTTATCAACTTCTAAGAGATAAAATGATTTCTATAATTTCTATTCATTCAGGATATCACAATTTGAGGGTCAAGAAAGAGAATACTCCAAATAAGGCATGCTATAAAAGTTTGGTACATTATGAATTTATTGTAATTCCATTTTTGTCTTACCAATTCTACCATTGTCATTATGGATTTACGAAAAATGGTCATTAGAAATTACATTGATTAGTTTTTGGTAGTCTTTATAGATGATATTATTATATATTCAATGAAAAATCGTGTAAATGAATATCATTTGAGGAATATTATAAGGACCTTAAAGAAGGATAATCTACATAAAATTTTACCAGGTATGAATTATTTTTTTATAAAGTTTCATTATTAAACTATATAATCTCAAGTGAGTGTATGTTAGTGGATCCACATTGATAAAATCTATTGAACATTGTCCCAGAACAACCACTATGATTGAGACCCATAGTTTTCATGGAATGGATTGATGTTTTTTAAAAGATATTTAATGGATATATAATCCACTCCCCATGTTAACTCTAAAGGGATCCATGTTCCTTAAAACAGTTGAATGTGATGAAAAAATCAAGGAATTTAAGAGAATGTTAGTCAATGATCCTACTCTTACTCTCCCCTATAGAAAAGAAAGGATTTAAATTTATAGTGATGCATCAAATAATGGAATGGGATGCATTCTCATACAAAATTAAATATTGGTAACTTATGCCTCACACCAATTGAATGATCATTATAAAAATTACCCAACTCTTGATTTGGATTTAGCTATGGTAATGATTCATTAAAAATATTAAGTGATTATATTTATGGTTAAAGGTATGATATATATACAAAAAAAAAATTAATATATATATTCACTTATAAACAATTGAATATTCTCTAAATAATATTTTTAGATTTTATTAAAGATCATAACTGCTCAATACATTACCAAACATGGAAGGTAAACAAGTTTTCAAATGCTCTAATCCAGAAGGCTCATTATATCATATATATGATGAGGATCACATAACATCCAATATTTCATTATTTTTAAAGGATGGATCTATAAATTCTTGAGGAAGGGAATAAATATTTTCTTTTCTCAGATGACTGTTAAACCCTATATCCATGTGAGGATTAAAGAGGCACAATAGGATGAAGTGGAACTACATAATATGGTCAGATATGTTCTTGGTTTCAACCTTTATTGTGATGTTATGATAAGATTCAAGAACAATGTATGTGTCCTGTCATTACTGTAAATCAATATGTAGCTATTGGATAAGGCTCAAAGTTTATTTTTATCTATCCATTCTGAAATTACAAAGATGTATAATGATCGAAATGAGTATTTCTAGTAGGACAACATATAGATAGATATTTTAGAATATGTTTTCTAGTTATTGGAATATCAATAAGTCAATACTAAGATAAATAATTATATTTGGATATTACAACCATTACTTATACCAGAATGGAAATGGGAAATAATTTACATGGATTTTATTGGGACTCCCCAAAACATGTAAAGGTCATAATTCAATTTAGGTTGTAGTTGATCACTTTATAAAGTTAGCACAATTTATTACTATTGGAGATTATCTGTCTCTCGATCATGTTTCTTGAATATAATTTAAATAGGTGGTAATATTTTCTAGAGTACCACATTTAATAATATCATATTGGGATCCAAGGATCACCTATACATTCCATAAAATTCATCAGTGTTCTCTGGATATAGATATAATATTAATAAATTTTTATCATCCTTAGATAGATGGTCATTATAAGGGATCTATTAGATACCTTGAGGATACGTTGTGATTATTTTCTCATAATTTAAAAGTTGGTTGGGATAAACACCTTCATCTAGTCAAGTTTTATTACAATAAAGAATTCACTTGAGCATTCAGATGACTCCTTAAGAATACCTCAATGAAAAGAAGTATAAAACATCAATAAAATGGAATGATGTTGATGAAAGAATGATATTGGTACATGAGATAGATGAGTAAATTTTAGATATACATAGATCCATTTAATATCACATCAATCTAACTCATATTCTATAGGAATGTTATATTGAAAATAATCAGTGTGATATAGAATTTAATGTTGTTTAGAAGGTTATTATGTTAGTTTGTACATGGATGAAAGTTATGATGTTCATAATGAATTAAATGATGATTCATAGTTATGTTTCCTCTTTCGATATTATTGATTGGGTATGGATGGTATCTTATCACTTGGTTCTTCCCTCAAACCCCACTCAAGTTCAAAATGTGTTCTATGTATCTCTCTTAATGAATTTCATACTTGATCTAAAACATGTACTAAAATAAGAGGCCATAACACTAGATCTTGATCTTTCTGGTGAAGTAAAAATATTATAAATCATGGATCTTAGAGATAACATGTTATGGAACAAGAATAATTACCTGATGAATGTTCTCTAGTAAAATAATAAATTCAATGAAGCTACTTGGGAATCTAAGGAGGCAATGAAATAGATATTTAATCATTTTAGAAAATATGGGGGTAGAATTTTACACACGATTATTTTAGAAAATATTTCTCTTTAAATAGATTTTATTTCTTAGATATCATATGTTACATGAAATGATAAGTTTAAATGAACTATGGTATACTATTGAATTGTTATCATGTGACAACAATCTCCCATATGTTGTATTAGTGGGTATGAATAGAACTAATTTTTTTTGACAAACATATGGTCTACATATATATTATTTATTTGGGTATCAATAAAATATAAATTTTAATAAATACATTTTATTTTAAATTTGATATTTTTTCAAAAAATAATTTTCTTAAACCCATTGTTTTATTATTCTATGAAATTATTTTATTCACTATGGTTTAATTATTATAATAAAATTTATATATTATATATTCATTTGTTTTTTTTAATATTCATTTAATATTTTTTCTAGACATAGGATATGAATAAACCACGTTTTAATCTTCAAAATATATTTTTATAAAAAACTGTTTTCATCTCGTTTTATGTTATTATTTTTATAATTTATTTATTCCACATATAGAAATTTAATTTGATAAAAATGATTCAATATATGGAATCCATATATTCTAATTTGGTAAAAAATACCTATAAGTTTTTTCCAATAATAATTATATCCTTGGTAAAATTTATCTCCTCTGAAACGTGTAAACCGAGTCAAACTAGGATATAAATAAATGTTAAGGTTACTATTTTTCATATTATTTGTTATAGATTGATGTTTATTCACACATTACCACCTTAGTCTTGACATTAAATTTTATAAGGGACAATTATCTTGGAAAATGACCTAAATAATATCTAACATCCAGAAATCCCCAAAATGCCACTATCGTACATTTATATATTTATTGTGGATCCACATAAGGACAAGATAAATTTATTAATGAATTTGAAAGAATATTTTCAAGATAATGAAATTATTTTCATGATGTAAATTTAATTATAATTTTATGTAATTATACAGTTACTATAAATTCATATATAATGTTGACTCTATTTCATCAATTAATAAAAAAATACTGTAATATATTTTTGAAATATAAAATGTAATATTATTTGAATGATTTATAGTGTTACATGAATTATATAAAATTAATATTAAATATTAGTGATATTATAAAGAAATATATTAATATTAAACGAAATTATTTATATATTTTTAGTCATATAAGTTAAATACTATGAAAATCACCATTATTGATATTTTATCAAAATAATATTTTATTAAATTATTTTAAAATCATAATAAACATGATATATGGAAAAGTGGATAATATTTGTTCAAAAATTCCATACATTTTCCATTTATGAGAAAATTTTCACCTTATATGTAAAATTATAATCCTTTAAGAATGATAAATACATTAACATGGTTAAGTTTAATATAGTATAACTAAGGGGTTAAACCAAATGATATGTTTTAAAAAACCACATAAATATATACATAATATATTTATTTATGGGATTTCAAACTCATAGTATATGGTCATTAATCCCTAACTTATGGATGCAATTTGGATAGATAATGACTTTATTATATTTTAAGAAATTCCAAGACTCCCCCTCCCCCATATGTAAACTTTCACCACTCCTTTCTTTTCTTCACACTAATTTGAGCCTTGAAGCTCAACCAAACCCTTATAAATTCTCTTCTCCACTCCACTATACAATTTCTATATTTTTTGGTATTATAAAAATACAATCTAGAGTGTCCTTAAGATAATATCAAAAGGAGATGTTTAAAAAAAGAAGAGGCTAAAGAGCTTTCGTAGAAAGTCTGTCTCGAGGTAAGGGTTTTATGTTATAATCTCTTTGTTTTTTAGGATTATTTTTGATTAATTTTACAATGATGAAATATCATGATCTATAATCTCATGAAATTTATTCTTCCCTTTTTATTTATTTAGAATATATATTTTACTTTTATTTTCCACAACATCAGTACTCATGAGACTAAAAATATGTTTTAATGAAAATTTACATTATTTATCTCTTCAATAAATTTTTTATTATATATCTATGTTATATAAAAATGATTCAATAATAACTTAAATATACTCTAATAATTTTTTAAATTAATTATTTCACATGATTCACTTAAATTTTTTTTTGAAGGAATATTCATGTCATTTTTACAATGATGTTATTTTTTTATAATGAAACTAGGAAAGGAATGGTTTCATTGAATTTATAAGGAATTAATTTAATTTCCACCATTATTACCATAAAATAATTTAAGACTCAATTAAAAGTATTCATGTTTCTTTCAAAATAAAATTTTCACTTAAGATTTCAGAAAATTTTTATGCTTTAAATTAGTTTTTTTTCAAAGTGGAGATGATATTTTCCTCATTAAATGTTTTATTTATCATTAAGAAGAATATTTCATCCAAGATACAATCCTATATGTTAATTATTCTTTTTTGGGTATATTTTCTAATGATAACATTCGATTTCTTTTTTTGGATTGCTTAGGATGATGATGATTTATGATTGATTCAATGAAACCTATTTATTCACTAGTTAATAAATTTTCTAATTTTGTTTCATTTATATTGGTTATGATACGTTGAAATGATAAAATATTTATAAAACCCATTTAATTTTCTCATGTTATGATATAATGAATGATTTATGATCTTTTGGAGCACATGTGTTTGATTTTGATTATACGTTGACTGGGACCTAAATAACATATCCCTCTAATGCATTGGGTAAACATGGTTACCTATTTGGATAAAAAGTACTAGAATGGAGAGTGAACTTAGTTCAGTAAGAAAATATTTCGACTTTGATAGTATAAGGTTTAATTCTTGACTACTACAATGGTTTATATAGTGAAATCTGCACATTATGATAATCTTCCTAATGATCCTTGACTACCAAAGAAATCATCACCTATGTGTTTGAGTATCCCACAATTCCATGTCTTATTACAATGGTATCCTCTCATGGGTCATGTTATTTAACTCTATTAGGATTCATATCTCATAAACTTCCATGATTTATTCCATGATTTAGTATTATGATATTTGATATATAGGGTATGATTTTAAATTATTATGTGTGTGTTCTCATACCCATATGCTCATATAATGATTTTTTGATCCTTTTTATCTCTCCTTTTACCCTTTATAGAAATTTGAGATAAACATTTAATGATTTATTTTTCTATGTTTATGAGGAAATTTACTATATATGATATTTATAGCATGGGTTATTGTTATAAATATTTTAGTTGGAGATGTTATAGTACAATTATAAACCTTCTTTGTGTTTTTGGTTCATAATATGCTATACTTATAAGATTATGGTGTGGATAAATGTGTTATTTTAATTAATATTTACATATTTTGATGTGATATATATGTTTGAAAAGTATGGTTCACTCTAAAATAATACCTTCTCCCCTCATTTATTGGGGATCTGACCATTGGAATTCTACATTAAGCTCTCTATTTGTAAAACTCAAACCTTCTCAAACCCAAATAAATATGGATTCCTTTAGTTATACCTCTTTTACAAGTGTCATTTAGTACATAAAATCCTGTAAGAGATACCTTTCATGGAATAAAATCCTCTCTACAATATAGGTATACGCCTTGGGCCCTAGAGGGTTTTGAAAGACCTCTATCTTTTACAAAACCTCTCAAGTAGAAAACAGGTAATCATCCTTATATCAAGAATAAATGGTTTAAGAAGGTCTTAGACTCACAAAACCCACATTCAGAAACCCAAAATATTCATGAAACCCCCCTCATAAGCCCCTATATGATGCCTCCTACTATCCGACATTACTTCACAAAATTTGACCAATAATGGGCCTTATACATATCCCTGCCGAGTTTACTCCTTCAATAATTTGAAAAACTTGTATCATCAAACATAATACCTATGTCAATTTCCCTATGAATGTGTTCAGTATCCTATATTCCTTATTCTAAGAATAAAAGGCTCAATTGCCTTTGGATCCCAATATATTTCCTTAAATGGGTTGTTTCTATACCTTTTTTTATCCAAAAACACATGTACAATTGACATGTACGACCCTATAGCAACCCCACCAAAAGGAAAATGCTAATTTCCACAGTGAAGAGGGCATGTGGGGTCCATATATCTTTATAACTTTCTACTGAAATTGGGAGAGGGAATACCTATGAATAATAACCAACCCAACATCTATGGTTTATGACATTAAATAACATAACATAATGTCATAGTCACGTGATTCAAAACTGTAGGACAATTTCCTCAACACAATTTGTTAAACTAAAACCTTACCTTGTACACCAACCATAAGATAACATGTGGGATAATCTAATAAATATTTATTTAATGTGAATATTATTCCTTATTTTAGTTCATTTCCCCCAAATTCTGGGAATCTAGTATATATAACACCCCCACACTATCCCTTGTTTTCATTTCTTCCATGACACAAGTTTCCTTACTGTATGCTATAGAATTTCATAGACCAGTCATCTCATATAAAATTAAAATACACAATAAAAATGTGTGTATTTTGATACCTATATCCTAGCAGGGTAGGTAGGAGGCCTCCATATGTTTTAATCGCAAAATTACCACAAATGTTTTATGTATTCCCCTATGAGATGATGACCTAGAAGTGTGATCATTCCAACCATGAATAGACATAACACCTTACCACCCAACATTTACATCCCCAATGTACCTCTATGCTTCCATTATATAGTAATTTATATTACACCTAGTACACGATGATCATATATGGGAAACCCCCATAGTAGACATTCAATTTGTGAGCACACATCTGTGATGATCATTTGTGGTATTGACATCAATAAAAACTAAATATTTGAAATACCCTCTCACACATTTAAACCAATGGCCTATTATAATAACTCATAATTTATACCTCAAGTTATGAGAATGATATTCCTTAGATGATGAGCATATGAATTCTTTTATGATTGGAATAATTCTTCAAGAATAATGGGCTGTGGATGCTTTGTGTACCAAATAAAAAATTCGAGTTGAATTTTCTAACAAGTTCAAGATGCCCGATTCAATGATTCATGCACTCATTAAGCCCCTAGAATATGTTACCCGATAATGGACACAAGATGAATCGGGTTATAAAATTAATAAAAATAATACATGATATTCAATCATATCCTAATGAGGTGGATTTTATTAATGCTTAACACAATAAATCACCAAATATTCTAGACATTCCAAATGCAATCATCAGCTCTAGACCCATGAATATTCCCTATCATGACAGTAACCAACATAATTAACTATTTTCTACTTCAAAATGGAACCAGGAATGAGATTAATGAAAATGAATTAAACATATGAGGTATACCAGGAATATGTTATAAACTCAAAGAAGGATTCCATGTAAAGAGGTGATGACATACCATCATCCAATTTTGATCTAGGAGGTGATATCATCGACCTAGTTAGTAGAGGTCACCTATCATTGTAAATCGTGAATGTAGAGTGACCAAAAAGGGGTATGTGACAAGTCCATGAAAATGGACCACTCCCAGAGAAAATCACACCTATTGTGAGCCTCTAAAGAAGTGTCAGAAAACCAAATTTGAAATTGACATGAAACTATTCTTCTTAAACTAGAGATATATAATGAATTATGGGAATCATCAGTTTAAATAATTGTCAATGTGAATCACATATACCACCTAGAGAAAACCTTTTTTTTGAATGTTGGACATCACCTACATTAGACATGTAATGGTTGTTGAATCTGTATGTAATATATGAAATTATCTATGGGTGACACTCTCTAGCACACAGCCAACAAGTGTGTGGAGGGAAGAATGATTGTTTTGTAATCTGGTAATCCATTACTTCTATCATGGTGGCCCCCACTCCCATAGATATTGGGTTATCTTTCCTCATCTCCCCCTTAAATCCCATTTAATGGAAGGTTATCAACACCCTTGTTCATTTCTTCAAACAAGTAGAGGTCATCCTAACTGGAGATATGGACTACTAAGAAATAGAATTCAAAGAACCACATCAGTTCCACAGAATTCAAGTCCCATACAAGAGTAAATCTTCCCTCCCCTATCGTAATGGTGAATTGTTTCCAGAGTCTCTTCCCAAAATTCTCCAATATTGCACTCCCCAATGATAATGTGGTAGGAGACACATGGGTTGTGCTTACCGCCACTACTACCATAGAGTCGCCCAGGAGGGATCCCACCCTTCTATGCAGACAACACTAGGAAGTAACATATGATTATGAATAGAACAACACAAAATCTTCTCTAATGGCCCCAACCAGGATTTACATGTTCCATTGTTGGAGGTATTTATCCAATAAAGCTAATAGGATGTAATTGACAATCTTTCATGAAGATATGGATCCATTTGTTTTGGTTTAAACTCCTCTAAATGAAATTTATAATAATTCATAATATAGTATAGGAAGGCTTGGGTGCATATGAGGCTCATTCGGAAACAAGATACCTAAAATTGAAAGAAAAGTCTAGGACACACAATTAGGAGAAACCATGTCTCCCAACTCGCACGAGGTTCCTAAATTTTTTGGTTGAAACCAATGGGGTAGATGGGGCCACACAGTTTTTATACAACCGTACGACCCCGGGCGCATGCCCATACTAATAGCTGTAGGTATGGGATAATTCCCATTTGTATGTTCTATTCATAGTTAGAAAACCCATGTGCCAAAACATGTGAGGTGACCCCTTATTGTAGGTTCTTGGTGCACTGTTAGCGCACAGTTTTCCAATCGTGTGTCCAAACCATGAAGCCTTTTATTTTGAGGTGAAATTTATATCTTTACCTTAATGAATCCTTCAAACCTAATTTCTCCCCTTTCATCTCCTTTTTCTAGTGAAGTAATCCTCTTTTCTTTCCCCTTTTATCAGATCTCTTCTAACCTAGGTTCTCCTCTACCTCATTTATCTGACATCTGACTCATGATTTATTGACGGAATTGTATTCCTTAAAGGTAAGATATCTAATCCTTTATATTTCTATCAATGTTTATCATTGAATCAATCATTCTATTTAAGAGTATGTTTGTTTCCCCTAATTTCAGGGCATTGGACTATTTCTTATATCTCTTAAAACCTACTCCAAATATGAGGCTGATATCGAGCGAGGAGTCATCTAGGACTTTTAGGTAGGTGGTCTTGTATTTCCCCCATGAGTTTAAATGTATCATTGATATTTCATTTTTCAACACACTAGGCTTTTCTATGTATCCCCTTTTAATTGAGTTATTCAAATAAAATTGATACTTGCGCCTTGATACATGCACGTTGATCCTTTTTAGTGAATTAATGGTCATCAGTTTCATATATGGACACTACTTGGGTATGCCATGTTGAATTTCACCATATGGATAAACGTGTGTATTCCAAGATCACCTCATAAGATTTTGGATTATCTTTTAAATTGAATTGTTCTTTTAATTTGAATTCTTAATTGAACCAAGGGTACCTTCCATGTGATTAGATAACCTATTCTTGGAATTTAACATTTAGGAAATTCCCTTAATGGCTGCATCATATTATAAAAGACCATTTGAGCCTTATAATGAAATAATCATTCTTTAGTGAATATAATGGATTGAAACTAGATTTAATGGTTTTTACATGATGTATTTATTTTATTTGAATGAATTGAAGGTGGGTAATAGAATGAACTATATAGGGTAGAAAGTCCACATCATCTATTTCATGTTGTATTAAATACTCAATGTAAATTTTGAATCCTTATTTACATTGATCTTGATAAATAATATTCATGAGAGTAATTTCTCCATGGTAAATATTATAAATAAGATGGTGTTTTTTAGAGGATGTGGGTGATGGTAAGGGATTTGTTGAGAAATATGGTATCATTCTCACTTACATAAGGTGTTGATCTTGAAGTCTCAAACCATTGGAACTAGTTGTAAGTTGGGATTGATGTGACACATCCTTTATTCGAGTGTTGACATGATGTCAACCTCAATATCTTGAGTGACGAGCATGATATCAGTCACTCATTATCAGATTCATATAATATACCCTACTTATTGAGCTTATGGGATCATTAGACTAGTCATTGATATCTAAGTTATGCCCTAGTCTAGCGAGCAATGATAATTCTAGGAATATGGCCACATACATTAGCCCAAACTTTGTTAATATAGATTTATGAAATATTTAACTATACTATATATATATATTTATATATATTATTAAAAAATATATAAAATGACTGATCATAAATTCCTATCGGCCATGAGTCTAAGCAAGTAAATCCCCCATGTGTCCTTTACAAACCCGAGAAGGCGGTTATTTATTTGTTCATTTTCTAATTAATTATATATTCCTATAAACTGTTTAGCTATGATCACTAATCGGATTACTTCTAGAAAATTTTGGTGGTGGACTACTAATATTTATATCTCACACTATACTTGATATGCCTTTGGTACCCGAACAGATTGTCTACTTTCATGTTCTAATAAGGTCAAGGGCCTTATCACAGTTTGTTGATACATTTTACATATATATGGATCTTAGGAGAAGTAGAATGAGTATACACTTGAGATTCTAGTGGAGAAGAATTTTTTCTATTTTTAATTTTTGTATAGAATGATTATATGAATGTCCAATGGTCCCCTTTTACATACCTTCATGCCATGAATCCATGTATTGACACTACCCTAGAGGCTTTTTATATTATTACTCAGTTATTCATTTATTTAGTATTCTACTACTATATACTTTTGTATTTATAAATATGCTTCCAATATTATATATTTATGGTCATATCTAATGTTCCAATTTTATTAGAGGGTATAATATCCCTATAGTACCACTATTACACTCTCACGATTAGTCAGCAGCCTTTGGCGTATGGGGAGGGACGCTTGAGGCCATGTAAACCACCGGCTGGGGGAGCTGGTTAGGTGGACCCCATTTTGTGATGATAAAAAGCAGTATCAGAGCATAAATTTCATTTTTATTATTTTTTGGGAATTTGATAGGAGATTAGAAGTTAGTGGGGTTTAAATTAAGATTGTTCCTTGACGTAGCTGACCCATGTACAGGGGAAACCCATTTTACCTAGGATGGGAGATTTGTTTCATTGATTATGCCATTTAATGTTGTTATGACTTCATTGATGGGTGAAAAACATGTATTATGAGGTTATTGATATTTATAAGATTATAATGACATTTGTTTACCTAGTTCCGTTGAAATAAGAGCTTTGTATTAGTATACTCATCACCAAAGGCACAATAGGATTAATATTTCCTGTGTTTTTTCATTTCATTTCATCTTACAGTGACCATTTTACTATTTCTCATTGATATATCCTTGAATTTGTATTCAATTGCACTAAACCTTCTTACAGGGATTGGAAAAAAAATTATACTTAATTTTCCTCCCTTAACCAAATAATAACTTCTTGAATAGGTTAATCCATACACCATAAGAATTTAATTATGGAATGTTATTCCATGGAACATTGGTTTCTTGGAGTGAAATTGTTATTGAGTGGATTAAGTGGATTCCATATTTTGGTTCACAAAGAGTATGGGTCCATATGGATCAGGATTGGTAATACACCTAAATCAATGATTGAAATTAATTTAAATATTTAAACATGAAACGTTTTAAAAAGATTATGACTTCTAATATGAAATTAGGTATCCCTTTACATGTAAACTATAGGCTTATAGCTGAACCAATCCTTAGTAGTTTGTAGTGGGGTATCTATTGAATTCTTACAAACATCAATGGTATTTTTCTTTTACCTAGCCCTGGATTTAGAAGCAAACAGAGGGGTGTTATCATTTCTATATGAAGGATTTACTCATATAAGAGTTTTTAATCTAAAATCTCTTCAACAGTTAAAAAATAACTTTTGAGGATTTTCTTTTCTATTATAGCATTATTCCACCATGACATCCTCTAGTCGCATGGCCTGAAGGAGGTGATGACCATGTACTTGAGGTGGGGGGCCTTGAGCCTCTAGTGATTCCTCCTGTAGTTCCCCCTGTGGAACCTATTCCTATTTCTGTTATGGGAACAGATGCCAAGTTCCAAGTGGGTTTTCTTTTCATGCTTTATAATATGCAAGGTATTGGTATACCTTACCCGATCATGGTAGAGTTGACTCAAGAATTCTAGAAGTTTCATCCTCCCACCTTTTTTGGGATGGAAGACCACACACAGCTGAGTCTTGGCTCAAATATATTCTATCAATATTATAGAATATAGATATCCCTTCATAGAGGAGGTTCGGACTATATAAAATATGATTATTCCAAGTGATGGTGGGTTGTTATCACACAATAGGATCGGTATAGAGATATGGCTGTGTATAATTTTCAGACTATCATCTATGAATATTTATTTCCCTAGACTCTGAGGGTTGAAAGAGCTATATAATTCATGAATTTTCAATATGGGGCATGTCAGTTATGGAGTACTCATTTAGTTTTACTAAGATAATGTGGTTCTATCCTACTATAGTATAAGATTAACAAATTATCTTTATGTGGTTTGAGGATGGATTGGTATACGCCATCTAGCCATAGGTTAATGTATCTTGATTGATGACCATATCATTGACCACAAATCAGTAATTTTTATGAAATAAAAAATGAGTGAAGTTAATGGTGTGAGTCAAGGAGGTTCAACACCTAGAGAAACCATTGGGTATTTTTCTAGGAGAAAGAGATGTTTTGAGGGTTCCCCTGGTAGTAGTAACATTCACGACCCTTGTGTTGATAGCTTTCTTATATTTCACCGGTGTGGAAAGCTGGGACACATGAAACCTCAGTGCTTATGAGATCTAGTGGAATGCAAAGGACATAGAAATATGGAACATATTCAGTGTAGAAATTTTCCACCATCACCTATAGAGAATGGATATACACCTACTCCATGTTTTGGAGTGGTGCCTATAGAATCATGTATGGAAGGTATCTCGATTACCACCAGTTGATGAGGCCAAGGTGGTGGTTGAGGAACAGGAATTTAAGATTATGATTCTCAGTGCCAGTAGATAATTCTTTCTTAGGGAAGTTTGGTAGTGACTAAGGTCTATGATACTAGAAAATTACATGCAATCTTGCATATGCCTAAGGAGAAGAGTGTCTTATCTTATATAGTTTGAGTTACAATTCTAGTTACCTTAACTTTATTTCCTACTTTATTTGAGATATGTTAATCTCTCTATTTTATATATAATACTGTTATGGGATATCTAGGCCTCTAGATTGAACACATTCATTTCATTATGTTTCTTTATACCCCATTAGGTATCTGATCATAGGGAATCATCCATTGTATGAATTTTACCCTAGAGATAGGTAGATACATTTTCATGTGGAATATTTTTATCCTCAACATGGATGGATTTGATGTAATCATCCAGATAGAATGGTTAGTTTCCTATCAATCCCATAATGACTTTTATCTTTGGAGAGTAATATTTGCATCACCATACGGTGGTAGGGGTATACATAGAGGAGAATGGGATGTGTAGGCTACATGATCAGGACTCGAGAAGTAGAGGCCTGGTAGCACGACTGCTAAAATTACCATTCTTTTTCCAAATTACCAAGGCCAATGACTCACTGTTTTTCCTCTTATAGTGAATCATTTTAGAGATTTCATTTATGATGAATTCTCTATTCTACCTCATTTGTGAGTGGTAGAGTTTTCCATTGATCTTGTGCTTGGAGAAGAACCTGTGACCATTCATCTACATAGGTTGGAACCTAAGGAGCTTTCTGAGCTCAATAGACAATTAGAGGATCTGGAGGCTAAAGGATTTATATAACCCAAAACATCCCCTTGTATTACGTTGATTATTTTTCCCAATAATGAATATGGTGTCCTTAGGCTCTGTGTGGATTACCATCATTTAACCAAGATCATGGTAAATAATATGTATTTACTTCCTAGAATATAAGACTTGTTTGATCATCACTAAGAAGAGATAGTATTTTAAAATATAGATTTGATGTTGGACTATCACTAGGTTAATGTCAGGATTTCAGACATACCTCGAACAGATTTTAGCAGAAGATATGGTCTCTATGAGTACATGGTAATTTCATTTGGACTCAAAATTGAACCTATAGTCTTTATGGATCTTTTGAATCATGTTTTCCACATGTATATTGATTTATTCATTGTAGTCCATGTTGAAGATATCTTGGTATATTCACACTCCAAATAACAACATTCCAATCATATTGATATCATGTTGATTACAATGAGAGAGCACCTGCTCTATGCTCTTCTCAGTAACTTCCACTTTTGGATCGATAAATTCTACTTCTTGGGTCACATTATCTTAGAGTCAGGAGTTTTATTCGACCCATAGAAAATGATATATATTGTTTCATAGGTTATTCCCAAGAACTTCTTTGATATTAAAATATTCTTGGGTTTGTATGGATATTAAAGACACTTCATTTAATACATCTGATTTCTTTTAGTGCCACTTACAGGACTGACAAAGAATGATGCAAGATTTGTATTTTCAGAACCATGTGAAGTAGAATTTCAAGTTTTTAAGGGTCTTTGACATAAGAAATGATAATTATTCTTATAGAAATAGATAAGAGTTATATTTTATACTATTACATATCATGTATTGGGATTTGAGTAGTTCTGATGTAGAAAAAGTAAGTCATCACAATTGGTTCTCATCAGTTGAGGCCTCATGAGTGGAATTACCTGAGGCATGACCTTGATCTCATTCCTGTTTTACATGCCTTATTCTACTGGAGATAATATCTAGATGTATATAATTTTTGGGTGTTAATAGATCACAAAATCCTCAATTACATCATTATGAAGCATGATATGAATATTATGTAGCATGGGTGGGAGACGTACCTATATTCATTTGATTTTTAAATTGAATACATGCCTAGTAAAAATAATTATATAGACAATGCTTTGAGTCGGAAGACTCAGACATAGGTGTTTTAGGAGATCAGTTGATAATGGAATCTTATGGAGTTATTCTCAAACATTCAAATAAGGTTCAAGAGGACCTTGGTTAGAAAATCCTCTTGGCCTTATTAGTAACCTATATTATTTTGGAATAGGTAAGAATGAGGAATCAACAAGATACCAAATTCTTTTTCCTAAGGTAAAGTGTTTTAGATGATGACACATCTTATAGTTAGGGCATAGATGGAGAAGATACCTAACTATAACATGCGTGTGTTTGGGTCTCAGTAGACATTAGAGAGGAGATGATGTAGAAATTCCATGTTCTGTTATGGGAAGTTCTCCCTGGTGTCAACAAAATGTATTGAGATCTATATTGTCAGAATTGGTGGCCCTGTAGTAAATGGGAGATATCGAGATTAATCACACGGTGTTCTACCTAACAATAGGTTAAGGTTGATTGTTAGTATTAAGTAGGTATTTTATAGTCATTGTACATTTCCGAGTGGAATATGGATGATGTTTTGATAGATTTCTTGACTGTTTTACCCAAATCCCCATGAGTCAATGATTAGTGTGGCTTGTCATTGATTTTTAGATCAAGGGGTCACACTTCTTACTAATGAAAGAGTCCTTCATGGAAGATGATCTAGGGTGGCCATATGCCACGGAGGTTTTATGTCTTCATGGTGTTCCTCATTCAATCATTTCTGATAGAGACACTCACATTAAGTTATGGTTCTAGCAGGGGTTGCAGAAGTCCTTGATTACACCATTACTTTTGAGCACTACCAATCACCCATAGACTGATGGACAGATAGAGCATATGATTAATGTGTTATAGGAAATGATCTATCCATGTGTCCTTGATTTTAGGGGTTTCTTGGAGAAACATATTCCCCTCACCGAGTTCTATTTTATTATTATCTTTTATGAGACCAGTGAGATGAATCCTTATGTATCCTTATATGGTATATCTTCCTGCCCCCTATGTACTGGCTAATGCCAAGGGATGCAGCTATTCTTGGATCATGAATCACGCAAGAGGCTATAGAGAAGGCCCAACTGATAAGAAAGTACATGATGATAGCTCAGTCTTGATAGAAACCATATGATAATAGATGACGAGAACCTCTCGAGTTCTAATTCTATTAATGGGTTTTCATACGATTCATGCCTAGGATGGTCCATATATATATACATAGAAATAATGTAAGATCTCATAATGGTTTTTGGACCCTTATAAGTTGTAACATACCAGGTAAATAAAGAATATGACATTTTCATATTTATTAATATTTCTGAATTAAATATTAATTTTACTTTAAAGGGGGTTCTATGTTCGATGGCATACCTGATATGCAATAATGGGGTTCTCTGAAGTCTTATGTTGTCCACAATGTTGAGTCATAATAAAAATAATAATAATATTATATTATAATTTGAAATGGTAGTTAACACATAGTCATTGTATTGGTGGGAATGAACATAACTAACTAAAATATTATTACACATGTTTGTTAAATGATTTTTACTTTTACCAAATAAATGTTAGAGGCTTAAAATGCGAATGAATCCAATTCTAAGAAAAAATACTCTAATATTTTTTTTAAAAGGTCGATTTACCACCTTTTGATGGAGAACAATTTTTAAATATATTTTTCATCACTTTTATATGCTATATTTGAAAAACTAAAATTATTATTTATAATCGGGACATCAAAATTTAGTATGGATGAATTTTTTTTATTTTTCTGATAAAGTTCATATTTAATGAATAGTGAAAAATACCGCATTTTTATTCAAAACATCCTTTTCATCTAATATATTTATATGCTTAGATTATATTTTTAATTTCTTTTAAAGTGTAATTAGATTATATTTTTACCAATTAATCAAATTGTGGTATTTGGATGTAATTTAACTTTGAAATTGGATATAAACAAAGGTCAATCTTTTGATAGTCATTATTTCTTAAAAACACGCTTTTTGTTTTGACAACAAAAATTATATTAAATTAGATTTCTGCCACATATGTATTTTTAATTTGGAAAAATTGATTCATATTTGGAATCAAGAGATCCAAATTGTGTAAATAGGTAACGTTTATTTTTATACATTATGAATATTTATTTCGGTAAATATTTTATTTACCATCGTTAATGGGTAAATTTGGTAAATAAGGGTAAAAAATATTATTATAATAATATTAAATTACTCTAACATGTGTGTTATTCCTATTGGTTGATAGATTTTAGACCATGTAAATCCTTGGGTCGATTTTGGGACACCATGGAGCCACTTGGGAGTGATAATGACACATTATATTAATTGATTTAATGTAAAGACAAAAATGATTAAAACATATATCTTTTAGTAAATCAATTTTTACATATGGTTATATATGTTATCTCTTTGAATATAAATATTAATTTGAAATATAATAATATTTCCTACAACATGGTATTTTTTTATTTTCTTTAAACATCATATAAATAAAATTATTTAGGACACAATAATTACACAGTGTTTAACTCATTAATGAATGATTTAAATAAATAAGATTATAAAAATTACAAAAATATCCAAAACCTGTCCAATTCTTATTGGATTATTTTATTTCAAATAAGAGGCATCATATCATTATCTTTAACAAGTTTTGGACCTTTTGAAACTGAAAATCTATTTATAATAAAATAATACTTTCAATCTTTTCTAAAGAGCCCCTCCACCCCCTTATAAAAATCACTCACCTAAAACTCATTACTCACACAAATAAAGCCCATTTTCTCATCCAAACACTGACCAAATAAACACCTTAAATCTCTATTTTCCTCCTAGAAGCCTTACCTTTGGCATAAGGCACTTCAATAAAGCCTTTTGTTTCAAACCAAAGGGAGTTTCCCGATTTAAAGGTAACATCTTCTCTTAAGTTCTTTGGTTTTACTTTCCTTATCTAACCCCTTAAATCTATTTATTTATTTCATTTTATAAAAAAACCTATATATTCAATATAATAGGATGTTGTTATGATAATTATTTTAACTACAGTTCCATTAACCTCTATATAATTGGTAAAGAACATACTGTTTATGTGGATGGCAAACTACTGCCTCGCAAAATGATTACTGTTCAATCTTCTCCCACCACCTCTAATGGTGGCCATTATGATGGAACTATATATATATATATATGATATATATTATGTTTTTGTTTTCTATATTCTTATTTAATTTTTACTTACAAACATACCTTTAGGCCTTCTAGGATGTGTAAACACAATAATTTCATTTGAGGAAGTGCAGACTACCACCCCCTCAAGGTGATATGATTCGTTAATGAAAAAGATGGAATGTATAAAGAATATAGTTAATGAAATTATGAAACATATATATCATATAAAATTATATTATAATTAAATTATAAATATGTATCATTCAGTTTCCATTCCTTTTAAAAATGGGAAAATATGAAAGTAGCGTTCATCCGCACGTACGACTTACCGTATCTAGGAATGGTGCATTTCATTTATTATCTCCAAATGTTATTTAATATTATAAATACATATATATAATGTTTATATATAATATATATGGTATTTATATCATGAATATTATTCTAGAGATAACATACTTTTGAGCACATGGACAATTTTTAATTATAACAAGATCATTTTTGACTCATGTTCCGAAGATCAACAAAATGACCGATATAAACTCGAATAATTAACTAATTATTATAGCAAGGTAATAAGTTATATAAAAGGAATTATAAAATTAAAAAAGGTTCTTAGGAAATTAGAAATTAACTTAAGTTTTTTATTCAGGAAGAACAAGGAACAAACGAGTCATGTGGGACACGAGGTAAGGGGTTTTTTATATCACTTTTAATTCTGTGAGATTTACTTTGGTAGCCACTTATTTATTGAATGTAGTGTATTGTTTACTTCCATTTGATATATATTATAATTATTTGATTTATATTCATGTTATTCTGTGATTTATTTTGTGGTTATTATCTTTTGGTCCTACGACTCGATTGATTATAATGAGGTAGGGGTTTTTTAATCTCACTTTTTATTCTTGTGAGATTGATGCTATATTTTCCAATATTTATTTTTGTGTGGAGTATATACTTCCCATGATTGTATTATTTGTGTAATATAATTATATTTATGGGTATTTACATCTTCATTGTATGATCCTTCTTTCATGTGGTGTATCTTTCATATGTTACCAAATCGGTAAGGGAACCTTTCACCCTTCTCTTTTAGTGAGATGAATCTTTTATGTTATGTATTTAAAATTTCCATTTTATTATGTTGGAATATGTTCTTCTGTATCCTTATTTCTATAAATTTTATTTCCATGTGATTAGAGACCATTTTCTCTCTCAGGAAATCATTTTCTGTATTTTAATGTGACATCGTTAGGCTCTCGAATTTCTATAAGGGAACTTCTTAACCCAATTATCACTAAAAAATATTTCACTTTTTCCAACAGGATCACATCTGTTGTTAAAAGTGAATTTTCTATTGGTAAAACGTTTTACCAACATATATGTCCCTGTCACTAAACTGTTGGTAAAAACTTTTTCGCTAAATGCTTTTGTGACAGATAAAATCATTCTGTTGCAATTATAATAATACCAACAGATAATATATATGTAGTTAAAGTATTTAGAAATGAATAATAATGACAAATTTTTCTATTGGTAATAATATTATCAAAATATAATATCTATTTATAAATTACATTTGAATAAAAATTATAAATTTATTACAATTAAATTTCATAATATATTTTATAATTTATCATATAAAATTCATCAATTTAATTATTACACAAATAATAATTTACAAGAATGTTCAAACTTGAAAAAAACTATATTAATAATGAAATCTAATACAAAATCATCAATAAAAAAATGCAGAACTATCCCACTAACAAGATTCCCCCTCCCCCCCACCACACAAAAGTACCACCCATCCCTACTCCACCAACGATCCACCTCCATCTATATAATGACCTTACCCATATAGAAAACCTCATGTAGCAGCCTTCAACCCTCCGAAAACATGAAGTATCACCCTTCAGCTCAAAGATATCCACCACACAATCCAGCTCCAGTGAGAAACAAATCGAGTCACCTCCAATACCAGCGACGAGGTCCACATATGAAATTCACCCACTTAGTCATGGAATGATAAAAATGGTGGTGATCACCTATAGGATGCCACATTGGTGGCATCAAGTAGGTCAATCACAATTTTAGAAATAGGTGGAAGAATCATTCCCACGTGAATAAGAAAATCCCTTTCTTGCACTTCTCGATAGAACCAGAACATCCCCAATATCATACTAGCAACAAGAAATAGATCACAATGTTTAAACATGTTTAAGAACAACATAGAACATAAAACAAAAAGAAATTAATAATTGTGTCAAACATGTTTCAGAATAAAACCAATCCAAAAAGGTTAAAAATTTAAAATAAAGACAATAAAACTGAAATCATGGGTTCCAGTGGGCTAAACAGTTTGGCTGCACAAGCCTCATCATAGCTTATAACTATTTAATATAATTTACATATTTCCCTATGCTTGATGTTCCAACTAAGAATTTTTTCAGCATCCACTGGAAAAATAGGATTTATGTAGAAACCTGCTGCCATTTCAAACCTGGAAACCTAAGTTAGTTGGGCACTATCTGCAAAAACTAGTGAACATAAGGCAACTCCAACAACACAATCTGAAGTGGCGATAACTGAATCATTAAGTTAAATGGTGGGTTATTCAATTGCTACAACAGTTAACATACCAAGTACGTTTTTTTCATAGAATCCAGAGAATTACAATTGATACAAAGTAATTATGTTGGTTCAAGTGAATATCATCTCATTGTGGAATAATTTTGATTAAACATGCTTATGGATACATATTGTAATGATTTGATTTTACAATTCTCTCAAAATCAGAAAGATCCAAAATTATATGAAAGGGTGTTGAATTATAAAATTAAATGGGAAGAATGAAAAAGATTCCAGATTCCAGATTTCACACATAGGCCAGGTGTACAATCTAGGAAGATTTTAGTCCATGTGTGCAAATTAGAACACTAAGAATCCCAAATGAAAAATAAGTAAGGGGATAGATTGTACAAATAACACTTCACATTATATTTATACCAACTAATAATATGAACAGGGTGTATTGTCAACAATGGGTGGTCTGGCGGAAGCTATGGCTCTAGAAGTTGTATAAAGCTATAGTACACGAGGAAGATCATTAACGCCATCCTCTCTGGCGGCCTACTGAATGAGAAGTATAGAAAGAAAGAGGTGTCTGGGCTTGAAATCCCAACCAAAATGGAAGGTGTGTCATCTACCATACTAGATCTTGTGAACACCTGGGTAGATAAGAAGGTGTACAAAGCATAAGTGCTGAAGTTGGCTAGTCTATTCAAGAACAACTTCTAGGTGTTCGCTAACTATAATATAAGAGAAGACATCAAGCTCGCTGAACAGATCCTTGCAGTAGTGCCGGTCTACTTAATATCTCAGGAAATTTTTGTTTTTGGGTGGTGAACAGCCGGATTAATACAAGGGAAATAAAGGGTTGATGATAGGGTAAATATTGGGGAGGATGCTGTAATTATTTCGTGCAGTTGATCTTTGTAGAATGCTTCCTTTTTGGCTGGTTAAGCTGCACCTTAGTTGCTTTTTGGGTTTTCATTTTTGAATGTTGACCAACAGGTATAAAAATATTCCCTCTTCTCTAAAGTTGAAGTATAAATTCAACAATAGTGCACATTTCAGTATTCTAGTGGTTCTATATAGCAGGGTAATTGATTAATTAGAAGAGAGATAAGTGAGTGTGCCTTTTTTCATTGATAGATTTTCCCTTTACCTGCAAGTTAAAAAATTATTGTCAATATTGATTCATCAAACATATAAATTGACTAGCTATAGGTTTAGCAAGTATCTTCCTATGGAAAGGACATCCGACCTCTTCTTTGTGACCACACACCACCCCTTCGGAAGCTGGAAATGTTGCATCACAATCCCTGACAGACTGTGTAGGCCAGCCCTTCTATGATCACACTCTCCCTGCAAGGAAAATTTTAGATTTCACAGATTCCAGATTTCACACACAATATATAGATTCTAGATTTCACAAATAGTTTTAAACCCACCTAGCTTCTACTTAGATTGCACATACAGATGAAGAATAAATTTCCCAAAAGAAGGAGACATCAATATAATATTAGTGATAACACTAAAAAAAATTCTATATTTTAAACCATGGAATTATAAAGAGGTAAGGAGAATTAAGATGTTATTGAGAACACTATTACAGCAATGAGGCATCAATGTATTACCTTAATCATGCGGTCCTGACTGCTCCAAACACTCCTTGACAAACTACGAATGAAGCAACCCCATCCAACACTTCATGATACACATTATCAAGGCATAAATGGAATACTAAATGTCCTTGTAAACATCTTTGATAACTTTTTTCTTTTCATCCACAAGAGGTAGTGGAATATGCAAGTAAAAAGAGAAGTAAAAAAGTCATCATTCATGTATTATTATCACCAAGCACATTGAAATGATGTTTAATAAGACCATAAATTTTTACCATGTTAAGACATTTATCCTTCTCACATTGTTAGTAATTTTGGAATTGAATTCAAAGTGATCTACCCCTATCGATGTTTCCGAAAAGCCCATCCAAAACCTTCTCTAATCCCTATTTTCAAACAATGGAGGATAGGTTCATTATACTAGATTTCTGGCATAGCATGCCCGGAATAGGGTTTCTACAGTAGTGGATTTGATCATGGAAAACTACACCGCCATACTTTTAGTAGAAATAGACCACCCTTCTATGCTTGAAGCAGCACCTATCCCAACTTTGATCACAAACTAGCACCTGTCCACTGTAGACATGCACTATCAAGAGTAACTTCTGATTATAAAAACAAAACAATTAAAAAAATTTCTTTTAAATGCATGATATAAAAATGAAAAAGTATGCTATAAAAATATCACCATCCACAACAAGAGGATTATCTTGCCATTGGAAACAAGAAACTACATGATTCTTCACTTGATCACAGTTTCTAATGTGTTCTAGAAATTTCTGTTAGCGGTTTAATTAGTTTTTTCAATTCAACTGATAAAATATCATTATTTTTGTTACAGTAGATTTTTTTCAAAGCCTTTCTGAGAGCTTCTCACCACCCCCATCCCCCAAATTCATTATAAAAACTCAAAATTTTGATAGACATCAAATGGCCCCAGTTGATATTTCTTTTGTGTCTTCTATTTTTCTATTGATATATGATCCCATATAACTAGTGGAAATATCCAACATATTATTATCTAACAATAGACCAAAAAACTAGGAGATTAGCCATCCCGTGACCAACCAATGACCACATCCATCCAGCTACCAACCAATTACATATAAAAATAACCAGTGACAAAAACAAAAAAATGACTAGAAGCACAAAAATTTACAGCTGACCACAACAACTTAAAATAACAATGCATAATATAAAAATAACACAAATTTTATCTATCCTGTTAGAACAAACCAATGATAATGACTCTAATTTCAATTAAGAGTGATGCATAACTCAAAATTTTGTACTATAGTAACACTAAAGTAAATTCAATAATCTAGTATAGTTGTTTTCAATTTATAATGACACTACATTCAATTAGGAATGAAACCAAATTCAATAGTTTAAAAAAAATTAGTGAAATGAAAAACCATAGACATTAAGGATTGAGTTAGAAATAAAGTCTTGAAGAAAAATTTCAAATTTTATTAATATAACTAGATACTATCTCCTAAAAATTGGATTGATTTAAAACTAAACACACAAGTTTATGTTAATGGATTTCCAGATGATGTTACTTTTGATGGGGTGGTGGAGGTATTTTCCAAGTGTGGGATAATAATGTAGGAACCCAAAACAAAAATTCCCTGAGTGGATCTATGTCAATGAGAAAATTGGAAGAAAAAGGGTGATGCAGTTGTTAGATATTTGACCGAACCTTCAGTTGGTTGGGATATAGAGATCTTGGATGGAACGGCCCTTTGACTAGGTTTCAATACCCCCATGTCAGTGACCCAAGCCAAATTTGAGCAAAAATGTGAGTAATTCATAGAAAAAACATGTACATGAGAGAAAAGGAAACCTGGTTGAAGAAAAGATGCTTGGATGGGGTGGCTATGATGATTCCCATATGTTGATTCCTACTACAGTTATCCTTCACCATATTCTTACTACTGCTGAAATGAGATCTGAAGTGAATCTGCATTCAGAATTTGAAGCAAACGCTGAAGAGGAATAGGAAAAGCTTGGTCCAGTTGACTCCATCATGGTTTGTGATAATCAACTATAGGGTGTTTTCCTGGTGAGGTTAAAGGATATAAAATATGCAGAATTGTATATAGAGCGATGTTTCGGAGGGAGGTAGGCTGATACAAGCATGGATGATGGAAGTACCATCTACATGATGGTACGGGACCTAGATGCTGGTTCTTCACAGCTAGAGAAGTTTAGCGCCAAACAAGAATCAACAAACATGACTAAAATGTGTCTAAAATGAAAAGATTATGCACTACCCTAAAACATATTATTCACTACCCAAAAATTCCTACAATGCCTTCGACAAATTCAGCTAAAACGAACAGATAATGGACTACCCTAAAATGAATAGATTATGTATGACCCTAAAAAAGTAGATTATGCACTAACCATTAACAGATTATGCACTACCCTAAAACACTATCAATTCCACGCATTATTATTGAAGCAAACTCCTCGATTCAGAAAAAATAAACCAAGAAAACAAAAGGTGGAGACGACAGACCAGCAACTGGAATGTGAATTGATCCTCCAAAATCAGCCATAATCAATAAGAATTGCGCTTAAAAGAGCATCCCTCGGTGGGCTTGGCACACCGTCCAGTTGGCTGACACATCACCATCTGAAAATTTCCACATACAATGAAAATTTTTGAGTGACTGAACATGGTGGTAATAGTGAAGCAACCATGAAACTTGGCATCCATGAAGAAGTAGTTCATAGATCGGACGAGGCGCTTCAGATTTTTCCTCTAATTCTCCAAATCAAGGGGAGGATGTATCATATCAATATCTTTAGAAATAGGCATGTTTCTGGGGAAAATAACAACACAATCCCTAGATCCAAAACCTCTAAGACGGTGGAGGATATGAGATGCAATTAAACCCTAAAATTCATTTAACAATTGTGGCTAAAACGAACCTCAGTCGAGGATAACAAACCCTAACCATCTAGAAACAAAAAATAAAACACCCAAAATCAGGATAGGGTTCAGATGGTTCACACACATCAGAAGGATGATAATGAAAATCACAGTGAAAAGAGAAGAAGAAGAGAGTGTAGGAGAAGGATTGCTAACCTGGGGAGACTGCGAGTGAAATCGGAAGGAAAGATTACCCGATTACAAGCCCGGAGGTGGAGGGAGGTGTGCGGTCGGGGATCCTCCTGGTTGTGGCATGTGGCACAAACAGTAAAGGGATGGGGTGGGGAAAAAGTTGGGGAGGAAAAGTAAGAAAACAACAAAACATTTGTTTACACCCCTCACACACCATTTATCGGTACAAAATTAAATTAATCGGTTTGTGCATGATAATAAAAACATTGTGGTGGGGTGAGGGCAGCGTGTCACGAACCGAATCGGGTCACCGCCAAAAACGGCACCAAACCTAGCCCGTGACATGACCCGAAGGGCATTCCCTATCCCCACGGGCTGGCACAAGTGCCCGGGTATCATTTATTTTTGTTTGGGAACGATTTACCCGAATATGAAGGCATAAAACATTAAAAACAATCAATAAACTGAATCTGAAAAATGTAAACCAAAATATGTTTAAACAAAAACCAGAACTGAATAAATATTTTTAAAGACACTACAAGTGGTCTAAAAACAAATAATGGCAACATAAATACATCCCCATTGACTCCACACGACAAGGGGGTCATCACCCGCAAGCCTTCTCCGCAACTCCGCCCCAACGATGGGGACTAACACCCTGAACTGCCATCACCCTTAGCCTTCCCTTTACCTGAGTCAAGCATAAGCAGGTCTACTTACACCCAAGGGGTGTAAGTAGGGTGTGAGCCTAAGCCCAATAGGATACCACCAGATGATTCCAAAGAGCATGCAATACAATGTGAACAAAACAAGCAATTTTAATACACAAGGTGAAACAGTGTTAAAATTCAAAGAAATGCAACTTTCAAATGAGAACAGTTTTCAATCCAAGAATTCCAGTATGTTAAAAAATTAAATAGACATGTGAGATAATGTAAAGTATTGCCAAAACACCCCAGAACAAGGGAAAATACCAAAAATCCAATGAGCATCAAAATCGGGAACACCCCTAAGCACTAGGTTGTCTCGGGCCCTATGTACCACGTACCTCAGTGTAGAGTAACCATAGAAAAATCCATTCTCGTGCACAAGACACTAGTAGGGAACATACCCATAACCTAGTGGTCCCCAATAATCATCCACATATTTTAGTTAGAGTTGTCATTATCCAAATGCTAAGTGGAACAGGGAAAAAACCCATCCGATCCACTAGCCGTACTAGTACAAATCCGCCCCACCTAGGTACCAGGGCTTCCCCTTTTGTGCTCAAACAATTTCAGCAAAAAACACACATCATTTTGCATATAAAATGTCACTACTGGTCACAAACAAATAGTACAGTATCTACACACAATTTATACCATTTGAAACACACAATAAAATAATTTTATTTTCAATAAAACAACCTCTCAAAACATCACATTGTTTTACATTCAAAGCTCTTTAAGGTATCCCCTTTGCACACTATGTGAACACTTTTAAGTCAATAAAACAAAATTTTAGTTCAATAACCTTTAATGAAACCAAAAATTCAGTTATGGGGCAGCCCAATGTGAACCAAGAAGTTATATCTTTTAAAAACCACCATTTTCACACAAACATGGCACTTAAAGCCCATTTGCTTCCCAAACACCATTTAAGCAAACTTTCACAGCAACAAAAAAAATAAACATTGAAAACATGATTTTTAGTAATAATAGAGTTAAATAAAATCAACTAAGTAATTATAGGTCATCCCAAAATGAACCAATGAAAGATTTGAATGAAAAACCAGCAATTTCACCAAAAATTGGAACTTAAAATTCATTTTCATTATAAATGAAACTAAAACCAATTTTTAAAGAAACCTTAAGGGAAAATAAAAATTAAGGTACCATGAAAAAATCATGCTAATTCACAATAATTTCACACAAAATGGAATCACCTACCAAAACCAAATAAACCTTTGAACCCTTTGTGCGAAAACTCAAACGCACCACCGCCGCACCTCAAGGAAGGTAAACCAGACCTAAAACCAGAATTTCAGACCATGAAACATAATATAAAACCCAAATTTTTAAACCATAATACCTGGAAATTAGTAACCTCAATGATAATGGAATAAATCCTAAGTAATTTGGATGTAACCCTAAACAAATTGAAAGAAGAAAGAAGGAGAACAACTTACTTAAAATATATTGTAGAAATCTCCCCCACAAATACCAGTATCTGATTTTAAAAATTCTCAAACCTTTAAGGGAGGTTCGAAAAAGTATATGGATATCATTTAGGAATTTTAATGGGGGAAAAGAGTAAAAATTGAGAGAGATATGAAGGAATGAACTTAACTCTTCAAATCTGGACGATTTGAAGAATCCTATGAATTTCGGCACCAAATCTCGATGAACCAGAGCTCCAAAGAGGGGGGAGAGAGACGGGTAGCGTGGCTGGGTTCAGTGGTCTTAGGTTCCACTTGGAATCACCGAAAAATTCAAAAAAATGAATAAGATATAACATAATCAAAATTTATTTTTAAAACAGGAATTGAGCTTTCGAGCAGGCCCAACCCCTTAGATAAAAACCCAACTAAACCCTGGTTATGGATTTCTAAAAGCTCCAAATTACCATGGTGGTGTTAATAGGTTAGGGGAGGTAAAGTAGGAATTTTAATGGATGAAAAAAGTTTAATAATGAAAAAGTTATAGAAGATACAAAATTTATTTTTTAATCTAAAATTGGGCTCACAGTTTGGCCCAATTCATGAATACTCATATATTCCTCCCTAAAACCTAGGTAAACCCCCAAAACAAAGCAAGGATGTAAATTAAATGAAAAAAATACCTTTAAAATATGTCTTGTATGTGACAATTCTCCCCACCATAAAGCATTCTGCCCCCGGAATGCCACAACAAGACCAGATGCAAAAGCGAAGCCCAAACGATAGACCAAGATAAACTTCCTTGCCACGTTTTCACCCGCTTCAAAAAGGACGAACATCTCCAGTTGATCAAAAAAAGTAAGATAATACTCTCACCAACTAGAATGTTCCCCACTTACATAAAATTATGAAAAACATTAAAAACACATCCCAAAACAAAACATCTCAAACACTACAAGACGACGCTCAAGCAATCCACTTGAAACGAACAACGAACTCGAATAACGCTACCACAACATTACATAAACAAAACCATTGGGTGTTCTCGAACCCCAAAATTACCCAAGTAACAAATTTTTGGATAGATAGACTTGAACGATATTACCTCCTACCTAGAATACACCAAGGAGAAAACTGACTCACTTGTACGGGGTGACCCAATCTGGACATCCCACCACCAGGGACAACTCAATTTTCTTAGATAGAATAAGGATAACAATTGGGGAAGGAACGAACGGTCTCCCCATCATAAGGGTTAAACTGAAGTTATTCCTTTTCCAAGAGAACATACATGATACCCATGATGGGTCTCCCCACCATAATAATGAACACAACTTTCCTTAAGACAAAATCAAGACACTAATAGGGGGCCTCGAAAGGAATTCCCAGCATTAGGGGTAGATTAATATCAGAATTATTCCAATGAAACTTAATTGAGTCCCATTTTGGGTATAACCCAAACAAAACCCGACCATATTAACTAAATATTATGGGATAACAACAACAAAAACAACAGAATTTTAAGGAGCTGGCATGGGCGCACAGTTGGTTCACACGGTTTGGAAAACCGCAAGTTAACTGTGCAGATCATTCTGTCCAAAGAGGAAACTTCACACAGTTTCCTTGGCCAAGGATCATGGATGTGCAGAGACCATGAAATAGCTACTGTCTCTTATCACACGGTCCCCTGGGTTGGAACATGGTTACTTGTAACCACGTACAAACTACGCACTTCAACCTGCCTAACCCGAATTTTAAACTCTTCTCCAAAAACACAAGGGACCCCAAAGGGGAAAAAAACAACTCAGGGTACGACATGGGAACAAGTTATTCACACCTATTTCCACCAAATGTGAGAAATTGGAACAAGATTATGACACTAGAGGTTTAAACTATTCCTATCTGTCATATTGAGGATATGAACTTGACCAAAAGTTTGAACGACTCTCAGATTTCCCCTAACTACGTGCCAGCTTCTCTCCGGGGCCTATGGCTGGAGCTCAATGGATTGAAGCATCTTCGGCCTCACAGTTAGGATTTGGAAACCCCTAAACTGAAAATCTTCTTACAATTTCAAGAACAATTATACTGTAATCTCAGATGGTCTCATTGAGACATGACACACTTCAAACCCGCTTTTCCCTAACCCATCATTTTACCAAAACAAGAACTTAGAGGATGCACACACATCGCCCCTTTTTTTCTTCGGATGCTAAATAGAGGAATGAAAGGACATATAGAAACACATTACTCTAGAACATAGGATTTAGAATTCCCTATAGGGAGACACACATCCAACAAAAAAAATATTGACTCTCATAAGATTTCACAATCTTCACCCTTATAGTCAAATGAACACATGACATCGCAAGGCATCACCGAACATAACCATTGTGGATAAAAGAAAACACAAAGAGAGGGACCTTGTACTAAGTCCAAAATAGTACATGATTCCAGCAAGTGTCCATAATAGCCACTCTTGGCCAGATCTTGCACACCGGTGGCCTAACATAAACTCTTGCTTCAACGAGACTGACGAAAGACCCAGAGGCCCTTTAAGACATCATTCTACACCGACAACCTTGAACTTCATTGACCTTAGACAACTTAGGAAACATAAGAAACTAATGTCTATTTCAACATCCCACAAACACTCTCCCACTATAGGGGGATCCGCATAATTGAAAAAGAAGAGGGGTAAACACAATATCCAAACCTCATGAATAAAGTCCTTATGTTGATCAACTGGAGGATCATCCAACGGTGAATCACCATAGGCCAAACATGAATCATACATTAAAAATTTATGGGGGAATACCCTGGCCTACAGGAAAACCCAAGGACCCAACCAATCTGGTCATTTGGTCACAAAAGACCACAAACCTAAACAAAACACATGATGTGAGCCACCACATTGGCCTCCCAAACTTTTCCTCAAAAGAGACCACTGACCAACACTTCATTCCAACTTATCAATGAAACACCAAACCAAAACATCGTTCAAACAAGAGGGGTTATTGAACTCAAAACATCGCACAATAATAATCCCTACAACACATAATCCATACCTCCCAACCATACATTATCAAAACACAACACTTTCCTTCAAAAAAATTATTTAAAAAAAATAGTGTTGGTGGGTTGTGCATTTACCAATGGTATCTCATGAGCCTCACACATGCATGTTTACATGCCACACTGGGAACCCACGTCATATCCATCAATATTCCCAAATAAACCTATGCATGTGGTCACCCTTGAGAGTACCAATTACCAAAAATCAAACCTTTCCTCTTTTTAAAATAAAAACTTTAACCACAATTTTCCTTTCTTAAAAACACTAACCATAATATCAATACCCAATTTTTAATCTCATAAACCAATTTAGAAAAGAATGCATAATTCAATAAAAGAACATATTAATGCCTTTCACAATTGTTTCAAAACATTTCAACCCATTTCAAAACACTTTTAATTTTCTGAAAAACACCATTTCATAAATCTCCATTTAATTAAGAACTCAACTCTTCTCGTTTCAAGAAAAGGTTCTAAACGTTCATAATTTTTTTTGTTCAGTAGTCACAAAACCCAAAATACATCTTAAACCCCCACACAAAAATTCTAGAACATTTAATTCAATCCAAAACACTTTTCCATAGTTTAAAAAAAATTCCATTATAAACATATTTTCAAAACCCCAATTAACATAGTTCATACTTTCAAAAGAGGTGTAAACATATAATTTACCATTTTTGAAATAATTCTGAAATTTAATTTATAGGCATTAAAAAAACATAAAAACATTTTCAATTTACTAGAAAATAACTTCACAAAAAGTCACACACCTTAAAGTGAAGTCATTTTTTTTGCTTAAAAAAACCAAGTTTCCAAGATTCCAAAACAAAGAGACACACGACAATGTGAGAGGAAACTAGTTTCGGTGGGTGACTTGGACATATGGTTGGAATCCATATTCCAATCACTTCACCATCACAGAGAGTATTCTAGGGAAATATCTACGGCTCCACATGGATTTCCAGGCCCTGCGAGCTCACTGATATTATTCGCCCAACTCTCTTTTCATTTCCCATAGTCATCATTAAACCAAGAAAACCAAAGGACACAGATACATCCATACTACCCATGGAGAATTGAATCCCGTCATGAGGTGTGCTGGCCAGGCACACTACCCATGACTGAAATTTCATGTCCCAAAAATCCTATCTCCAGACAATGCTGACTCTTCCCCAAATAACATGACTCAAGGAGCGAACCTTCTCTGATACCATTTTGCCACGAACCGAATCTGGTCACCGCCAAAACCGGCACCAAACCTAGCCATTGAAATGACCCAAAGGGCATTCCCTATATCCACGGGCTGGCACAAGTGCCCAGGTATCATTTATTTTTGTTTGGGAATGATTTACCCAAATATGATGTCCTAAAACATTAAAAACAATCAATAAACTGAATCTGAAAAATGTAAACCAAAATATGTTTAAACAAAAACCAGAAATGAATAAATATTTTTAAAGTCACTAAAAGTGGTCTAAAAACAAATAATTACAACATAAAGACACCCCCATGGACTCCACATGACAAGGGGTCATCACCCGCAAGCCTTCTCTGCAACTCCGCCCCAACGATGGGGACTAACACCCTGAACCGCCATCACCCGTATCCTTCCCTTTACCTGAGTCAAGCATAAGAAGGTCTACTTACACCCAAGGGGTGTAAGTAGGGTGTGAGCATAATCCCAATAGAATACCACCAGATGATTCCAAAGAGCATGCAATACAATGTGAACAAAACAAGCAATTTTAATACACAAGGTGAAACAGTGTTAAAATTCAAAGAAATGCAACTTTCAAATGAAAACAGTTTTCAATCCAAGAATTCCAGTACGTTAACACATTAAATAGACATGTGAGATACTATAAAGTACTTCCAAAACACCCCACAACAAGGGTAAATACCACAAATCCAATGAGCATCAAAATCAGGAACACCCCTAAGCACTAGGTTGTCTCGGGCCCTATGTACCTCATACCTCAGTGTAGAGTAACCATAGAAAAATCTGTTCTCGTGCACAAGACACTAGTAGGGAACATACCCATAACCTAGTGGTCCCCAATAATCAACCAAATATTTTAGTTAGAGTTGTCTTTATCCAAATGTTAAGTGGAACAGGGACAAAACCCATTTGATCCACTAGCCGTACTAGTACAAATCCGCCCCACCTAGGTACCTGGGCTTCACCTTTTGTGCTCAAACAATTTCAGAAAACAACACACATCCTTTTGAATATAAAATGTCACTACTGGTCACAAACAAATAGTACAGTAGCTACACACATTTTATACCATTTAAAACACACAATAAAATAATTTTATTTTCAATAAAACAACCTCTCAAAACATCACATTGTTTTGCATCCAAAGCTCTTTAAGGTATCCACTTTGCACACTATGTGAACACTTGTAAGTCATTAAAACAAAATTTCAGTTCAATACACTTTAATGAAACCAACAATTCAGTTATGGGGCAGCCCAATGTGAACCAAGAAGTTATATCTTTTAAAAACCACCATTTTCACACAAACATGACACTTAAAGCCCATTTGCTTCCCAAACACCATTTAAGAAAACTTTCACAGCAAAAAAATAAACATTGAAAACATGATTTTCAGTCATAATACAGTTAAATAAAAACAACTAAGTAATTATAGGTCAGCCCAAAATGAACCAATGAAAGATTTGAATGAAAACCCCCCAATTTCACCAAAAATTGGAACTTAAAATTCATTTTCATTATAAATGAAACTAAAACCAATTTTTACAGAAACATTCAGGGAAAATAAACATTAAGGTACCATGAACACAGCAAGATAATTCACAAAAATTGCACACAAAATGGAATCACCTACGAAAACCAAGGAAACCTTTGAACCCTTTGTGCGAAAACTCAAACGCACCACCGCCGCACCTCAAGGAAGGTAAACCAGACCTACAACCAGAATTTCAGACCATGAAATATAATATAAAACCCTAATTTTTAAACCCTAATCCCTGTACATTTGTAACCTCAATGATAATGGAATAAACCCTAAGTAATTTGGATGTAACCCTAAACAAATTGAAAGAAGAAAGATGGAGAACAACTTACTTAAAATATCTTGTAGAAATATCCCCCAAAAATACCAGTATCTGATTTTAAAAATTCTAAAACCATTAAGGGAGGTTCGAAAAAGGATATGGAGATCATTTAGGAATTTGAATGGGGGAAAAAGAGTAAAAATTGAGAGAGATATGAAGGAATGAACTTACCTCTTCAAATCTGGACGATTTGAGGATTCCTATGAAGTTCGGTACCAAATCTCGACGAACCAGAGCTCCAAAGAGGGGGGAGAGAGAAGGGTCGCGCGTCTGGGTTTAGTGGTCTTGGGCTCCACTTAGAATCACTGAAAAATTCCAAAACATGAATAAGATATAACATAATAAAAATTTATTTTTAAAACAGGAATTGGGATTTCGGGCAGGCCCAACCCCTTAGATAAAAACCCAACTAAACCCTGGTTATGGATTTCTAAAAGCTCCAAATTACCATGGTGGTGTTAATAGGTTAGGGGAGGTCAAGTAGGAATTTTAATGGATGAAAAATGTTGAAAAATGAAAAAGTTATAGAAGATACAAAATTTATTTTTTAATTTGAAATCGGGCTCACGGTTTGGCCCAATTCATGAATACTCATCTATTCCTCCCTAAAACCTAGGTAAACCCCCCAAACAAAGAAAGGATGTAAATTAAATGAAAAAAATACCTTTAAAATATGTCTTGTATGTGACACAGCGGGTGTGGCGTCTGCTGGGGTGAGGGCGGTGGGTGTGGCGTCTGCCGGGAGCTAGGGCAGCAGGTGCGGCATTGAGGGTGGCGGCTGCGGCTACGGGAGCGGGTGCAGGGGGGTGGGGGGTGCCCTCGGGTTATCAGGGGGGTGACCTAGGGTTATTTTTTTATTTACATAAAACATATTTATATATAAAAATTATTATGTATATATAAAAATTATTAATTTTTTAATATTAAAAAAATATAATATATAATAATGTATTATATGAAAAATTCAATCTCTAAATACCCATTACTTAATTACTTAATTTATTGTTATATAATGAATATAAAAAATAATAAAAGTTAATATTTTTTCTTTATTATATGAAATATAAACATTACTTAATTACTTAATTTATTGTTATATAAACAATATAAAAAATAATAATTTTTAATAATTTTTCTTTATGATATAACAATTTTCAATATGTGAATATCAATTATTAATTACTTATATTTAAATTATGTTTATTATTTCTTTATCCATTACAATGTTTTTATTTATAATGTTTATTAAATTAAAATATTATAATGATTTAATTTTTTTATGAAAAGAATTCAAATGTTTATTATAATGAAAAACATTGGAAAATATAAGTAGTGTATATATTCATATATATGAGAAGTTTTTAATAAAACCTTTAAAATTGAATGTTGACTTTGGTCATAAAAATAATAATATAAAAGAAAATTGGTTTCTTTTGGTTATTATCAATGAATGGTTTATTGTAACAGATTTTATTGATGATAAAATATTTGTTGGTAATGATTATTATTAATAATAGATACAAGTGTTGGAATTTTTTTGGTATTACCATGATAAAGCAATAGATTTTACTGTTGGAAAAAGATCTATTGGTGTCAAATGATCAATACTAGCAGATATAATTATTGGTAAAAACAAGTGTTGGTACTTAAAATTAATACAGATAAAATTTAATATCTGTTGAAATTGCTCATTTTTACCAATAGATATATTGTCTGTCAATAAATTTCTGTTGGTATAAGTAAATTTTTTGTAGTGTATCATTCTTTGAGATAATCTTCTGCTTCTTGATTATGTCCATTTATGAATATGTTTGAATGAACTCTTATTGTTTTACACTTAATATCTACTTATATTTGGTGTAATTATATTTTTCACACATAATTATTTAATTTATTTATCTTTAATATAATGATATCGTCTTTATAAGGGATTTCGTCTCAATTTACATTACATTGAGGCTTCATTGTTGTTATGTTCCAATCCACTTATATATGGTGTATATACTGTCCTTTTGCATATTATATCATGAATACATTTATTCTCATGATATTTTTAATCATTAATTAAAATTTACTCCTTAATTATTTGTATTCAAGCATCTCCAATTTGGTGAGTAACTCCTTAACTAAAATATAGTTTTAATGATTTATTCTTCAAAATTATTCTAATTAATGTCTATGTTTTAAAAATGGTTTTAAGGATTTATTTATATTGATATGAATGTTTTAAATTAAAATTCCTTTTAAAAGTCTCAAACTGTTATGGGACACTTTGATTAAAAAATCTATTTATTAAATTGGTTTGAAAGTGGTTTGATAAAGAATTGATTATGTCAATATCTTGCAATGATATATTGTGAATGTAATGTGGAAATGTTATCTTTACTTTATGCTTTTTTTATGAGTTATGATTATGGTTCTTCGGATTTTTTTACATATATGGGTAGTTCTATGATAAACCTAGGTCAGGTGAGCCCAAGATATCTCTCCAATGCATTGGGTTACATGAAGGAGGTTAACATTATTGTTTCTCTGAAAGGATTTAGGGAATATACTATGATGGGTATTCCAAACATAACTCCCTATGTAGCTGTGATAACTATAATGTAAGTATGTTATGTCTTTCTTAAGATACCTTTATGATTTATGATTTTGGTGTGTTATTTATAAGTCTTATGATTTCATGAGGTATGTTATGAATGAAAAATATGGTTTCATTGATTTGTATTTATTGATGAGAAATAGTTCCCTTTCCTTATTTTATAACCCTTAATGAGATTTTTATGCACATCCTTAGTTTTTTTGAAATTTTTTTCACGGGACTTAAAGATGAATATGGTCAATTATGGGATCAAGGAGAGGTCATGTTGTCTAAAATATGGAACCTGCCATGTTTTTTTAACAGTTTATATTTAATGAAAAAATGAAAACTATGTAAAAGTGTCTAATTTATAATTTTTTGAGAAGTAATTTAATAATTATGGCATAATTCTCTAAAACTATAAATCTGAAAAGATCCTTACTGTTAATTATTGACTTAATTCATGATTATGTAATGTTTAAGGCTGGGTCCTTATAGTTGGTATCAAAGATCGGTTTAGATAACTTTAGAGGTTAGGGTGTTCTTTAAGAATAAGTGTCATAACCATAATGGTTATGATTTTAGAAAGATTCATAGTTATTTTAGATAAGGTGAATGATTTAAAGATAACATCAATAAGTATAACATAGTTTTTACTGTCCCCAAAAGATATTATATGATGATTTTATTGATATACTCACACTAACCATTTTGATTTAGTAAATTGATGGATGTAGCAGGAACCAAAGAAGTAATGGATGTGATGGGAACTATGGTGGTTTTATGAATGAGAAACCGAATGAAATGGGAGAAACAATGAGAACTCTTACGGTTATTCTTAAACAAATATATAGAGTCATTATTGACCACTAGAACCATGGTGATTTTTCTAAGGCATCATATATGCGAAAAATAAATTCCAATGGAAGTTTATATAATAATCATAAAGTTAAGTATATTCAAAAACCAATGTGTCAAGGATTTGGAAGGAAACACTTAATAAAATGCTTCAATGGGATGAGAAGATGTTTCGGATGTGGTAATGAAGGTCATGAAGCAAGAACCTGCCACCAAAAAAGGAATCGTCCAGCTGAATCCAAGAAATGGAAAGAAGTTATTTCGGAGGGGTCAATTGAATGTTTTAAATTTGGGTTTCATGGTCACTATGCCAATAAATTTCCTATGAAGAAGTTTTTGGAAAGGGATCATCATGATCTAACAAATATACATTTATCAATTCCTAATTCCATTCCAATTGAAGATAAGGAAACTGAAAATGTCATATGAAAGGTATGGATTATTTCTTCGTTCATGTTTTGAAATTACAGAAATCATAGGACATAATGATTTTTTTGTATGAAAGAAGTATAAAATAATAACATGGAAAACATGGATTAAGGATCAAGAAGAATGTTTGATGATTAAGATGTCTACATTTTAGGAATTGATGAGTTATGGATGATGATATGTTTGAATGTACTTATGATGGGATTACTTTGGAAGAGTTTTCCAAGTATGTGTAACCCTAAAGTTTGATATGTGAAAATTTTATTCAAAGAATAATTATCTTATCTTTTTTGGACATAGTTATAAAGAAACATTTGGGGTTATATGATCCTTGAATTTGAGTCAATTACAGGTTATTAATTTTTGGGATAAAAATGCGAAGTATGAGATAACATTTGTGGTCAAAATATATTATGGTTATCTTTGAGGGATTTAACACTTTTTTTAGAATGTTATAAAATTTTATACTTTTTGAAAAAGAATAACACGCAGACCGTGTGACAACCCATCACGTTGGGCAAAGCTGTGGGAATCAAACCCACAACAAAAGTGCGATTGGGATTTATTTCCTACAACTAGACTACGTGAAGTCCCTGGTTAGTATGACTAATTATTTTTAGTTAGATGAATTTATGATTAAAGAATAAGTTGATTTTGGGAACTTATGTTTTATCAAATTTATATCCTTAGTATGGGAAAATGATTTGGTGATTAAGTGATAAAGGTGTTTTCTCATTTGGAACATTATATACTTAAGGGAAATAGAATACAATGGTATTTGTTTTGAGGAGTAAATGGTAGAATTTAATTTTGGAGGAATACATGTTTTTATTGTGGACTTATAAAAATTTGTGTTATATATGGAAATGATTAACCTATCATGGATAATATGTGATTAGGTTAATTACATTTCAGTATGAGACTTTAAGAGTAAATGATGTTATTTGGAGATAAATGTTATGATTTGTCTTGGAAGACTACGTGATTAAATCTTTCTGAGATTTGGGTTTTAATCATAGTTTGGATTATTTGAAGAATTTTATAAACAATTTTTTATTGAATGGTATTTTTTGAACATTGGGTATTTTTTTGACAAATTTTTTTGATTAAGAGTGGGTTTTCATTTGTTAAAAGATTATCCTTTTTTGGGATTATCTGATCTTGAACTAACAATTTTGGTTTTTTTAATTTATAAAGACAAAGTAAATATATAGTTCATAATTTTTGGATCATGTTATTCTCTAAAAGTTGATTCTATCACTTCATTTGTGACCAAGTCATCTTGAATACTCATCATTTGGAGAAAAGATGAGTTTGTGTTTGAAATTTGATTAAAGGATGAAACACTGCCTTTCAAGTAAGTATATTTCCTTATGATCTTAGTCTAGAGAGTAATAAAGTAGTTTTTCTCTTCGAAAAGGATCATGAAGAAAAAATGTTATACGCTTTGTTTTATAATCAGACATTTACCCAACCAAAAATTAATGGTATTGTGGTGGTTATCTTTCTGTGATCATGTTCTCTATCTCTATTTATTAAACTAAGAGAGTTATTTTCTCTTCCATATCCATGTTTTCTAACATGGAATCCTAGTATAGGTTTTCTTGGGTGACCTTTTTTCTTTTCTTTCATTATTTTAAAATGATAGTTTTCTTCACTCATTTTTCGATGTGGGACTTTTAATCAAGTTTCTAAGCCCAATTTTAAAATTGTGAGGACACAATTCCAAAAAGGGGGGAAAGATGTAACATCCCAAGTAAATAAAGAATATGACATTTTTATATTTGTTAATATTTTTAAATTAAATATTAATTTAACTTTAAAGGGGATTCTATTTTTTATGGCATACCTGACATGCCACAATGGGTTTCCTCTAAGTCTTATGTTACCCACAATGTTGAGTCATACTGAAAAAAATTATAATAATATAATATTATTATTTTAAATGGTAGTTAATGTATAGTCGTTGTATTGGTGGGAATGAAAAGAACTAACTAAAATATGATTAAACATGTTTGTTAAATTTTTTTTTACATTTACCCAATAAATTTTAGAGGCTTAAAATGTGAATGAATCCAATTTTAATCATAAACACTCTAATATTCTTTTAAAAAGTCAATTTACTGCCTTTTGATGGCGAACCCTTTTTAAATATAGTTTATGTCACTTTTATGTGATATATTTTACAAAATAAAATTCTTCTTTAGAATTAGGACTTCATAATTTAGTTTGGATGAATTTTTTGTATTTTTCTAAAAAAGTTAATTTTTAATGAATAGTGAAAAATACTGCATTTTAATTCAAAAATAATTTTTCATCCAATTTATTTATATGTTTATATAACCTTTTAAATTTTTTTAAAGTGTAATTAGATTATATTTTTACCAATTAATCCAATTTTGGTCATTTCATTTAATTTCACTTTCAAATTGGACATAAACAAGTGTCAATCTTTTGATAGTTATTATTTCTTAAAAACACGATTTTTTTTACAACGAGAATTAATTTTAAATTAATTTCTGACACTTCTGTGTTTTGAATATGAAAAAATGGATTCCATATTTGAAATCAAGAGGACTATATTATGTTAATATTTAACTTTTATTCTTAGACATCATGAACATTTACTTCGGTAAATATTTTATTTACCATGGTTAAAGGTTAAATCCGGTAAATATGGATAATCAAATATTGTTATAATAATTTAAAGTTACCCTAAAATGTCTCATGTTCATATTGGTTGATATATTTTATACCATGATCATCCTTGGGTTGATTTTTGGACCCCATGGAGCCACCTGGGAGTGCTAATGACACATTATATTAATTTATTTAATATAAAGACAAAAATGACTTAAACATATATCTTTTAGTAAATAAATTTTTACATAGAGTTATATAAGTTATGTATTCAACAATAATTTTTATTTTGAAAGATAAAATTATTTCATAAATCATTGTATTTTTTTATAATTTTTAGAAATCAAATAAATAAAATTATTTTTGACATAATAATGATGTAGTGTTTACCTCATTAATGAATAATTTAAATAAATAAGTTTATAAAAATAAAAACAATATCAAAAACCTGTAAAATTCTTATTGGATGATTTTATTTCGAACAAAATTCATCTTATCTGGGAATTTATTGAGTTTTGGACCTTTTGAAACTGAAATTTTTTTTATAATAAAATAATACTTTCATATTATCTGAAAGAGCCCCTCCCCCGTTATAAAAATCCATCACCTCTAACACAATACTCACACCTCTCAAGACACTTTTATTAACCAAACTATGACCAATTATGATCCCTACATCTCTATATTCCACCTAGAAGGCTTTCCATAGGTAGAAGGCACTTCAATAAAGCCTTTTGGTTCAAACCAAAGGGAGTTTCCCAATTTAATGGTAACGTCTTCTCTTAAGTTATTTTGTTTTATTTTCCTTCTCCAACCCCCTAAAATATATTTATTTATTTATTTATATTAAAACAGTAGTATCTTTAATATAATATGATTTTTTTATGAGAATTATTCAAACTACACTTCTACACACATCTATCTAATATGTGAAGAACATACTATTTCTGTGGACGACAAACTACTACCCCACGAAACGATGATTGTTCAATCTTATCCTACCACCTCTAATGGTGGAAATTATGATGAAACTATATTTATATGTGATATATGTAATGTTTATGTTTTCTATATGATTTTTTAATTTTTACTTACAAAAATACCATTATGCTTTCCAATATGTGTAAACATGATAATTTCATATGAGGAAGTCCGAACTACCACCCCCTCAAAGTGATATAATTCGTTCAAGACATAGATGGAACATATAAGGGATGAAGTTAATGAAATTTTGTAACATATATATCATATGAAATTATAATGTAATTAAACTATACCTATGTATAATTTTGTTTCCATTCCATTTATTGATGGAAAAAAATGAAAGTAGCGTTCATGCGTACGTACAGATTACCATCTCTATGAACTGTGCATTTCATTCCTTATCTAAAAATGTTATGTACTATAATAAATACATATGCGTACTATATATATTTATATATATGATATAAATGATATTTAAATCATGAATATTATTCTTGAGATAATATACTTTTGACCACATGGACAATTTGTAATTATAACAAGTTTGTTTTTGACTCATGTTCCGAACATCGACAAAATGTACGATATGAACTCAAAAAATCAACTAATTTTTATAGTAAGGAAATAAGTGATATAAAACGAATAATAATCATGAAATATATTTTTATGTAATTAGAAATTAACATAAGTTTATTATCCATGATGAACAAGGAACAAACGAGTCAAGTCGGACACGAGGTAAGGGGTTTCTTATCTCACTTTTAATTTTGTGAGATTTACATTGTTTGTGACATATTAATTTCATGTGGTGTATTTTTTACTACCATTTGATATATATTATCATGATCCATTTTATATTCATGTTATTCTATGATTCATTTGGTGGTTATAAACTTTTTGTCATTCGAATCGATTGATTACAATGAGGTAAGAGATTTTCATCTAACTTTTTATTCCCGTGAGATTCATGATATATTTGACCCTATTTCCTTTTGTGTGGTGTATGTACTGACAATGATTGTATTATTTCTATAATATAATTTAATTTATGGGTATTTACATCTTCATTGTATGATCCTTCATTCATGACACGTATCATTCATATGTTACCAAATCGGTAAGGGAACCTTTCACCCTCCTCTTTTAGTGAAAGGAATATTTTATGTATTGTCTTTTAAATTTAAATTTTATTATGTTGGGATATGTCATTATATATCCTTATTGTAGTAAATATTATGTCCATCTGATAAGAGACCCTTTTATATCTCATCAACTCATTTTCTAAATTTTAATGTGACGCCGTTAGGCTGTCAAATTTTTATAAGGGAACCTCTTAAACCAATTTTAATTCTTTGGGTTAATCTTATACTTCTTGATTATGTCATGTTATGAATATGTCTAAATGACCTATGATTATTTTACAATTAATATACTTATATTTGGTGTACTTATATTTTTCACACATAATTATTTAATTTATTTATCCTTAATCTAAGGATACCATCTTTATAGGGGATTTTATCTCAATTTACATTACATTGAGACTTCATTATTTTTATGCACAAATTCACTTTTATATGGTATATATAATATCCTTTGGCATATTATATCCTGAATACCTTTATTCTCATGATATTATAAATCTTTATTTAAATTTTATTCCTCAATTATTTGTATTCAAGCATCTCTCATTTGGTTAAAAACTCCTTAACTAAAATATTGTTTTAATGATTTATTCTTCAAAATATTTCTAAATAATTTCCATGCTTTAAAAATGGTTTTAAGGAGTTATTTATATGGATATGAATGTTTGAAATTAAATTTTTTTCATAAGTTTCAAAGTGGTATGGGACACTTTGATTCAAAAATCTCTTTATTAAGTGGTTCTGAAAGTGGTTTAATAAAGAATTGATTATGTAAATATCTTGAAATGATATACTGTGATTCTAATGTGGAAATTCCATTTTTCCTTTATACTAGTTTTATGAGTTATGATTATGGGTCTTGGGAATTTTTTATGTATATGTGTGGTTCTGTGATAAACCTAGCGCGGGTGTGCCCGAGATAGCTCTCCAATGCATTGGGTAAAGTGACTGAGGTAAATGTTAATGCTTCTCCTAAGAGAATTAGGGTATATACTGTGATTGGTATTCAAAACGTAACTCCCTATGTAGCTGTGAAAGATATAATGTAAGTTTGTTATGTATTCCATTAGTTACCTTTATGATTTCTAATTTCGGTGTGTTATTCATAAAGCATATGATTTCATGAGGTATATTATGAATTAAAAGTATGGTTTCATTGATTTGTATTTATTGATGGGATAATGTTTCCATTCATTATTTTATAACCCTTCTTGATCTTTTTATTCTCATCCTATGTTTTTTGAAATATTTTTTCACAGTACTAAAAGATGAATAGGGTCAAAGATGGGATCAAGGAAAATTCATGCTATCTAAAACATGGAACTAGATATGTATTTTAAGAGTTTTTATTTTATGAAAAAATGGAAACTGATTAGAAATGTTTAGTTTGTAATTTTTGATATGTAATGTAATATTTATGGCCTAATTATCTAAAACTAAAAACCTAAAATGATCCTCAATGTGAATTATTGACTTAATTCAAGATTCTGTAATGTTTAAGGTCGGGTCCTTATAGTTTGTATCAAAGGCCGGTTTAGATAACTTTAGAGGTTAGGGGATTTTTTAAGTATAAGTGATATAACCGTAATGGTTAGGATTCTAGAAAGAACCATAGTTATTTTAGATAAAGTGAACGAGTTTAAGATAACATGAATAAGTATATCTTAGTTTTTACCCTCCTTATAAGATATTATATGATGATTTTACTAATAAAATCACACCGACCTTATTGGTTTTAGTAAATGGCTGGATCTAGTAGGCACCAAAGTAGCAATGGATATGATGGGAACTGTGGTGGTTTTCTGAATGAGGAACCGAATAAAATGGGAGCTGCAATGAGAACTCTTATGGTTATTCTTTACCAATTATTCAGAGTCATGATTGACCACTTGAAGCTTTGTGATTTTTCTAAGGTATCATATATGCGAGAAATGAATCTTAATGGAATTCCATGTAATAATCCTAAAGGTAAGTATATTCAAAAACCTATTTGTCAAGGATGTGGAAATAAACACTTAGGAAAATTCTTCAAAGGGACGAGAAGTTGTTTCAGATGTGGTAATAAAGGTCGTGAAGCAACAACCTGCCACGGAAAAAGGAAACATCCAGTTGAATCCAGGAAAGGGAAAGAAGTTCTTTTCGAGGGGTCAATTAAATCTTTTAAATGTGGTGTACATTGTCAGTACGAAAATAAATGTCCTACAAAGAAGTTTCTGGAAAGGGAGTAGTAGGATCATGCAAATAGACGCTTACCAATTCCTAATGCCATTCCAATTGAATATGTGGAAACTGAAAATGACATATGAATGGTATGGATTATTTCTTACCTCATGTTTTGAAATTACTGAAATCATATGAGATTATGCATGATTTTGTTTGAAGGAAAGTCATATAAAATAATAATATGAAAAGCATGGGTAATGGATCAAGAAGATTGTTTGATGATTAATATGTCTACATTTTAGGAATTGAAGAGTTATGGATGATGATATGTTTGGATGTATTAGTGATGGGATTACTTTGGAAGACTTTTTCTAGTATGTATAACCATGTAGTTTGATATGTAAAAATGTTATTCAAAGAAGAATTATCTTTTCTTTGGTGTGTATAGTTATAATGAAACATTTGGGTTTATATGATCCTTGAATTTGAGGCAATTACAGGTTATTAATTTTTTGGGATGAAATTGAGATGTATGAGATAACATTTGTGGTCAAAATATCATATGGTTATTTTTTATAAATTGATCTCTTTTTTGGGAATGTTATAAAATTTTAAAGTTTTCGAAAAAGGAAAACATGCAGACTGTGTGACAACCCATCACGTTGGACAATGTTATGGGAATCAAATCCACAACTAAAGTGCGATTGAGTTTTAATGCCTACCACTGGACTACGTGAAGTCACAGGTTAGTATGACTAATTATATTTAGTTAGATGATTTTATGATTCATGAATAAGTAGATTTTGGGAACTTATTTTTTATCAAATGGAAATACTTAGAATTGGAAAATGATTTAGTGATTAAGTGATAAAGGTGTTTGCCCTTTTGGAATAATATATTCTTAAGAGAAAAAGAATAAAATGGGATTTATTTTGAGGTGTAAATGGTAGAATTTTATTTTGGAAGAATAAAAGTTTTTATTGTGGACATATAACAATTTTAGTTATCACGGAAATCATTGTCCTATCAATGAGAAAATGTGATTAGGTTAATTACTTTTTAGTATGAGACTTTAAGAGTAATTGATGTTATTTAGAGATAAATGTTATGATTTATCTTGGAAGACTATGTGATTAAATACTTCTGAGATTTCGTATTCAATCTTAGTTTGGATTAATTTGAAGCATTTTATGGACAATTTTTTATTGAATAGTCTCTGTAAAACTTTGGGTATTTGTTTGAAAAGTTTTGGAGATTAAGAGTAGTTTTTCTTTTTGTAAAAGATTATCCTTTTTTGGGATTATTTGATCTTGTACTAACCATTTTGGTTTTGGTTAATGTATAAAGATAGGGGAAATATATAGTTCATCATTAGTGGATTATGTGATTCTCTAGAAGTTTACTCTAGCACTTTAGGTGTGACCAAATCATCTTGAATACTCATCATTTGGAGAAAAGATGAGTTTGTGGTAGAAATTTTATTAAAGGACGAAACACTACTTTTCAAGTAAGTATATTTCCTTATGATCGTAGTCTAGGTAGTAATAAAATTATTCAACTATATGAAAAGGATCTTCAAGAAAAAATGTTATACGCTTTCTTTTATCATCATAATTTTACCCAACCACAAATTTATGGTATTATTGTGGTTATCTTTCCATTATCAATTTCTATATCACTCTCTATTAAACTATGAGAGTTAGTTTCTCTTCCATATCCATGTTTTCCTACATGGAATCCTAGTATGTGTTGTCTGGGGTGAACTTTTTTCCTTTGTTTCTTTATTTTAAAGTGATAGTTTTATTGATTCTTTTTTCAAAGTGGTACTTTTAATGAAGTTTCTCAGCCCAATTTTAAAATTGCGAGGACTCAATTCCCAAAAGGTGGGAAGGATATAACATCCAGGTAAATAAAGAATATGTAATTTTAATATTTATTAATATTTGTGAATTAAATATTACTTTTACTTTAAAGGGGATGCTATGTTTGATGGTGTCCCCGACACACAACAATGAGTTTCTCCGAAGTCTTATGTTGCACGCAATGTTGAGTCATACTGAAAATAATAATAATAATATAATATTATTATTCAAAATGGTAGTTAATGGATATTCATTTTATTGGTGGGAATGAACCTAACTAACTACAAAATTATTACACATGTTTTTAAATGTTTTTTAATTTTACCCAATAAATGATAGAGGATTAAAATGTGAAAGAATCCAATTTTAATCACAAATACTCTAATATTCTTTAAAAAAGATGATTTACCACCTTTTGATGGAAAACCATTTATAAATATATTTTTTGTCACTTTTATGGATTCTATTTGACAAAATAAAATTCAACTTTATAATCGGGACATCAAAAATTATTTTCGATGATATTTTGGTATTTTTCTGATAAAGTTAATTTTTAATGAATAGGAAAACAACCGCATTTTAATTCAAAACTGCCTTTTCATCCAATTTATTTATAGGGTTAGTTTAACTTTTTATTTTGTTTTAAATTATAATTAGATTATATATTTACCAATTAATCCAATTTTGGTCATTCGATGTAATTTCACTTTGAAATTATACATAAATATGTTTCAACCTTATAGGGTCCTGAAAAATCTTCAAAGGAGAATGATGATCCCCTTTTAACTCAAGGGAGATTATACCCAAATCTCCCTCAGAAGGATTGGGAAAATGTGGAGAATACTCAAGGATAGCAAAGGATGAACCAGTCTGCAGACTAGTCTAATGTTAACGACGCATGGCCGGTTCCGCGAAGCGTCCCTCCTCCGCGAACCGTCATCATTCGTGAGATAGAGGTGGAGATCCTCCGTAGTTGTGAGGCAGGACATGCACCAACCCGGTCCACCATCATGAACTACCCCAGCCACGGATAGCGTCGACCAGCTCAATCTGTATCCTTTGTCGTTCGTGGAATGGAGGCGGAACCCTCCGCGGCCGCGAAGCACTCTCCGAGCTCATTTGGTTCGCAGGGGAGATGCGCTCAATGACCCCACGAGTTTTGAATTGACCGATTCATCAGTGAATTGGGTTTTCAGTCATGGGCCTCTACAAAAGGTGCCACATGACCATAGATACATCCTTTTCCCCACTCTATAAAAGGATACCAAGGGGGAAGAGGAGAAGGGAGGAGGATACGGAGGGGAGATCAATCAGATTCGGGTGGAAGGATTTCGATGGAAGGATTAAGATTTTGGAAGTTCCAGTTCATGAACCAGAGCAGGTATGGACATGGGAACGAACAAATAAAGAACAAAAAATGCATAATAACTTGTGAATCATGAACCTAAAATAACAATGAAGAGAAAACCGCGAACCATGGTCCCTCCACGGATGCACTCCCCACAGACCAGGGAATTTATGCCTCTTTTTCGATCCACCGCACTACGTAGTACCCTCCTATGCGGGCGAAGCCCCAACCGACGAGCCTCTGGCCAGCGCTGTTGCCTGCATGGAACCCTCTGCGGACCACCCTGGTTTGCGGATTGAACCCGGAGCCACGAAACACCTTGGTTCATGGGATTCCCATCAGTCCACGGACCACCCTGGTTCGCGGACGGCTTCTCCAACCACGTAGCACTTCCCTACGCACAGGGATCCACCACCCGTACCCCTATGTGGCCCATCAAATTCTTCGGAGTTCCCATTCCTCGAGCCACATAAAATCCTTCCGATCCTACCTGACCCTTTGTGACTGCCTCACTGGCCTACTCATCGACCCCGAGCTGAGGCCTCCGCCAGAGCCACCGGACCCGTGTGATGTAACCCTCAGGAGCATCAGCGTGCCGCTTTGAGTTCACATACCCATGGTAAACAGGGGCGAAGGGGTTTCCCTGACCCTTGAGAGAAGATTCCCGAAGCATTCCTGGGTTCACATTCCCACGGTAATGCGGAGTCTGAGTTTAGGATCCCCCTTTCTGATCCTCCACTCATTGGGGATGGGTTACTTCTCCCTTCTTCGAAGGGTAGTAAAATACCCATCATAAGGAAGTTCCCATGCACTTCGGTATTTCCCCCAGAAACAAGAGAGGTGACGGGCACAAGAGCACCTCTTTCCATCTCCCGCTTCACTTTGTTTCCATAGGGCATCCATCCCAGAGTAAGCCCCAACTTTATGGGCCTCCCTCATGTGTAAGCCCCACTCCACTTCTCATGGAAGCACCTTTTGTGACGTGATCGTTTGGTCCCTGCTGCCTCTTGTTTCTCACACTGAGCATGACTCACATGGTCTTAGAGTAAGCATCGACCATGACATCCTCTTATGGGCCTCCTCAGAGTGTAAGCCCCAATCCATTAGATGGGTCTCCTCGGAGTGTAAGCCCCAATCCATCACTCTAGGCCGCCTCAGAGCATAATCCTCATGCCAATGCGAACTACGAGGAATTTGATTCCCTACCACAGGGATACGTAAGAAGCCTCAATGAGGTTCAAGCCCGATCACCAGCGGACCCCCTAGGTCCAACTTCATGTCGGTTCTCCAACGTTTCCGTTCTAACTACATGGACTTTGATCCCTGTCCCGAAGGCAGGGTACATAGGAAGCCTCCATGAGGTTCAAGACCAACAACCGGTCAATCCTACTATCTTCACATCGGTTCACCGTGCCAATCCCAGCGCCGCCTCAATGAGTCCCGACTCCATGGTGTCATTAATCCAACGAGGGATGGTAACCCTCAGGCCTAAATGATTCTAAACCCCCTACATCCAGTTGACCATTGCTGAATAGGGTTAAATCCATGGATACTATGTTTGGGTATAAACCAATGATTCGTGAACATATGAATACATCTTAAATCTATAAGAGAGTCCCGGAATTGGAAATAATTCCCTCCAAAAGGGTGCAATGAGACCTACTTCCCATCTTCTGGACCAATATGAGTTCTTAAGCATTGATGGCCAAACCATCCAGCGAACGCCTGCCTTTGGAAAGCAGGTCCGCGCGTCATCGGATACGAAACAATTGGGCGTTTCAAGACCAACCCGAAAAAAATGGTGAACCCGACGTGAATCTTTAACCAAGAATGATGGATTTAACCTAATCCCACTCTGTGCCCCCTTTTTTCTCATAAGGAGGGAAATTCAAGGTCATTAATTACGAATGGGATCATGAGATGCTGCTTTGACGGGTTTTCTGTTTGTATTTGTTAAAATATTTTACAGGTACCTTCAAAACTCCCTTCGATCCAATAGAATCGCAAAGGAACTCGCAAGAGTGCGATTCCAACAACGCAAAGACCAGACATCCTCACCTACGGACGACCCCGTCACCCACCCATCGTCTTTAACGATGGGTTTCAGACTCATTGATTCGAGAGTACCACATGAACGGTACTCTCCCAATGGTGGAGGTGGCTATTCACACCCTCTGATCTGCCAAAACTCACTGGTCGCCTGCCCAGCAGCGGCCACAGAAGCAGATCAAGACGACCCCTGTTGCCGTCTCAAACCATTTCGGGAGTCTGTCCCCGGAACGGGATAATGCGTACCTCCATTATCTTAGGGAGGTAGATGAGGTCTATGCTGAGGACTTCATCCATACCAAACAGGGGTTCCACTCCAAGGCCCTCACCGGAAGGCTTCATCACGGTCATGTCGCGACTCAACATCCTCATGACGAGGAGGATGTCTCCCTGAGGATTCAGGCCCACGCTCCCCGAGCTCTGGCCCCTCGGACCACCCGACGAGGGCAGAAAACATATAACCGGGAACCAGTCATCACCCTGGTCCCTGAGGAGGAGCTCTGCTGCCCAGCCACAAAGACATACCATGAACAGGCACCTACACCTGTTCGCTCTTCCCAAGCCCACCATCCATACAAGGCAGCATCATACGAGCCGGCGCACATCCCCACTGAGCTCCGTCAAGCCCATCGCTCACACAGAACGACACATACATGGCAGGCACCTCTCCCTGCCCTGGGTCGTGAAGCCTGCCATCTTGACGTGGTGGCAACCCAGCACCTGTAGGACTAGCTCCAAGCAGATGCTTTTGACGCCCACCATCCTGATATGGTGGCGATCAGTAAAGTCCGCCACCCAGATGTGGCGGAAATTAATAGGCGGGCACGTCTCCCCGCCAACAAAGGCCACCGACTCAATATGGTGGGAAACCAAAAAATGCAGGGCCCACTCCCTGTAGATGCAAGTAGAGTCTGCCACCACGATGTGGCAGAAAATGGAGAGATAAACTAGCATATCCTGGTACAGGGGCATATTCGTTCACCTACCCAGACATAAGAGAATTGTCAATACTGACTGACAACTGGAGGACCGAAGTAGGATATTCCTACTCCGATACCAGAATGGGCCTTCATACCCGTTCCAGCCAAAGATGTATCTCTGCATATCCAGGAAATGATGGAGGAGCAGGTATCGATCCAAGATCATATCTTGCAGACTTGCCAGAATGTAATTGCATCAGTGGCAACAGCAAGGATTCGGGCCCGTGAGCCTGTCTCCTCAATTGAGACGACTCATCTAAGAGATGAGATAGCCGCCTCGAAGAAGATCTGAATCCCTTATTCCTCCCAAGAGGGTTGCTGGCTACATTCTGTGACGCAAGGGAAGCCAGATCGAGCAGCTTCACTCATTCCAACTGCGGGACACCCATCCATCACGGTGGATACTCCAGAGTAGGCATATATCCCTGCTAAACGTCAAGATGTTCGTCGGAATATCCTGACAACATCACAGGACCCAATTAGACAGGGACCCAAAGGTGAATGCCATTGTCAATAGCTGACGGTCCCTGCTACCCACTAGAAAACCCCCCGAACGCACCGAAGGCAGCCAGAAAATAAAAAGCGGGTTCATGACTCTGCTCTGCTAGAATATGGGGTTCCCAACGCTGCTAAGCACACATCACAGGCTCAAAACCCTGCCCACCCATTACCATCTTATGGGAGTGGCAGTAGCAGTTGCGAAGGTCCTCCCCGCAATGTTGCTACAAGCAGCTCTGAAGGTCCTCCCCAGAGCACCCGTGGGGGCCTCCCCCGCGGGCATATAACGATCGATCACGAGAGATCCTCTTCTAATGCGAGTCATGAAAACCCTCCATGTGACCAGAAGATTGAGTAGCAAGAAGGTCCTCCACTTGCTGAGGTCCACCCTAAAGGTCCTCCCCGGGGTATACACTATAAGCACTCTCCATGCAGTGGGACCACAGATTATGATGGTAGTCCTCGCTATCATAGTCGCAACTGCAGAGGTCCTCCCCGCAGTGACGTCTCATCATGACAAGAATGTCGTCCCCTTGTCGTGGCCTGCCCTGAAGGTACTCCCTAGGGGTAATGTTGCAATGACACTCCGTGCAGCTGGGTATCAGATCACAGTGGTAGTCCTCACCACCCTGATAATGGAGGTCCTCCCCATAGAGACGTCAAGCAACGAGAAGGCCCTCCCCTCGTTGCGGTACATTCTGGAGGCCCTCCCCAGGATGTATCCCACAGATATTCTCCCTACGGTAGTAGTAATGGTATTCCATGCCATTGCCGTAGCGGTGATGGTAGTCCTCTCCATTACGGCTGCCATTGCGAAGGTCCTCCCCGCATTGGCCCCAACCGACAAGAAGGTCCCCCCCTTGTCGCAGTGTGTCTTGAAGGTCCTCCACAGGATGCACATCGAACATCAAGCCATCATGCTCATCCTCACCATGATGGAAGTCGTTGCAAAGGCCCTCCCCTTGTTGTGACACGCCTTAGAGGTCCTCCTCAGGGTGTGCACTACAAAAGTCCTCTATGAAGTGAAGCATCAAGTAGTAATGGTAGTCCTCGCCATTACGTCCACCATTATGGAGGTCCTCCCCGTGATGACATATCATATCGACAGGAAGGTCCTCCCCCCACCGAATCAAGCACAGAGAAGCCCTCGTATGCCGAGGCACTCAGAAGTATGGGATCAAGAATGTCAGATTCTTAGTTAGTCCCCAACGATATCCTTCTTCAATTAGGAGATGGTCTAGGGCCGCGTTCATCCTCTGAACCACCTCAGAGTCTCCCACATGAAAATTCAATACATACCAGTCCCACGGACTCCGACCACACTATCAGTGAGCGCCTTAGTTGGGCTGACCATGTAGAGGAATCACTAGCGGAGGACTGTGCCGATATGCTACAGCTCAGGAAACGACTAGCCATGGATGATATACCAGTTATGTTCTGGCCTACGGCCACCTCTCGGTTCGACATACCCATAGAGTTGTCGGAAGAATGCGTGCATGACATCCGCCATAATATATGGACAACCCTCCGCTGACTAAAATAAAGATTTCAGCCCTACTACGGGTATGTAGACCACATCAAGACAATATGAGACCTCATGTGTCACATCGACCTGGAATCTATTCCTTTGGCATGGCAATAGCGACCTGAGAGGCGTAAAGGAAACATGGAGATAGCCTGCCTCTGTGCGTTGCACCAGCTGCACCATCTCATCAGTGATGCTCTGACGGGAGTCCATATCAGGTGATGGGGAGAACATGGAGCTCTACAATTCATTCCGCTCCCCACCCAGAAGAACCCGTTCAGCATGGTGTCTTGCAACGTCATCACATCAAGACAGAAATCAAGCGGTATCCCTATTCAGGAAAGGCAACACGCCCAACAGAGTCAGGCCTTGAGTAAGTCCGAGAAGCATAAGGCCCGACGGGAACAATCCATTCAAGAACTCCTGATTCAAGCCATCGAAAGCATACAACATGCCTCTCACCTAAGAGAGGCCAATCAGCGATCTTTTCCTGCCTCCCCAGAAGGGATTGGTCCCCAGAAAAACTCGGCATCAAACCAAGTTCACCCCTGAATGGGGGAATGCAGGATCAAGCAGGTAGCGATAGCCGCGGCCACTGCCGCAATCCAGGGTCAACCACAGCCTGCAGGGATGGGGGAATTTTTAACAAAAATTTCCCCCGTAAGACCAATAAACATGGGAGGAGACTCAATGTCCAAGGAACAGAGCCAACCCCATCCCTCAGGGCTGGGGGCATTATTACCCCCTCAACAACAACCTCCCCCATGAGAGTCAGTATTCTCTCATCTAGGGAAGACAGTCAGAAGAGGAGGTTCATGTCCGATCTCGTCATTTGAATCATCATCCCCTCCAAGAGGAAGGTGCACCATAAGGTCGCATCAAAGAACTCTCCGTGTCACCCTTTGTCAAGAAGTCCGGAGGCAATCCCATATCATGAAAGGGAAGGCCAGCAGAAGACGCGGGAGATCCTATTCATGTTTGGAAGAGGACATCTCCTCCGCCCTATGATATGAATCTATCAACATCATAGAGGTTAACCCCATGGGTGACACCAGAGATGCTACAAATCGGGATGGATCAGGAGATGATAGTTCCGGTCAGGATGTGACTCACAACAAACCCCCAGGTGTGCACACCCGGAACCATAGGGCCGCCCTAAATATGGTCGTCCTTTCAGCAAACCCTCCTCTGCCTACCCAGCGAGCTTCCAATAAGGATAAGAATAAAGGAATGGTTACACTTAACCCACCTCCTTATCTCGACAAAGATGATCCACTCATTCTTGAAGAGAGATTCGCTCGACAGGAAGAGGAGATGAAAGTATTGAGACAGCTTAATGCTGAGCTACTCTCGAGGAACCGCCTCATCGAAAGTGCGTCCCAGGAGGAGAAACATCATACAACCCCAACAAGTGCACCTCAAATACTATGGTTTGCCCCATCAAACGAAACACGGTCAGGGCTCTCGTCCAAAGATTCACCTGACCCATCCAACTACCTAAATGTGGATTTGGATGAATACCAAGACTTCCCTCTCCTCAGGAAGCAACCAGATCGAGTACACTTGAACCCTAAAAAGGTGTCACAAACGACACATGCACCCCAGGTGCCAACCGAGATGGATCCTCAAGCAATGCCTCGGGCTACGCCTTCCCAAGACCGGGCCCAACAGGATGTAAACCAGGGTCTCACCAACACCATCGAGGAACTAACAGCTCGATTGGAAGCGATGGAAGGTCAAGGCACTCCGATACAGCCATAGCGGAAACCCTACCCCAATTGGGTGACCAACACACCACCTCAACCCAATTTTGGGAGCCCTATATTCCCTATTTTCAATGGGTCAGGTGATCCAGAAGAGCATTTGATGCACTGCGCGTCTTATTGCGACCCTATTACGGGGACTCCGGAACAACAAGAAGTAGTAAAACTCAGATGCTTCGTACGAACCTGGCAAGGATCTGCCTTTGTCTGGTATATGAGTCTGCCAACCCAGTCAATAAAGAGATGGGAGGACATTTGAGAGTAGTTCCTATTCCACATCAGCTCAATGTTGCCTAAAACAATGGTCTGCAACCTCATGAACTGCAAGTAGAGGGAGAATGAGAGGGTCTCAGATTTCATTACCAGATGGAAAATTCTGACCTATTCCTTGAACAGGCCAATGCCTCAAGATAATATGCTAGCCATATGCAATGATAATCTTCGAGATGAGCTGTGAACACCGCTCATACTAGTGGAGTGCACCACTGGCTTCCACCATCTCTCGGCCATTGCTTAGAGAATTGAGGACTCCCTGAAGCGAACCAATTCGAAGTCCCGAATAGCATCACAGGCTCTTGCAAAAAGAGCCCCTAGAGTTGAAGTGTCCACTGTCACACTCAAGATGGCCCCTGTGCCCGCTCCACTGCGCAGGCCTCCACCAAATTGTCAAGGGCCTTCTGCATAGCAGCGGCCGCCTCCACCTAAACGGGATGATCAGTGAGGACCGAAGCGGAACCAGTTTGAGGAATGAAGACAAAAAGTATACTCGTTCCGAGACGATCAAGTCCACGAATACTTTATTGCCGCCATTAATTGAAACATTCTCCACCTCCCGGAGCCAAGGAAACCTGAAGAAGTTGGTCGTGATGACAGGCCAGATTACTACCTCTACCATCGATTGTTGGGGCACAATATCCGAGAATTCATCGTTTTAAAAGACCTCCTGCAGAGGATGGTAGACTCCAGACAGGTCGAGCTGGGACCACCCCCAGCACGTGTGGCATGTATCTCTACCACCGACTCTAACAAAGAGGAGGGGTAGAAGAAAGTCACCGGAAAGGAGGGGAAGAAATTCGATGAATGGATGACTCGAAAGACTATCAACCGAGCCCAGGGCATACTCTGAGCTCAGCAACGGCATCTAGTGTTGCCACCAACAGCCCCTGACACCGCATAGCCGACAGCATAGACCTCACAATCATCCACGAGCTAGTCATCCGTGTGTAATTGAAGAAGTAAGAAACAATCACAAGAGGATCAGTCCGCAATAGGGCCAAAGTCAGTCCCGACCTTGGAAGATTATATGCCCTCAAATTTGGAGCCATGGGCACCGACCCAACAAATGACACCATCAGGGACAACCGACCAGGTTGACCTGTCAAAGGATGAAGATCCAATATTTGGTTCTACTAACGTCATCCATATCATGGAATCATCCCCTGATGAAGGGTACAGTTATGAACCTGAGTTCCTTGCACGAGGAGCCGAGAGGAGGAATCGAAGAGGTAGGGGATACCAGGGGAGGCGCAGCCCCGGCTGAAACCAACCCTATAGTTGGACCCCAGCTGAAACCATTAATATCGCGGAAACCCATGGGAGAGCCCTTCAGTGGACTCAGCAGAAGAATGAATGCCCCTCCACCTCCACAAGCAGCCACTCTGGCCCCGTTGTTCTGCGATACCCACCAAAGGAGGAGCAAGTGTCAGGCCTCCAAGTGCGCACAAACAGACTGGCCGGGCTAAGTCCTCAAAACGTGGGAACACCATCGATGTCCGACCCTGTGGCCGGTCCCTCCTTGTCAAATGCTCTAGCCCCCAAAGCACCCGCTAAGACTCTCCCTCCAATGAAGATGCATCGGCCTCTAGAGCAAAAATACGATATCCTTAAGCAGCTAGCATCGGTACCAGCCAAGCTGTCAATCCTTGATGCCCTAAGTCTATCAGCGAACCTCAGGGAGGAACTTGTAGATGATTTGATCAGCCCCCAGCAGTTTCAGGCCGAGGTTGCTACCGTCGAGATTTACCGAATGAAGACTAACCTGACTAAATGCAATGCGGTGATTTCCTTCATCGATCAGGATGAGGATCCCATCATGCAAGGACACATCAGACCACTATATATGTCTGACACACTGAATGATCTTGAGATCCGAAAAGTCTTTATAGACAATGGCTCTGGAGTTAACCTCCTTCCCATACGGACACTACGTATGTTGGGCTACAGTGAGGATGATTTAATCCCCTAAGCCAAAACTCTGCTGGGTTATGACAAGAGAGAGCAGAATCCAATGGGACAAATTAATATAAAGACCCATTTTGGTGACCTGGTACCCTACACAGAATTCCTGGTGGTCCGGCAGAGCACAACATTCAATGCCCTGCTGGGAAGGCCGTGGATCCATAAGCACATGGCTGTTCCTTCATCGTACCACCAGTGTATTAAGTACTGCGTCAATGGGTAAATTGGGACATTGTATGCTGACAAGGCCCCTTTTGAGCTCTCCGAGTCACATTACATTGACACCGGGTTCTATGAGCAAAAGAAAAAGAAGCTTTTGGTCAATGGTGTCGACTGGATCCCTGCTCCAAATGGACTGGAAACGGTTCCTGATGACCCCCTCAGGCAGCTTAGAGGAGATTCTGTCATGCCCATCAACCATGTTGAGAGTAGGAATTCAAGTCCGGATAGGCACTCAGATGTTCTCATGACTTCATCCATAACGGCCGAGTGTGACAATGTGGGAATGTCCACTGACCCTCAATCTGGGGACGAAAACTTGAGTAAGGATTCCCACGGTACCTCGTCTACGGACTCCCAAAATCCCAGGTCAGGAGCTCTCTCCTAGTCTGATCAAGAAGATGAGGATTTGGGAGAAGAACAGGGGGAAGATCTCAGAGGTGCACCACCTGCATTTGAAGAAGGTATCTCCAACACTGTGGACGAGCTCAGGGAAATAAACCTAGGTACCGAGGAAGACCCAAGGCCCACTCTAATTAGTGAAACCATGTCTCTTGAAGAGCACAAGGTATATACCTCCTTCTTAAGGCAACATCGAGATGTGTTTGCTTGGAATTACACGGAAATGCCGGGACTCGATCCCAAAGTGGCAACACACCACCTAGGTCTGCCAGAAGGCCACCGAGGCTATAAAAAGGCTGCCAGAAGGACACATCCCTCACATGCTGCTAAAATAGAGGTTGAAGTCGATAATATCATTAAAGAATGCTTCATTCGGGAGGTCCAATACCACATCTGGTTGGCCAATATCGTCCCTATCTGGAAAAAGAATGGAAAAATCCGGGTCTACATTGATTTCCGAGAACTCAATAGGCATTGTACAAAAGATGATTCCCCGGTCCCGGTCACCGAGTTATTAATCGATGCAACGGCCGGGTATGAGGCTCTATCCTTCATGGATGGCTATTCTGGGTATAACCAAATCAGGATGGCCTGAAAAGATGAAGAATCCACTGCCTTCAGGGCCCCTCAAGGTGTATTTTGTTACAGGGTCAAGCCCTTCGGTCTCAAGAACACTGGCGCCACATATCAACGTGCCATGCATCGAATCTTTATTCCGTTCTTGGGGAAATTTGTTGAATGTTACGTAGATGACTTGGTGGTCAAATCAAGACAACTCTTAGATAACCTGTCAGACCTTGAGACCATCTTTAACAAACTTCGATAGCATAGCCTGAAGATGAAGCCCTTGAAATGCGCCTTCGAGGTTACCTCAAGGTGATTCCTTGGCTTCGTCATACGCCATCGTGGCATTGAAGTCGACCCTGAGAAGACAAAGGATATCCTTGGATTACCACCTCCCTGAAATCTCACCGAGTTGAGGGGATTCCAAGGAAACCTGGCCTATATTAGGTGGTTCATATCCAACCTAGTAGGAAAATGTTTGCCCTTCACCAGGTTAATGGAGAAGAGGGTCATGTACCAATGGACGGATGACTGCCAAGAGGCGTTTGAAAACTTTAAGAAGTACCTATTAAGACCACCAGTGCTCATGCCCCCGGTTGAAGGAAGACCTCTCATCCTATACGTGATGGCCCTCGAGCGATCACTTGGAGCCTTCCTTGCGCAAAATAATGACGGAGGCAGTGAAAACAGTCTCTATTACCTCAGTCAAACCATGATTGATGCTGAGACTTGATACTCAAATATCGAGAAGAGTTGTTTGGCCTTGGTCCTCGCAGTTCAAAAGCTATGACATTATCTGCAGCATCATGAATTCCATTTGATCTCGCAGAGTAACCCGCTCAAGTACGTCCTCAGCCGCCTGATGCTAACTGAACGCCTATACCGATGGGCCCTCATCCTGCAATAGTTTGACATCCAGTTTGTTTCTCAGAAAGCCATCAAGGGCCAGACATTAGTAGAATTTATGGCAGAGCACCCTTTGACAGGGACCACTGCACTAGACGTCGAGCTACCTGATGAAGACATCTTCTCGGTTTGAGAGGATTTCCTAGCATGAGAAATGTACTTCGACGGCGCATCCCGAAGCCCAACCTGGAAGAGGATGGAGGATCCCAGATTCAACAAAGTGGGTTTGTGGATAATACTCGTGTCCCCAGAAATGGAAGTCTTACCATATTCCCTCCTCTTTTCAGAAGGATGTACGAACAATGAGGTGTAGTATCAAGCCCTTATTGAAGGCCTGGAACTCACACTCCAGGCACGAGTACAACACCTTAAGGTAAAAGGTGACTAGGAGCTGGTCATCAAGAAAGTCAATGGTGACTATGCTATTAAAAAGGAGGAGCTGATTACCCTATTTGACTATGTCCGAGGGTTAATGAATGAATTCTCCACAGAACCAACATTGACCTATATTCCCCGGTCCCAGAATGCCCAAGGTGATGCATTAGCCAACGTGGTCACAGCCCTAACTGACCTAGGCCGGGATGAAACAGTCATCAGCATTGCTCACCATTGAATGGTATTGCTGTTTGTTCAAGCTAAGATGGAATAAATCCACAAATTCATTCATGTCCCTGATCCATATGATCCTACCACTGGCTGGATGACCCCCATTGCAAACTACCTTCAACGGGGAGAACTTCCATCAGATAGGGCTGAACGAGAGCAAATACAGAGAATGGCAATCAAATTTGTCCTATATAGTGGCCCGTGTCAGCAAGAGGTCCTCTACAAATGAGGCCTCGATGGAGTGCTCCTCAGATGCATTGATGGAGAAGAAACCGCTGCCGTAATGAATGAAGTACATGCCGGGGCATGTGGAGCACATCAACCGAGGACCAAGCTTTCCCATCAAGTTCGAAGGCTTGGGTACTACTGGCCCATAGTGGCATTAGACTGCCAGTGTTTTACCGTGAAATTACACTCATTCCAGATTCATGCCAACATCATACACCAACCCCCGGAGTTACTTCATCAAGACAAGTACTCCTGGCCATTTTCCGTCTGGGGGATGGATGTCGTGGGACCATATCCTCCCACCACAGCAAAAAAGCTGAACTATATCCTCACAGCAACCGACTTTTTTTCTAAATGGCAGAAGTGATACCCCTCAAAGAAGTTGAGGAAAGAAATATTTCCAGCTTTGTGAAGACCAATATCATCACCAGATTTGGTGTCCCTCATACCATACTGATGGACAACGACACCAACTTCTACTCTATGGAATTGGAGAAACTATACCACGAATATGGTATCAAGGCTAACCACTCATCCTGCTACCATGCAGTGTCCAATGGAATGATAGAGGGTTTCAATAAGACCATGTCCAAAATTCTCCAGAAAATGGTGGAAAAAGACAAGAAGTCATGGCCGGATAAACTCCTTCATGAATTTTGGGCTTATCGAACCACAATCCGCACCGCTACTCGGGCAACCCCATACTCATTGGTGTACATCACAGAGGCAGTCCTACCCATTTAACTCCAACTTCCCTCACTCTGTGTTTCCATTTTTGATCAATTATCCAATGATGAACAATCAGAAAATCGGCTAGGTGAATTGGAACAGCTGGACGAGAAGCGGCTGCACACTTTGCACCATCTGGAAGTCTACCAAAATCGGATTGCACGAGCCTTCAATAAAAAGGTCCGTCTCTGGTCTTTCTTGGAAGGAGAATTGGTATTGGTCCTCCGGAACCCAATGATACCTGGAAAGAAGCCTCCAAATCTGGAACCCATGTGGGAGGGACCATACATTTTACACAAGGTCTACTACAACGGAGCATATACCCTGATCTCCATGGATGGGAAATTCACCATGGCTCCTAAAAATGCGAGATTTCTAAAGAAGTATTTCGCATGATAACTAAAGGTGTATTCTTCGTCTGAGCTGCATGACATTAAACTGCCAAGAAACCAACAGTCCAAACTCTATGACCTTAAACTAAGAGTGTCTCGTCCTTACCGCACGATATTAAACTGCACGGAATCTAATAATACCCCTCGTCCTTACCGCACGACGTTAAACTGCACAGATAAAAAAAGATAAGAATTCTCCCTCCCCCCGTGTATAGACCAGACCTTCACAGAGCGTATTCTTCGTCTGAGCTGCATGACATTAAACTGCCAAGCACCCAATGGTCCGAACTCTATGACCTCAAACTAAGTGTATCTCTTCCTTACCGCATGACGTTAAACTGCACGGAATCTAATAATACACCACTTACTTACCGCACGACGTTAAACTACACGGATAATAAAAGTTAAGAATGCCCCCTCCCCCCCGTGTGTGGACCAGACCTGCACGGGGCAACTTCTTCATCCAAGCTGCATGACATTAAACTGCCAAGCACCAAATGGTCCAAACTCTATGACCTTAAACTAAGAGTATTTTGTCCTCACTGCATGATGTTAAACTACATTGACAATATGTTTTAAAAATTCCCTTTTTCCCCCGTGTATGGACCAAACGTGCACGAAGTGTACTTCAAAGAGAACTACGTATGGCTTGATTCCTGCCTTTGCAGAATATGTAGCGACGCTGGGATCCCCTATCTTGGCCCAGCTATTCCCTAGTGGGATAAAATTAAAAAAAGTCCCCTTCCCCCGTGTACGGACCAGCCCTGCGCGTGGTGTACTTATTTTAGAAAACTACGTATGGCTTGATTCCTGTCCTTGCAGGATACGTAGCGACACCAAGGGTTCCCCATCCTGGACCAGCCACTCCCAAATTAAAGTGAAAAAATTCCCTCTTCCCCCCATGCATGGACCAGACCTACATGGGGTGTATTCCTCGCCCTCACGGCATGACGTTAAACTACACGGATTTCAGATAACTATGTACGGATTGATTCCTACCCTCGTAGGATACGTAGCGACGCCGGGATCCCCTATCTTGGCCCAACCACTCCCGAATGAAAATAATGTTAAAAATGCACTTTTTCCCATGTACAGACTAGACCTGCATGGGGTGTATCATCTTTCAGAGAACTACATGAGGCTTGATTCCTTCCCTCACAGGATACGTAGTGATGCCAGAATTCCATGCCCTAGCCCATCCACCTCAAAAAAATTCCCCCTTCCCCCGTGTACAGACCAGACTTGCACGGGATGTATTCTTCGTCTTTACCGCATGATGTTAAACTGCACGGATAAGAAAAAAACAAAAAAAAATTCCCTTTCCCCCATGTACGGACCAGACCTTCATGGAGTGTATACCTCGTCCTTACCATCTTGGACATGCCAAGATACTCAGGCCCAGTTACACCATCAACCCCCCTCCATGTCTTGGACATGCCAGGATACTCGGGCCTAGTTACATTCTAATAAAGAGTGGCCTTTTTAACTACGTCTTTGCCACATGACGTCAAACGACATGGGACATCTTGGCCGCTTGACATAAAGCTGCAGAGACCAAGCATTAATCATCCCGAGAAATTCCTTCAACTACAAGCATTTTCACTGGTTTAAAAATTCCCCCCGTCCTCGCTGCATGACGTAAAACGGCACATCATCCTTTAAAAATGATCCCCGTCTTTACCACATGATGTTTAACCGAACGGATGTCGTCCTCACCGCACTGTGTTAAACTACACAGACCCCCCTTATCTTTCACATCGAGTCACCTTCTTCCTCACCGCATGACGTTAAACTGCAGAGAGTTCATCCTTACCGCACGACGTTAAACTACACAGGATTCGTCGAGACCCACCAAAGATATACGGAGAAAGGGGAGAGGAATACTCCTGGCGCATTTGGATGCATCCTCTTCACACACCAGACTCCACAACCCAGATAATTGTGGACCTCCATAACCACTCATGGCCATCGGAGGTGGAAGGCCATCGACCCGTGGACACCTTTGTACGACTATGCATACCATTCCCTCAGTGGATCTGGATAATGATAGCCCCTGGCTCATCCATCGAAGGAAAGATTTCCCCATGCGATAATCTTCCTATCTCTGTACGCTCACCGGACCCAGTTTTCCCATGTCATATCTCCCGATCCAAAAATTTATGGAGCAGTGCTTTACAAGTTCATTCCTCACCCACATCCAAGTGTTGCCGGGGCACCCCTACCCAATGAGCCTATGTATCCGCCTGCGGTTCACACGACAATTTGCATCTACATGCATCAAGCCAGAATTGGGCTACTCTGACTCAGTGGGAAACTACCGTGAAAATGTCTCTTTTGTGCTCGAGACACCATTATCCCCATGTGCCAAACTCTGTGCTGTGAGCAATCCTGGATTTTCATAATCATTCATGGCCATCAGGAGTGGAAAGTTATCGACCCATGTACAAATTTATATGACTATTCATACCATGCCCTCAGCGGCTCTGCATAATGATATCCCCTGGCTCATCCATCAAAGGAATGACTTTCTCAAGTGATACTCTTCCTAGCCCCAAGTGCTTACCGGCCTCAGATACCCCATATCATCTTTTCTGATCTGGGAGACCCTAGAGTTACTGTTTACACCTTCATTCCAACACACATGTTCAGTGCATGCTAGAGCATCCTAACTCAATTGCCCTCCGATTGATTATAGCAATAATCGCCCAACGGTCCAACCTCTATGACCGTTAAACTAAGAGTACTTCATCCTTACCACATGATGTTAAACTGCACGGAATGTAAAAATGTCCCTTTTCCTTACCGCATGACGTTAAAATGAACAGACTCCGTCTTTACCGCATGATGTCAAACTGTATGGTCAAACTCTTCACAAGTCCAGCTAGGGATAGGGGTTCCCCCACCCTTCATCAGTATAAGGGACAGACCTGCACAAACTACCACCTCACATCATCGTGGGGAGGGATGACTTTACCCATTCCGAGAAATTTTGTTGGGACATTTCTCCCGTGTCCAGGAATCCTATTTTCATAAACCAAAATCTGCACCCAGAAAGAGTCGAACCCTTTTAAGCCACCCCTGGTGGTCCCGAATCTCAACATCCCTGAAGTTTCTCGGCTATCGGAAGAATACAATCATTAACCTAAGGACAAATTTTCATGACTATGCATACCATTCCCTTAACGGCTCTGCATATTAATCACCCATGGCCTATCTACCAATGGCAATATTTCTTTAGGCAATGCCACTCTCTGTACGATTGCTGGCCCCTGAGCCCCCATATCCATTCGGAAACCCTCTGAGCTATAGTTCACTATCCTCTTTCACAACCCTACCTGAATATGGTGGAACATCCCTGAAAAGATTACTGAGGACCACGAGAAGCTGTTCTATTCAAGATGATGTCCCAGCTGCATGACTTTAAACTGCTCCAAGCCCCAATTGTCCTTTACGCTAGATAAATGAGCAGGACAGGAACCTTTCTTCCACACTCCTGATTGATACAGATGTTCTCAAAACCTTTTAGATGTTACATACCCTTTCCAAGCCACCCCCGGTGGTTTTCATAATTTTCCAAGACACCCATGGTGGTTTCCATAAGCCGTACATTCATGAAGTCCTATGGCCATCATAAATGGAGAGTCATTGACTTAAGGACACCTTCGCACGACTATGCATACCATGCCCTCAGTGGCTCTACATATTGATCCCCCCTGGCCTGTCTACCAAAGGCAAAATTTCCTTAGGTGATGATCCTCCTACCTCTATACGCCGATGCGGCTCCCATGCCTTGAGACATGCCTTGCATGTTGTTCAAATTTAAACACGTTCCCCCCACATGCGTCTAAAGAGTATTGAGACATCTTTTAATCAACAAAACCTCATTGGGGCCCTTTCCCCACCATACTTGGTCAAAGCTGTTTGAACTAAAACATCAGTAATGATAGTCTTGATGGTGGGACTTTAAACCACTCACAAAAGACACAAAATCCTATTAGGCCGAAAACCTGAAAAGGGTGAACTAAGAAAAAGTCAGTCCATACCCGCTGGGCCCATAATAAATGGGCCTAGGCAAAATTAGGACATTAAAAGAAAAGATAAAAAAGTTTGTGGGGATTTTCTACAAATCCATTGCAATAGTAAAACTATACTCATTGGATTCCATGTTCCAAACAAAAGTTAGAGTTTGTTTTATGGAGTTATGATTAATTCTGATTCAGTGAGTTGTTATTTACACAACAATTGTTCTAGTGAGAATCAAATTTTATGGAGACAAGAGATTGACAGATATTGTATTCCGTTCAAACAAAAAGGGAGGATGTCCACAAGCTGGGGTCTCTCCCTCACAAAAAATAAAGGGGTAAGTAAAACAGAGAGTACAAGAATGGCTCTAACAGTCATAAAGGATCTTGACTCACTCTCTCCAACAGATCAGCGACCGTGCGGCGGAGGTCGTTGCAAGACTATTCTGACACTGCCTTCTCCCTAGCTTCAACCTTAGACACCAGACGAGTACGCTCCAATATTGTTTGGAGATCTTTGATCCCTTTTTTGGTGGCTTCAAGACGACCAGTCATAGCTGACAACTGATTCCTTAGAATCACTGCCCGTTCTTCACATTCATGCAACTTGGAGGATAAGATGACCGCCTGATCTCGAGAGATCGCCTCATGTGCTATCTGTTGATGGAGCTGTATCATAGCTTCCTCCAGAGATCAGGTCCCGCAATGAGCGACAACAACATGAGCAAGTTTGTGTTCACCAGTGGCAACTTCCTCACAGGCCATGAAAACTTGGAAAGAAAGAGAATGGAACTGATGATAGTCAATGCCACCTGACCCCAAACCCAGGAAGAGCTCTCGAAGAGATTTAGTTTTAGTTTCCATCTCAGCTAGAGGAGTTTTGGCAACGACCTCGCAAATCCGGGGCCAGGCCCACCTCCGCACTACTCGGTGGTCCGTCATGGCACGAGGATCTTTGGTGTCCTCACCCGACAGTACGGAAACGAAGTTTGGCATTTCAACCAGCGCAGACATGTACTCGCTATAAGTTGGTTCCGAAGATGGAATGTCTGGAGCCTCTAACCCTGGTTTAGGCTTGGGTATCAAGTTTCTTAGCCCGGTATCGACTGAAAAAACATCTGGGATTGTCTCGCTGGGACTCGGAACCACAGGGTCATCCTCATCCACATCCAAGAAGGATGAACCTGTCTGAACTTCGGCCACCGCAGGGCTGGTAGAGGAAAATCCCCTGAGTTGCTTTGATCGGCAAGCCATCAGTCAATCCTCCCTTACAACTGATGAGGAAAGTGCGGTGGATGAAACAATCACAGTACCTCCTGATTTGGGAACCTTCCGGACGATCTTCCCTAGGATCCCATTGGGATAGTGTTTTTCCCACGCTTTTGCATACTCCAAGAAAAGGCCGACAACCGCCCCCATGACAGGCAGGGGAATGCTTGTGTCAAATCCCTCCCACATAATCATCATCCACCATTGAAGAAGTATGGTCGGGTGCAGTCCTTCCGCCTGAAGTGGGGGAAGGAAAACATGGACTTCCATGCACCCAAACTTGCAAGAAAAACGATACAGGACATACAAATCGCACAGAGAAACCCCATCGATCCACGCAGATATAAATCCATCCTACAGAGAGATCATGTAAGAACACTCCTCCAGGCTCCCCCGACGATTGTCAACTAAGACACCAGAAGGGGTGGGGTAGGGAGTGAAAGAAAACTAGGAGAAGTCACTCAGAAGCTCGAGGACTTCACCAGAGCTGAGGGACTTCAAGCTAACTCCAACTATATCAAGCAGGGTAGGCCGAAAGGTAGGAAGCGGGATGACCGTGTTGTGACGATACTCATAACAGCAAAAATTATCCGCTACCCATCCATACAAAAATTTAAATGGCCCACTCAGACGGAAGGGTGACCCTCTTTTCTGCATATGACCCAGTAGTTCATAAATATGAGCCAATGTGGGCATGTCCAAATTCACCAGGCGGACCTCTTCCAGCTCAACTGCCATCATCAGGGTGCAAGACCTGATTCCAGGATTGATATCCCAAGAAGGGAATAACCACCTGCTCAAGAACATAGCAAACAAACCTTCCAGCCAGAGCATAGGCGGAACACCGGGGCACACCTCGTAACCCTATGAAAGGTAGTCGCCCGCCTCCAAAACCACCCAGTAGGAACCTGGGATGGTTCATGACTATTGAGAAGGATGAGTCCTAAGGCACTTGATCTTCAGCACATGACCAGTGGTGTTCAGAAATTACCCTATCTAGGTGCTATAAGGAATAATTGAGTGGGAACGCAAGGCCTGGCCTAGTGATTGCTCCTCCATAACCATCTGATCCCTCTCCAATAAAGGCACTTGTTCGACATCACCCCATGAGTCAGGGGTGGGAAGAAATTCTTCATACATCTCACCAATAATTGAGAGCCTCCCCAATTGATGGATATCCCACAGACTAATGCCAACTTCACCATGGGAAAGGTGGAAAGTATTAGTTCTTGAACACCAACGACTGAGTAGGTCTGGAATGATCAAGGATGGTGGGTAAATAAAAAATTGGGAATCCCACACTACAGAGTATAAATTGACTGCTTCCAGTGATTCGGGAGACTCCCGGTAGTGATGATGAACCCAGAAATCCCAGGCCCAATCATTTGAGAAGAGCTCTCTAGACCGAAGATCCCACCTAGGAATCCGCCCCGCATCGGGATCTACTCAATCATGGTTGATTATAGAAGGGTAAATCTTGAAGAAAGATTCCTGAGAAAAGTTTTGGGCGTGCTGATCACTTTGGGTCCAAATAGATCCTCTCAAAATGAAGGTTTTTTTCTGGTCAGAGTCAGAAACCATCCCCCCCGATTGGGTAAGGTTCTCCTGAATACACTTTGGCGACGCTTCCAAGAAAGGAGAAGGAAGACCTAAGAAAGTTGGGGGAATAGGGAAATCGTCTTGAAGAACAAATCCATAATGCAGAAGGTGATTTGATAACAGATAATCCAGAAGCTCAGGAGGGAGAAAGTCTTTCAAGACACCATCATCAGGAATAATGGACTGACTAGGGTCCTCTTTGATGTTTTCCGCTCTATGAATCATGGCTAGATGTCTCCATGAACCAATTTCGAGAGGCTCTGCAGTAGTCATGGGTGCATGATGAGTAGGAACCATATTTATCATCTCCCTACACCATGGAAATCATAAAGAAAGTTAGCCCAAAAATAATAAAACATGAACAGAATACCATGTATTTTCAAAGGATTCTATCCAAGCCTCATAATGAAGTATGCAAGGTAGCCTCATAGGTTGGTTTGCGATGACAGCATCCCGCGAACCAGCCTTATGCGGAATGCATCTATGAAACCCTGGCCCACAGAGCGTTGGCCAGAAAACCACGGACCAGGTTGCTCCGCGGAATTTCAATCTCGAATTTAAGTTGTTAAGTTTGGAAGACTTAGAAATTTTTAAAGTTCAGAATATTTTAGTCTGCGGAGCATCGAAACCGCGGAGCACCAAAACCGTGAAGTGAGTTCCTACGCGGCCCGTCGTGACTTACATTTTAATTAATTAGAAGTGTTAGTTCACGGCTGGGACATTGGTCCACGGATGAAGAACGGCACGAACAAAAAATGGTTTGCGGAAGTAGTAGAAGGTTCACGGACTAAGCGTTTCGCGAAGGAACAAGAACACGGAGGCAGAAAAGTGAAGGAGCGTTGGTATTCGTGAAGAGTCCGGTAGAAGAAAAATGAAGGGCCCTCCATATTTATAGGCATGGTCCCCTACTAGGTCCACCTCTCTACTACGAACAACCCATGTTTTAGGACCACTCTGCATCAGAATATCCTCCTCTTCGTTCTAATCGGACCCCATTCCAATGGGGGGAATTTATAGGGTCCTAAAAAATCCACAAAGGAGAATGATGATCCCCTTTTAACTCATGGGAGATTCTACCCAATTCCCCTCAAAAGGATTGGGCAAATGTGGAGAATAATCAAAGATGGAGAAGGACAAACCGGTCCGTGGACCAGTCTAATGTTAATGATGCACGGCCAGTTCTGCGAAGCATCCCTCCTCCGAGAACCATCGTCGTTCATGAGATGGAGGTGGAGATCCTTCGCTGTCACGAGACGAGACAAGCGCCAACCAGGTCTAACTTCATGAACTTCCCTAGCCACATACAGCATCGACCGGCTCAAGCTGCATCTGCTGTCATTCGTGGAATAGAGGCGGAACCCTCCGCGACCGTGAAGTACTCTCCGAGCTCGTTTGGTTCGTGGGGGAGATGCGCTCAATGCCCCCGTGAGTTTCGAACTAACCGAATCATCTGTGAATCGGGTTTTCGGTCATGGGCCTCTACAAAAGGTGCTGCATGACCATAGATACATCCTTTTCCCCGCTCTATAAAAGGAGACCAAGGGGGAAGAGGAGAAGGGAGGAGGACACGGAGGGGAGATCAATCAGATTCGGGTGGAAGGATTTTGAATGAAGTATTAGGATTTTGGAAGTTCCATTTCGCGAACCAGAGCAAGTATGGAATTGGGAACGAACTAATAAGGAACCAAAAATGCATAATAACTTGGTGAACCGCAAACCTAAAATAACAAAGAGAAAACTGCAAACCATGGTCCCTCCGCGGATGCACTCCCCGCAGAACAGGGAATTTATGCCTCTTTTCCGATCCACAGCACCACGTAGCACCCTCCTACACGGGTGAAGCCCCGACCGATGAGCCTCAAACCGGTGTCTCCCTTGGCTGTCGCTGCCTGCATGGAACCTTCCACGAACCACCCTGGTTCACGGATCGAACTCGGAGCCGCGAACCACCTTGGTTCTCAGGATTCCCATCAGTCCGCGGACCACCCTGGTTCGTGGACGACTTCTCCAACCGTGTAGCACTTCCCTACGTGAAGGGAACCACCACCCATAACCCTGTGTGGCCCGCCAAATTCTTCGGAGTTCCCGTTCCCAGAGCCACATAAAATCTTTCTGATCCGGCCTGATCCTCCGTGACTCCCTCACTGGCCTACTCTTTGACCCCGTGTCGGGGCCTCCACCAGATCCATCGGACCCGTGTGATGTAACCCTCAGGGGAATCAACGCGCCACTTGGAGTTCACATATCCATGGTAAATAGGTGCGAAGGGGTTGCCCCAACCCTTGAGCAGATTCCCAAAGCATTCCTGGGTTCACATTCCCACAGTAATGTGGAGTCTGAGCTTGGGAGCCCCCTTTATAATCCTCCACTCATTAGGGATAGGGTACTTCTCCTTTATTCAAAGGGTAGTAAAATACCCATTAGAAAGAAGTCCCCATGCACTTTGGTACTTCCCCCAGGAACAAGAGAGGTGACGGGCACAAGAGCACCTCTTTCCCTCTCCCGCTGCACATTATTTCCATAGGGCGTCCATCCCGGAGTAATCCCCAACTTTATGGGCCTCCCTCATACGTAAGCCCCACTCCACTTATCTCAGACGCACCTTTTGTGACGTGATCATATGGTCCCTGCTACCTCTTGTTTCTCACACCGATCATGACTCATGTGGGCTTAGAGTAAGCATCAACCATGACATCCTCTTATGGGCCTCCTCAGAGTGTAAGCCCCAATCCCTTAGATGAGCCTCCTCAGAGTGTAAGCCCCAATCCATCACTCTGGGTTTCCTTAGAGTGTAATCCACAAGACAATGCGAACTACGAGGACTTTGATTCCCTACCACATGGATATGTAAGAAGCCTCCGTGAGGTTCAAGCCCGATCACCAGTGGACCCCTGGGTCCATCTTCACGTCTGTTCTCTGACGTTTCCATTAGAACTACGTGGACTTTGATCCTTTTCCACTAGGCAGTGTACGTAGAAAGCCTCCATGAGGTTCAATCCCAACAATCGATCGATCCAATTATCTTCACATCGGTTCATCGCGCCAATCCCAGTGCCACCTCAACGAGTCCCAACTCCACGGGGTCATTAATCCAACGAGGGATGGTAAACCTCAGGCCTAAATGATTCTGAACCCCCTGCATCTAGTTGACCATTTTCCACCAGGGTTAAATCTGTGGATACTATGTTTGGGTATAAACCAAAGATTCACAAACATATGAATACGTCTTAAATCTATAAGAGAGTCATAGAACAGGCAATAATTCCCCCCAAAAGGGTGCAATGAGCCCGACTTCCCATCCTCTCAACCAATGTGAGTTCTTAAGCATTGCTGGCCAAACCATCTAGCGAATGTCTGCCTTTGGAAAGTAGGTCCACGCGTCATTGGATACAGAACCGTTGGGTGTTTCAAGACTGACCTGAAAAAAATATTTTGATAGTTATTGTTTCTTAAAAAACACTTTTTTTTTACAATGGGAATTAATATTAAATTAATTTCTACTACTTATATGTTTTGAATTTGGAAAATTGGATTTAATATTTGGAATTATGATGTCAAAATTGTTTAAATATGTAACTTTTATTTATAAACATTATGAATATTTACATCAATAAATATTTTATTTACCATGGTTAAATTGTAAGTATGGTAACTAAGGGTAAAAAAATATTATTATAATAATATTAAATTACCCTAACATGTATGCTATTACTATTGGTTGATACATTTCCGACCATGGTAATCCTTAGGTCAATTTTGGGACCCCATGAAGCCACATGGGAGTGATAATGACACTTTATATTAATTTATTTAAATTAAAGACAAAAATGACTTAAACATATATCTTTTTGTAAATCAATTTTTAGGTGGGGTTATATATGTGCGGACTACTACCCATCAAGGTGATATGATTCATTCATGACATAGATGGAACGTATAAATGATAGAGTTAATGAAATTATGTATCATATATATCATATTAAATTATACTGGAATTATAATATACCTATGTATCATTCATTTTCTATTCCTTTTAAAAATGAAAAAAAATGAATGCAGCGTTCATGCGTACGTACGACTTACCGTCTCCATGAACTGTGCATTTCATTGATTATCTCAAAATGTTATTTAATATTATAAATACATATATATAAACTGGATATATATGATATATATGATATTTAATTCATGAATATTATTATGGAGATAATATACTTCTGACCACATGGTCAATTTGTAATTATAACAAGTTCATTTTTGACTCAAGTTCCGAACATGGACAAAATGTCTGATATGAACTCAAATAAATAACTAGTTGTTATAGCTAGGTAATAAGTGATATAAAAGGAATAATAAACTTGAAAAGGGTTATTAATCAAGTATAAATTTATTTAGGTTTATTATTCAGGATGAATAAAGAACAAACGAGTCAAGTCGGACACGGGGTAAGGGGTTTCTTATCTCACTTTTAATTCTGTGAGATTTACATTGTTCGCCACTTATTTCTTACATGTGGTTTATTTTTTACATATATTTTATATATATTACCATTATTCTCTTTATATTTATGTTATTATATAATTTATTAGGTTGGTATTAACTTTTGTTCATACGACTCGATTGATTACAATGACGTAAGGGGTTTTCATCTCACTTTTTATTCCCATGATATTAATGCTATATTTTCTACTATTTAATTTTTTTGTGGTGTATTTACTTACCAATATTGTATTATTTGTGTAATATATTATAATTTATGGGTACTTACATCTTTATTGTTTGATCTGTCTTTCATGTGGTGTATCTTTTGTAAGTTAACAAACCGGCAAGGGAACCTTTCACCCTCCTCTTTTAGTGAAAGAGATATTTTATGTTATGTCTTTTAAATTTCAATTTTCTAATGTTGGGAAATGTTCTTCTATATCTTTATTGTTGTAAATTATATTTCCATGTTATTAGAGACCATTTATCTCTCATCAACTCATGTTCTGAATTTTAACGTGATGTCGTTAGGATGTCGAATTTCTGTAAGGGAACTTCTTAACCCAATTCTCATTCTTTGGGTTAATCATCTACTTCTTGATTATGTTGTATTATGAATATGTGTGAATGAACTATGATTTATTTACACTTAATATCTACTTATATTGGGTGTACTTTTATTTTTCACACATAATTTTGTAATTTATTTATCCTTAGTGTAAGATACATTCTTTATAAGGGATTTCGTCTCAATTTACCTTCCATTGTGACTTCATTGTTGTTATGAACCAATTCACTTTTATATAGTGTATATACTATCCTATTGAATATTATATCATGAAATACTTTATTCTAATGATATTATAAATTTTTAATTAAAAGTTATTCCTCAATTATTTGTATTCAAGAATCTCTAATTTGGTTAACTCCTTAACTAAAATATTTTTTAATAATTTATTCTTCTAAATCTTTCTAATTAATTTCCATGTTTTAAAAATGGGTTTAATGATTTATTAATATGGATATAAATTTTTGAAATTAAAATTCCTTTCAAATGTTTCAAAGTGGTATGAGACAGTTTGATTCAAAAATCTCTTTATTAAATAGTTTTGAAAGTGGTTTGATAAAGAATTGATTATATTAATATCTAGAAATGATATATTGTGACTATAATGTGGTGATGTTATCTTTCCTTTATTCTTATTTTATGAGTTATGATTATGGTTCTTGGGCATTTTTTAGGCATATAGGTGGTTCCGTGATAATCCTAGGGTGGGTGATCCTAAGATAGATCTCCAATGCATAGGGTAATGTGACAGGGATAAACATTACTATTTCTCCTAAGATATTTAGGGAATATACTGTCATGGGTATTCCAAACGTAACTCCCTATGTAGCTGTGAAAGCTATAATGTAAGTATGTTATGTATGCCATAAGCTACCTTTATGATTTATGATTTTGGTGTGTCACTCATAAATGTTATGATTTCATAAGGTATTTTATAATTAAAAAGTATGGTTTCATTGATTTGTATTTATTCATGGGATAAATTTTCCTTTCCTTATTTTATAACCCTTACTTAGCTTTTTATGCTCATCCCATGTTTTTTTGAAAAGTTTTTCACATGACTTAAAGATGAATAGGGTCATGGATGGGATCAAGGAAAAGTTATTTTGTCAAAAATATGGAAGTAGACATGTTTTTTTAGTGTTTTTATTTTATGAAAAAATGGAAACTGAGTATAAGTGTCTACTTTGTAATTTTTGAGATGTAATATAATAGTTATGGCCTAATTCTATAAAACTCTAAACCTGATATTATCCTTAATGTGAATTCTTGACTTAATGAAATATTGTGTAATATTTAAGTCTAGGCCCTTATAGAGTTTGGGAAGAGCATAAGACAAGTGGATTAATTGTTGGAACATCCTTATTGATATTGGACTATGCGTGTTGTATTTCATGTACCTCATCTTTACCGATACTATCTAGACCCATCACATGCCTTTCATCTGGAAGTTGTTGAATTTGATTTAGATGTTTCCTTTACGGAGTGTCTCATTCATATAGTCTATCAAGGTGTGAAGACACTATGTATATGGTTTGTTCCATTAGTATAGGTGATTTGGAATCCTGGCCATGTAAAAAATGAGACCTAGGAATAGAAAACTGATATATGATATCGGTTTCTGGAACTCTTTACTGATGATACCTCTTTAACCTCAAAAGTCCAACTCAAGGATGAGTTACTTTAACGAGGGGAGGCTGTAACAACTCATATGTCTGTGAATTTAAGGATAATTTTTTTTGGTATAAAATCCATTAAACGACCATTATAGTAAATCATAATTATGTAAAGGAGGATTCAGGTGCTCCTGGGGCTCGGTCTGAACCTGGATCCCTGAAATGAGAATAAAATAATGGTCTGCATGGTTAAGAGAAATGGAGCCACCTAGCCCGCATGGTTTCCCTGAACTAGGAAGTTTTAGATAGTGAGGTAGTAGGGGATTTAGGGTTTTTCTTCAATTGTATGAGCCCATGAACATTCTAGTGTGGTCAGTTGTAGGTATGGGACAAAGCACATTCACACAGTCTATTCATGGTTAGACAATCTGTGCACCTAACCATATGGCGTTCTCTCTTATAGCAGTGTCTTGGTGCGTGATTGGAACATGGTTTGGCCAACTGTGTGGACAAACCATTCACACTTATATCTTGAGTTCAAACGTCTCTTTTCCCCGTAATGAATCCTTTAACCCTAATTTCTTTCACTTACTCTCCCTTTTTAAGAAGTAGCATAATCCTTTCTTTTCTCAGGGATCAAATCTCCTCAAACATATGTTATCCTCTACCTCAATCATCTGTTGTCTGATTCAAGATCTGTTAGAGGAGTTTGATTCTTCATGGTGAGATCTTGAATCTTCTTCCTTTTTATCTAAGACTATCCATGAATCCATCGAGCTATTAAGGTGAAATTTCACTGTACCTTTTTTAGGGATTTTTACTATTAAATATATCTCGTCCAACTTAATCTGAATCCAAGGCTAATATCGAGCAATGGGTCATCTACGGCCTTGAGATAGGTGGTCTCATCATTTTCTCTATGATTTTTGATGTCTCGTAGCTATGTTGTTTTACTACATGTCCACTTTTCCCAAGCGTCCCCTTTTTATTTAGTTATTCATATAAAATTGATACTTCCACCTTGATACATTGTTGTTTATCCTTGTTTAGTGGATTTGAGGTTTTAGATTTCACATATAGAAGCCTCTTAGGTTTTCCATGTTGAATTTACCCTTATGGCTAACTGTGTATATGCCCGAATCACGTCCTAAGATTTTGTCTTCAAATTTAAATTTAATTGAACTTTTAATGTGAATGATAAATTGAACCAAGGGTACCTCCCTTGTTCTTGTCTAACCAATAATCACAATTTCTCACGTAGTTAATTCCCATAAGAACCATATCATCTTCTAAAATAACCTTTGAGCCTTATAATGAATTTTTCATGCCTTAGTGAACTGAATGGGTTGTTACTAGATGTAATTTTTATTACATGATGGATTTTCTTTTATTAAATAAATTGAAGTAATGGAATGAAATGAAATATATAGTGTGGAAAGTACATTCCATTTATTTCATGTTATATTAAATGTAACTAGTAAATTATAAAGCCTTATTTACTTTGAACATAATATATGAGATGCATGATAGGTATTTCTCGATGATAAATGTTATAAATATGATTAATCATATAAATAGGCTATGGGATGATTGTAAGTGATCTTTTGAGCATGACAGTGTCATGATACCTTACATCGAGTGCTGAGCATGACGTCTCACACCATTGATACTGGATGAATGTTTTTCTTGATGCCTCACATCCCTTGTTCGAGTGCTGACATGATGGGAAACTAAAAATCTCCAATGAAAAGAATTAATTCTCTAACATATTTTGAGATTTAGTGCATGTACAATATTTCTTGATCTTATATGCAAAGTAGACTTTTCATGAAAGTCTGAGTTATGCCCCGGTCTGGCCATCCACTAGTATTCCATGTATATGGCCACTTATATCAACACACACATGGTTCATACTGGTGGATAAAATATATAACTATAATATATATATATATTACTATAAATGTAATGTGAATGATCAAACCTTCCTACTATCCATGAAATGAATTTGGTAGATCCACCTGGTGTCCTTTAGGAAATTCAGTGGGTAGTTATTTATTTGTAAGATTTTTTAACTAACTACTTATTCCTAAACACTATTTAGTTATGATAAAAATAAGATCAATTCTATACATCATTGGTGGTGGCCTAATGAGATTTATATATCACACACTACTCGAGACACCACTAGTAACCTATAATTTTATATTTCTATAGTTTCAGATATAGTAAAGGATCCTGTTACAGGTAGTTAATACATTTTTCAAAGAGTTGGAGCATAGGAGTAGAGGACTGAGAAAACACTCTAGATGCTAGTGGAGAAGTTATTTTGTACTTTTCGTATAGCATGATTGTATTCTTGTCCCCTATTCCCCTTTTGTATACATGCATTCCCTAAATCCATGTGTTAAATCTTCCTGAGATGATTTTGATATTATTACTCATATAATCAGTTATTTAGTCTCTTATTGCTTTATAATTTAGTCTATTTCAATAATCTTACACTATTTTATGTTTATGGTTATATCCATTGTTTAACTTAGATAAGAGGGTATAGTCTCCACACCAGGCAATGCGCCCACCCTCACTACTATTATGTAGCCTCTAGTATATGGGAGGAACACGCGAGGCCATGTGAGCCACCAACTCGAGGAATAGTTTAAGGGAATATCTGGTTAGGACATTATATAGGAGGCCTCTTTGTCAAATCTAGTGTTCCCGAACACTGCTAATTCACTTTTAACCATTAGATCCACTTTGTGGGGGGATATCCTTAACTGAATTGTATCGGGACCCCACCTCCCTACTAGGTAGGTCAGGTTGACTCTCCCCATGATGGGTGATATCATCGATAGGTGTGGGAAATCCTATAATGAATAATTACACAATGGTGATCCTACTTGGAATACCATCAACTGAAATGGAAGCCCTACACATGTCGAATATGTCCCTTTACATGAAGTTTTATCTTAGTGTAGAAGGAAAATTGATGTCCATGGTGGCCCTACCTATGGAACCAGCCGTAGAGGGCATGAAAAAAAAATCCAAATGATCCTCATAGGCTCATACTCTAGGAACTCCATCTTTTATTGATACATGTTTGGGGGAAATTTTATTTCCATCAACCTCTTAGAGTCTAAGATGATAGATGAATCAATTGAAATGTCTCTACCTCCACTATTATAGTTGAGTGAAGGTGCCCATCAGTTATGATTGATCATCCCTAAGGACAATATCAAAAAGTTTCCTAAATCCCTCTACAAGTACATGTATTTAATGGATTTATTGGATTTCTTCTAGGGAATCTCTTTGAAACCCACTCTATAGTTGTATGCCTTTATTATATCGACCTCCACCATAGAATTATGGGAGAAGTTGGGGTCTGTTTTGGAACCCTTTGATTAAGGTGAGTTCCCCATTGTGATATGGGGAAACAATAACCTTCACAATCTATATGAGGCCATAAATTCCCCATCCTACATGGATATGGTTATTAAATTGTTCCATCCTATTGAAGAAAATATTTAATTTCATGGAGGATTTTTTCATATGATTCCCCATCAATTATAAAATATAAATTAAAGAAGGTTTGTGTCACTACTAACCCTATGTTCCAAACCATTGATTATTAGAGCATGGGGTGATCATGATTATTATTAACCTCTACAAAATGAGTAGAAAAAAGAAACATTATAGGATACATTATCCATAGACCAGATAATATTATTCATTTTGGCTACCCTACACCCTAAACATCACAATTATAGATCTCTACACTAAGGAACATATGGAGTTCCACAATGAAATTACTTAGAAGAAATTAAACAACCTTTGATATCACCATAAAGAAAATCTAGAAATCCATAATATTATCAAGTCCAATAATCAATCGTTTTAGAATGATGAAATCACCAAACTCCTAGTGGATCAGTTCCTCGACTCATACAGGTACCACTAAATTTTTAAAAACACCTGAATCAAGAGCCTCATAATAATTCTATGGATAATGAGTGAGGATCCCCATCATGTGAAAATCAAAGGATGAGAGTAGAAAAATTCCCTCTCATTCAGTCCTATTTCTTAGTGACAATGATACCATCAGGATAATACACCCAATGACTATGAAAATTATTTTACAAATAACACCACAATGAAATAAATTATGATCAATATCTTGGATAATCAGAAAGATTACGTTGATGATAGAGCATGATGGAGCTAATTTTCCCCAAGATGAGTTGTGACATCAGGTAGTCATTCTGATATTTTCATGTGATTGTCAGAATATATAGGAATTGGGCCTCATAATTCCCCACAATGAAGAGTTTCCACCTATATATATATATATATTAAAAAGTGAGAATGAATTGATAAGCCTATATGTATATATTTGATCATTCCCAAAACTAAAATAGATACTGGAATGAACACTTTACATCATGACCATGAGGGGTAAAAGTGGTTCACCACCAAACTAATCACTAAAGGGAAATTAGAGTGAGAATATTTCAAAGGGAAACCTTCCCCTCATTTGGATGAATATCTGGTTTTTTAGGACTTGATTCCCTGGTTTGAGTTGGGTAGTCTCATGAACCTAATCAGGGTAGAGGTTGGTGGATCTGAAAAAAAACTATGATATTACTCACTTACCCCACATGAGTAGTGTGACTTCCCACCATTAGAACATGATCTTTTCATCTATCAATCCAACAAGCTAGTAAAAACAATGGTAACTAAAAACACCCTTCATGAATATTTGATAGATTATCTCACTATTCTTCTTGAGGCTTCAGAGATGTAGTGATATTTACTACCACTTAATGGGAAGCTGTTCTAGTATGGGTAGATCATGTTATTTCAGCCCCAGAATTATGTAATCTGAGATTCAACCCATTTAATATAGTTAGTTGTCCACTAAAATATCTACCCCATGTTGCCTCATGATGTGGCTTGAATCAAGGACTCCAAGTTAGTAGAAGGCAAATAATATTCGTTGATTCATCCAGAGCATGGAGGTACGATCCTTCATTTTCTAAAATTATCTAGCCCAACATCTACTGTCTACTAGGAATAACTTCATAGGAAGGTGCTTTACAAGTTTAACAACACCTTGAGAAAGAATGACATTAATGACCTCACCGAATGCATATAAAGGTATTCTATTGATTTCATTTATCGATGTATGAGGATGATGTTATCCTTTAATGTGAAACATTCTAATGAACATTTGTTAGGTATTTTTATGGAGAATGACTAGGATTAGTTGATACCCACCCTCATACCTTGGACATATCTGGGTGGATTGAATGATTTTTTTAGATGACCTAAGTGTTTAGAAGAATCCATGTAGCATACCATATAGCGATCCTTCTCATTACCTATTTGAGAACCCATGTGCAAGACAATGAAAGAAGAAATAAATGTCACTATATAGAGTATGTCCCAACATCTAGTCTGCCTTAATAAATATCAAAATGGTAATACTTGGAATGTGAAGCCTCATCATGATAATTAATCCCAATTCCCTCTCCAGGGATACAATTTAGTGTTTTTCTTCATAATTCAAAAGAACAGGGTATAATCATTCAAGGATGCGAAGTTCGCGGGGTACTTCATTTGTTCCATGGAAAATAACACACTGATGTTTCTTGAATCCATGGGACCTTGATATGATAGATTGGTTAATCATGATAGCTACAACCCATACCACAATGTCCTTGCATATAACATTACAGAGTTCTTCATCTTCAAATATTGGATCTTGGACAAGATAGACTGTGTCTTGGTTGTGTTTATTGATGTAACAAAATAGGTGGAAAATGTTTATATTGACTATGATGGTGATGAAGATGACCCTGATTAATGATATTTTTATCCTAGATGAGGTTTAAAGATGTTTTATGAAAAAATAGATCAGAAGGTGGTCACTCAAACTAATGTAATTATCAATGCATAGTTGAGTAGATTTGAACGTCCTATGATTAACATGTCCTATCTTGAAACCCCTTCAGAATAATGTAATTGAAACTCTTTATGAAATAGTCACTAACTATGATAAGAAAATCAGAGTCCCATGCCACTATCAAAACCATATATAACTCTATGCAACTTCATACCACCCCAGAATTGGGTGATTCCCCTAGAGTATTTCCTATACAAAAATATGACACCAATGTAGAATGGGAGTATGATTTTATCAATTATATTAGAATATTGGATCATTTTTTAGTTCTCAGGGATGATAAATGACATATATCCCATATTGGGAACCTTCATTTAAGGCCATCAAATAAAGAGCGGGTTCCATTCTAGTATAATTGACATCTAAACTAGTACTTCAGAAATTATCATTCATGGTGGTAAATCTCAAAATTAAGCCTCACTTATAGCTCAATAATCATAGTACCCATAGGATTCACCATCTTTTATACCTCCAAGACTGACTATATTAGTTGATTTTATGACTCATCCATAGTATCTCAGAGATCAATTGTGTCCTTCCAGTTCCTAGTCCAAACTATCTAAAGATCAACCTAAGTCATCCAATCAATAGATGAACATAGAAAACAATAGATAATCCCCAATTCCTCATAAAAATTCATCCACTATGGTCCCAATTAAATACTAACCTTTGGTGGGAATAAATAAACCAATTAACTAGAAAAATGTTGTTATGAAAAACCTTACCAGTATATGAGTGAACCTCTTAATCATTGATGGGATTTTCCTATCAAAAGGGATCCAAAAGTCTCTTATTTGGGACTTGTAAATACATATCATATTTCAGAGTATGGTTGTTTCCAATGAGGCCTATCATGTTGAGGATGATGAATTGTAATAATTACATGTTATCATCTCATTCTCTGAGGAAGATGAGTTTTACACTATTAAGGGTCACATACCCCCATTATAAGTCTTAGGCCACATTAATGGAATTGAAATCCATCATTTCCTGGTGGACATTGGCTCTAGGATCTATCATATTCTAAACAAAACACTCCATAAAATGGGATTCATAGAAACATATTTATCCCTCTCCTACATGATTATTCATGGGTATGAAAAATATAGTATAAGCTACATGGAATAATTTAGATAGGGACATGGTTGGGTAAATTGTTAGAAAATAGTAATTTTAGGGTTGTCTTACTAGACACTTATTAAAATTACTTACTTGGGATACATGACCTCCATCTGAACATTTTTTTCCCTGTTAATATCATTAGTGCCTCAAATACTTCCTCAATAGTTGAGTAGCGGTATTCTATGGAAATATTTCCCCCTTCAACTCATGTAAATCCTAATACTGGGATGTAAGTTATTAAAAATATTTGGTATGTAGCTCTAGACCATCATGGTCTAGTTTATAAATTCCAAAAAAAATTGGATACCAACTATGAAGATACTTGGGATTATTTAGAAGATAAATACGTCATTATAATCCACCTTTTGGATCCAACAACCCTGGACATTTGGAATAATTTTATTGTTCATAATAAGAAATAATCATCATAGATTAACACATATTCTTACCCAGTAATGGAATGGTTGACGCTAGAATAGTATACTCCAATTTAGTATCGAGAGTCCCTTTATTTGGTTATAAACATGTGAAAACACTACATATTCTAGAGAAAAGAGTAGACTCATTGGAGGTTGACCCATCAGTAGTGTTTTAATATAAAATGTGGGTCACACTATCAAAAACCACATGGGATTATATCCTCATATTTTATCTCAATGGATCTACATTGTGAGAACCCTATATTGAGGATCCCACCCCTATCGAAGAAGTTGAAAATACCTCTCTATGGTCTCAAATTTGAGGAAGCTAACTCCTTCATTTGATTCCCATATTTCTAATGATGTATAGGATTTGGATGACTTCACTTCTATATTTTAGTAATGATTCTCCACCATAATTGATTAATCGGAACTGGTGAATATCATCTTAAAAAAATATCTGACTACCAATCTAATTATCATAACAATATATACATAGAATAATTATAAATAATTTGTTTTTAATAAAGAAGAACTAGAACATGTCTGTGTGGATCTATATAGAAAATCTGGAGCATAACCCCTGATTCATCATTTATCTCCTTCAGGACCTAGTGAGATAATGTGTGTTTAGGTATGATCCTTAAAACATACACCATTACCATGTATCCATGGTTGGTGTAGAAGTTAATAAGATAATTAAGGACAATTTCTTGAGAGAAACCTAGTGATCCAAGTAGCTGGCCAAAATATTCACAGTTAAGAAAAGAGAATAGACATATCACATTCAACATTGACTTCTGGGACCTCAACTAGAACAACCCAATGGATTCTTTTCTTCTTTTTGTGATAGGTCTACTAATTAATTTGACATGCAGTTTCTAGTACCTATCCTTCAAGGATGCATACTTTGGGTGCAATTAAAACTAAATATCCCTCGAGGATGAATAAGAATATTCTTTCAGGGAAATACAGTGGAATTGTTTTATCGATTAATTTTATTCAATTTGATTAATGTTGGATCTACCAATTAGTGTTCATTAAACAAAAAATTCAAGTCACTGATCAGTACATAATTGGAACGATATGTGGATGATTTGGTGGTCAAATAACACGAACATTATAACTATATCAATGATCTTGAGAGTGTGTTTGAATTACGCCACTCCCATCACTATAAGTTTAATCCCTTAAAGTGTACATTCTGGGTCACTACTAAGAGGGACCTTTGATTCATCATTGAGTACTATGGATTTGAAATTGATATGGAAAAGATTAATTCTATCATCCAAATTCCTCCTCCCCAAAACTACCATGAATTAAGAGGCCTCCAGGTCCACTTACCCTATATTTGATAATAAATCATGAATTTGGTTATTAAGAATAATCCATTTTCAATACTCATGATGAATGGGGTCACATATTAGTGGGATGAAGAATGAAAAACTAAATTAAAGGACATCATTCCATATATTCTACATAATTGTTTCCTAATTCTACTCATCCTAGGAAAGACTTTGGTCCTTGAAATGCTTGGAATAGTCCCATGGGTCACTCCTAGAAAAGAATATCAATGTGAGAAGGGTGAAAATCTTATACCACCTCATCCTGATGTTGTTGGAAAATGAGAATAGATATTCTCCCATTTAGAGGAGTCTCATCAATATAGACGTAATAGTTCATAAATTGAATAAATACTTCAAATTACTTGAGATTAAGATTGTATCTCTTATATATCTACTAAAGAGCATCATCAGGGACCAAATAATGACTGGGTTATTGGAATGGTGGGAATTAAATCCATAGTAGTTTTGTATCATTTTTATCCCTAATAAAGCTTTATAGGGCTATAAACTTGTATACTGTTGGGTTGTACATCCAACCCCTAGAAAAATACCCCTAGATGTTGACATTCTAGATGAGAATATACATTGTATTGATCAGGACACACCATATTGGTAGATTCAATATGAATAAGACTCTCAGATATATATCAACATTAGTCCCAATGATCCCAAACAAAATCTGGAGGTCCTTTGGATAGTCTTCATCACTCATATGTAGGACAACATGTTGTACTGAATAAATTATTTGGAGGGTTCTTCCAATTATGATTCTTAGTATGAAGCTCTTATCGGAGATATCAGAATGGATCTTAATATTGAATTCCCATGAAATCATGTGAAGTTAGACTTATAAATGGTGATAAAGTATATAAATGGTGATTATGTCATCAATAATTAATAACTTTTCCCATTACGATAGATAACTCAAAGGGATGATGTCCATGTTCTCTTCCCATCCAAAGGTGAATCATGCTCCCAGATCCCATAACAATCAAGTTGATTCTTTTGGAGGCCTGGCTGCATCCCTTGTATAGCCCGACCAAGATGACATTGTTATTTTTGTGGAACATCATATATTCATGTCCCCAATCTCATATACTAAAGAGGACTAATAGGTTAAACACATGGCTTCTGTCACTTCTATAAGAGGGCCTCTAAATTCCTCAGTATCCAATTAATCACATCATTGGATGAATATCTTTTTTAAGTATCTCCAACATAGGAGTCTCCCACCAGAATATTCCAAGAATGAGAAGATATATCAACATGTAGTGAAATTTACCCACTAAGTGGGCCGTATCCTAGAGTGGGCCCTCTAAGGGTATGGTTTTAATGTAATAATTCTCTATTTCATCCAATAGAAGGAGGTTTTGATGTCTATCAAGAGGTCCATGTTGTGTTATATGGGTCCCATCAAACGTATTGTAGCATTCCCACAAGATCTAGAGATTGGGGTAATTTGGTCCCATCATGGTCCATAACTGCATTGAGTTCACTAAGAGGTGTAATGCATTCTAGATCCCTGCCAGCATCTTTCTTTAGCTGTAAGAGCTCATCCATGCCATAAATTACTATTTTCCATATTCATTATAGGAAATTAAATTTGTAATCCCCTACTATCTAGAAAAAAATTGATAGTGTAGGTTCATCCAGACAGCCCCTAAATTTTCATTAAATTGTATGTAATCCACCCCCCATAATATAAGTAAATACCATATTCATGATCATGTTTTTTAAATCCCATATCATCTATCAATTCATGATGCATAACACCATTTTCATGGAATATAGAACCATTTATCATGTTTTTGGGATAATGGAGTTGTATTATAAGTAAAAAAATTAGTTTCAATCACTCCTCTAATTATAATGTGTAGGAAAATGAGATGAATAATTCATTTAACAAACACCTCACTAACATCCTGTAGAATATAATGTGTCAAAAAAAGAAGTGATGGGCCTAATATATCTCAAATTCACATGGGTCCTATTAGGTAACAACTCAAAATTACACCTCAGATACTCTATACTACTTGGTTCATGAGAATAAGTAGTTTACCTATAGAAATTTGGTATTTGTTTCTATAGATGATCATTTACAATCATCAAACATTTGAAAATGGACTTAATGTTCATATGGCTAAGTTATAATCCCTTAACGAAAAAGATATCCATGTGTTGCATAAACCGGAAATGATTTCGAATTAATTGGAATAGGAAAGGAATTTTTTTTCCTCCAGTCATTCCTTTGGGGAGATATTACATTAGCTCTAAGGGCACTGATGATTTATGGGATAAATTTTCCAATACTAAATGAAAAATGGGAAAAGAAATAAATTTTTCATAATGTCTAATCCAATGGTGCATTTTCATTGATCACCACCAAGGAGGAGTGCATCACACCTCCCACCTATTCCATGTAACTCAAGTTATCCATCGCATGACCCTTTTGTTTTCATCATAGTCACATGATGTAAAACTACAAGATAATTTCATATTCCCACGACATAAAAATGTACTACAACATATTATTTTCACAAAATTAATCTATATTATTCCTTGAACTAATAGTAAGAATTAAAACTATGTTTCCATTTTACTTATGGAAATTTGTTAAATTGAATGGACCACATCCCTATAACATGATATAAAATTATGGGATACTTTGGCCCTCCCCGAAGAAGACTTACCTATGATGTTGTCCTCCTACCACATCGACATATAAAACTACATAGGGCCTAATTACTATTTATGATGGGATGTGTAGGGATGTCTGGATCTATTATCCCAAGCCCAACCTAGCTTCTGAACAATTGTTATGGATATTACCCATGGGAACATGTTCAATTATTTTTCACTAACACACTAACATGGAATATTGGAGCTCATGGTGGAATAACTCCCCATGTTTTTAAATCTCCCACAAACATCCCACTATGTTCCATTACACACATCGATCCTTCCTCAGCCTGGATACTCGTCATTCTAGAGGTCTAGATGGGATTCCTAAATAGCAATGTTTCCAAAAAAACAAGTTCACCTCCCATCTTGCATAAATTCCTCAGAAGATATTTTTTGAAAATTAATGGATCCAATGATGAAAACATAGTCAATAGTTGATATGAAATATTCATTCCCCATACTTAGATGATGTGATTGTGGAACCCATATTTCTAAAATGGTTTACCATTGTTCCCTTCCAATTGGTTTCCCCTAATTCATGATCATCATGTACTTTCTTTCTTTATCCTATTGTTCTAGTGGAGTCTTAAAACCCTTGAGTTTATTACCATTTGCATTCATGCCCATTAATAATTCTAGTCAGTTTAATTTGAACCAACCCAATATAAAATATTTTACCTATATCAGTCACTCCTATGTGCCATGGGGAATCTCTCCAATCATTGATTCTCACACTCAGCAAGGCATACAAAGTATTAGGAGTTATGGTAGGGTATTTCCGAATATGGTTATGACACACAAACATTTCACAGAAGTATGTATCTTGGGTCCAAGAACCATAACTTTATACAATGTTTATCTTGCCACATGGATGTTTAATGTGGTCCAAATATTCCTAGTTCCTCACCTTTCATGATGAGTTACTACTATTTTATACTGAAGAAGCACCCCAAGACACACCTCCATGGATCAAGCATCATGGACTTAATTTTATTGCAAACCATAGTCAAAGATATCCAAACTTAAACTATATAAAATGCTACTCATAGACGTATTATGTTAATCTATAGGACAATTTACTCTTTAGAAGACAATAAAATTCATGAAGCTTAGTCCTAGTTACATGAACTTAAACATTATAGCTTGTGTCTCCTTATATGATGTTTTAAACAATATTGTTATTACATTATCCTCCCCTGATAGGATTACCCCACACTTTTAGTGTTGGATGTGTAGAACATAACAATATATATAAATCTATGTCCTAATTCTCATTTCATGTTCTATTTAGTGATGTCTAGAGCCTGTATCTTGAGACCTGACAAAAATCCACCCACCCCCATATTAGATTTTCATTTATAGTATAAATCCCTTGTGGCATCCATTAACATTAGTTTCATTATTACTTGATAGTGAAGCCATATATCTCTCACAATTAGTCAAATATATATATGTTCCCAAACTATAGTAACCACACATCATAGTCCCATGAAATTAAACTACTAGACAACATCATTACTGAAAGTTATTAAACTGCTTTGTCCATACCTACCACATGATGTAGAAATATGTAATTATAAAAACCTGGGATTATCATAAAAATATATTAAAACATTTTTTAGGAATATTCATTATAATTGAAAAAATAGTTAAGGAAAATAATATTTTAGTGTCTTTAAATACAAGGAAACAAAAACAATAGTTCCATAGGTAAACTGCATCATTTACCCCTATGAAATTTATTACCAGAAACCTTATTAGACATATCATATATAATAATTTATTTCCTAACCCAGGGAATGGAAAAATAATAACAGGTGAGATCAAATGCTTAATAAGGTTAAATGTGGGAGATATATAATCGTAACATAAATATATTTTTATAAGTACATTGGAAAAACATTTGGAAATTATAACCTCCATATCAAAGATAATAACGTAGAGTCATGGAATAAATATTTTAAGTTCATAAGACATTATTCATAAAGTAGTCAAATTATATGATCCATGAGAAATAAAATTTTCATAATACATAAAATTGTGTCACAAACATAAGCATAAAAAATTTCTTGTGAAGACTACCCACCAGGACATTCATATCATGTTAGGCTTCGGCCAACCACCTGTGTACCTTCTTCATGCTTTATATTACCACACATATACCCTCTTTTGAGAATGGTATATCCCTAAATGTACTATATGAGAAAAAATACCTTCATTGTTACCCAATTAAATAGGGTGAGATATATTTCCCACTCATCACATTACGAAAACCATACACATGTGTGACATAATATCATAAAACATTCATCATATGATAACCCATGAAATTAAATGGGTTTCAAAAAAATTTCACTTCTTAATAACCGGTGGAAAATAGAAAGGTTTTCTAATCATTTCATCATTTCCTCATATTATAACATGAGGAAAAAGAAATGTGATTAATAAAAAATTTATTATGGTATAACCCAAAAAAAGAGAACCATATTTCATAAACATATTTTCATCATATACATAAACCATTCAGAGGTTGAATAAGAATAGTGTCCTTGGAAAATAACCCAAGTAATTCATAATTAACAACAAATAATTTCATCTTAGATTAAAATGTATTTTGAATGATCAATTTAGAAAAAAAAATTTAGGAAAAATAACATTTTTAAATAAATTTTTAAAATCTAAAACATTATATAAATTTTTTTCTTGGAAAATAAAATTAAAAACATATATACGAATCATAAAAAATAATTCTAAAAATTTATTTAGTAAAATATACATCCAAATTTTAATACCATTTTTAAGACCCAAAAGAAGTATTTTTTTTTTTGAAAATATGGTTTTTGAAGAAAAAAGGATGACTTAAAAAGAGATTTTTCTTAAAAACATTATTTTTGAAATCATGAATATATAATGTGGGGATAAAGAATGGAAAAAGGTATTCTCATGGAATAAAAATAGGAGATGAAAGTTATTGAGTTTTTTGAGATATGGATCATAAAATTATGTCATCAGAAACATAATCATCAAGAGTCTCAAAAAATGATGAGATTTTAATATAAAATTGTGACAAATTTGGTGACAATAAAACATAATCCCAGGGAAAGAAAAAAAATTAAAATTAAAATATAATTATTATAAATAAATTCAAGATATTACATGTTAGAGGGGTTTTACATACACCTAGTGAAAGAATATTGGTGCATAACATAACTTACACTTCAAAGAAGGAAAACTGAGTCAAAAATCGCTTACCATAAGTATTGACTTCTATCATACACATTAAAACCTCCTATATAATTAATATATGATTATTATAAATCTATTACATGAAAATATTTATATATCATACAATATATGAGTTTCTTATGGCCTTATATTTATATTTTATTAACAATTCCATGTAAAAGTTATGTTTCTGGTAATAACATCTATGTTTTTCATGTAAATTTTGATTTACTATTTTTGATCCTATTAATTTTACAATGTTTCTATAATAAATTTTTTTAAACCATGATATAAATATCATATATATTTATTTTATATGTATTTATAGTATCTTATGACATATAGAGACGGAAAATGAAATACATTGTTCATAGAAATAACATGTTGTATGTACGCGTGAACGTTGTTTCCATTTTCTAAATTTTTTGAATAAAATGAAGGTAAATGACATATTATAAGTAAAGAATAATTTTTATTTCATATATATCACATATTTTCATTAAAACCATCCTTATTATTTTCAATGTAAAGCATGAATTAATCACATCACATCACGAGACTCTAGTCTTCCCTATACATGAGCGATGTCAACGTATTCCCATATAATGGATATAAGGAAGTTATGAGTGATATAATTATTCATAAGGAATAATAATATAAAAAATATCATATATAAATAATAAATTCATCATTAATTCCCACCATGATATGTAATGAAAAAATGAATGACATCGGTTATCGAGGCAGTAGTCGATTGTACACACACTATAATTTCATAACCCATTTAATGGCTTTTGAGATAGTTTTTGGTCATTCCCATAACATTAAAATTTATTATCATAATCAATATACCATGGATATTAGGTCATCATGTTATAAAAATAATTGGAGGAGTTGGAGGATGAAATAAAAAAAATGCTTGTTGATGAACATTACCTCTTGTTCAGGTATGTTCATCAGGTTTACAACAAATACATTCATATGGTGGTTTTATGTCCAAACAATGGATTCTCAGTTGAGAGAGAGGAATTTTAGAAGTGATATGGGGATTTATTGGATGATCCAATATTTTTTCAATGTATAAAGTGGATAATCGAAGGGGTGGACCTTTATAAGTGAAGTGAGTGGCACACCTGTAATGTTTTGAAAGAAAGAATTCCACCCATTTTTTTCATGTCCCAAGGCTATAATAATGAACTATTCATGATACTAGATGAGGTAATTTCAAAATATGGCCATAAAATTAGTGTTGAAAAAGTTTTGGGTTATTTTAAAACCTTGTATTTTTAATTTAACACCCCTTGATATACCCATTTTTATCTCAACTAAGCTAAATATTTTTTTATTTATTTTAATATTATATTTGATAAAAAATAAAATATAAACTTATTAAATAATTTCAATTATAGTTATTCCAAATTTTAAATACATTTTTTCTAAATTCCAATAAAAAATGTTTCAAATTATAATTTCAAAAAAATTCTATATATGTGATGAGAAAAGAAGGTTTTTAAAGATGAAACATTCAAAATTTACAAAAATTTTACATCGAAATTAAATATAAAATTGATTAAAATGACCTAAATTGGATTAAAGGACATATAATTGAACTAAGGATACATAAAAACCTATTTAAAATATAAATTAAATTGTTATAAAAATTAAATGAAAAGTCAGTGTTCCATTAAAATTCATTATTTTTCACTATTAATAAATAATGCACCATTTCAGAAAAATCCTAAAATTTGATACAAAAAATAGTTTTGACATGATAATTTCAAACATTAAGTGCATTTTAATATTTTACTTTATATAAGTTTAAAAATTATTTTTATTAATGTTAAAATAAATCAATTTTTGTGAAAATAGAATTTTTGAGACATATATAGACTATGAAAAAATTATAAACATTTTTATCAAAATGTTTCCATTATATAAAACCATTAGAATTGATTTTTAAAAATTAGTTATTAATATTCATATCTCTAGGTATAATGGATAACTTAAAACGGCCGTGTTTCAGTAACTACATTAATAATATATCATGGTTTTGTTAAAACTCTATGTTTTGAGTAATGAAATCTAACCAAGTGTTTCATGTAGAGAAAGCTTAACTTAGTGTTAGATGTAGTGAATGATATCAATTAAATTTAATTTATTCATAAAATAATTCATGAATCTCAGGGGTTTCATTCTTCCCCAATATAAAATGACTTTCTCCCCCGAAATTCAACACTCTTATACACACATTTAAGGAAAATTCTACCGCATAAAATACTCATGCTCCCATGTAGCTTCCTCAAACTAGTGGTTTTTCCACAAAAATATGGTCAGGTGAGTTGTCTTTATTCTTATATCTTTCTATGTATGATCCAGAATCTATACTGGGTTTTTCCTTATATATGTATATTACTCTGATGGTATGACCTCTGAGTTCAGTGCATGTGAAGGGTTAGGTATGAACATCCTGAGGACTGATACATGGAACACATTATATACCTAAGAGAGGTTTTTTGAAAGTAACAACTGATATGATGATGTCATCATATTAAAAAGAATTAAAAAGTGACAGATATATCTAGGTATCTGTTTTCATTTTTTTATGAATTTCAAAACATTCAATTGAGAAATTCATAGAAACATCTCATCAATGACATCAAATTCTAGACCATTTCATAGATTTTTTGCATAATATTTCTTTCGACTCTGAGCTACCATGATGTTTTGTTTAATTTCTCTCACCTTATCATCCATTTATTCATTTATCTCAGGTTCCAATAACTTTTTTATCCAACTTCATTCCAAGACATTAGATCTCTAAAATTCATTCCATAGAGGGCCTCATAAAGATCCATATGAATTATTGAGTGAAATTTATTATTGTAGGCAAACTCAAAATAAGGAAGGTGTTGATTCCGACCACCTTTGAAATAAAAATAATAGGATATCAACATATCCTCTACGGTTTGAATTGTTCTTAAAAAATGCCTATCTTTACAAGGATAATACATAGCGGTCAAATATAGTATGTATGGAACACATGCACGATTGATTATACATATCAGTTTATTATGATGAATGTTAAAAATAGGAACATTTCTAACCATATTTATCAAATATAAATATTCCATTTGGTCCCCATTAGTATTCATAGGGATTAAGTGGTTGAACATTCAACTCAGAAATATAAGTTTTTTACTCTCATTTCAGGATTTATAGATCCATCCTTTGAAAATATATAAATATTTGATCTTTTGTAATCTTCATCATGGATAAGCCCCCATGAACCATTCAAGTCAAAACATCAGCCACCTTTTTCACTTTTATAGGGTGGTAATATATAGAGTAGTTATAATCATTAATAATATCTAACCATGCTATGTGGAATATATTCAACTTATTCAGTGTGAATATATAATTTATTCGTTTAGGATCATTAAACATATAACACCATTCACCCTAACGATATAGCCTTCATATATCTAATTTCAAATTTACCATAGCTAACTCCAAATCATGAGTTGTATAATTTTTTCCAACAAAAATTAATTTTCAAGAGGAATAAGCTATAACCATGTTATTATACCTAATAACACTATCAAATCCCTACACAGATACATCAATATCGATAGAAAACACCTCTCCACTATAAGGTAATGTAAGAAAAAGTTCCCTAACATAACTTTTCATTAGTTCCATGAAATTTTACTCACATTCATCTTTCATGAGGAACATGGATCCCTTCAGAGTTAACATGATTATATTACTTGATATTCATGGTAAATCCACCACAAACCACAAATAATTTTCAGAAAAACCAAGAAAACTATAGATGTTAGTCACTGTTGTTGGTTTGATCCAACGTTCAATATCCCCCAACATTGATGAATCTACCAATATAGTCTATCTTAAAAATATATGTCCTAAAATGAAAATTGTTTATCCAAAATTAACACTTTAAAAATTTTTAATATAGTTTCTCCTTCTTTATTTTCATTAGAAAAATTATTAACTGGTCTTCATTACATTCATTTTTATATGAATAGATAAGAATATAAACTATAAAGACAACCAAAAAATGATAAAGGTAATATATAAAGACACTATTCATTAAATATATAAAGGTTGTGGGTGCATTTTTATAACATAATGGGATTAGAGTATATTCATACGGTTCATTCTATGTCTAGATTTGTTTTCTTGGGTATATCCTCCTTCTTAACCCTCAATTGATGACATCCACAATAAATATTAATCATTGAAAATCATTGAGCTCTATAAAAATGATAAAAAATATACTAAATATAGGGAATATGATACAAATTCTTAATATTTATCTTTTCCAGCTTCTAATAATATATGAAAATTCATATTGATCCCTCATAATTTTTAAAAAAAAGAATAGGATCACCCAAAGGTGACACTTATTGACCAATGAATCCCTTTTCCTGATTTCCCTGGTCTTGGTTCTTTAATTCCTGTAACTCACTTGGGGACATTCTATAAAGAGTCCATGAAATTGGTATGGCACTAGGTAAGGGTTATATAGACAACTCAACACCACATTTTGTGTGAAGGCTAGAAAACTCTTCATAAAAGGAATCAATAAAATCCCTCACAATAGGAATATCATTAATGTCAAGTTTCTCCCCAACCATTTGAGATAAAATACCCTTTTGAATGGGAACTAATAGTTATAAAATTTATGTGATCCCCATTGGAAGTTTTTACATATCATCAAATTGATAAAAATCATAGGTTGGTTTGAAATATCCAATATATCATCCCTTACCTTGTAATTTATGTGGTTTTTATGTATAGAATGATAGTACATTCCCATAATAACATCAAATTCAACCAAACGAATAATGAAAATATTTTAGAGAACCATATTCTCACCAATGTCAACCAGGGAGGAATCATAGACCTGAGATGAAATCATGGTACCATTAAGGGTTTTGAATTCTAATTATACAACTAATTGTTTTGATTGAATATTAATACCCTGATAAAATAATTCAGATATGAAATATTTAGTAGGCATATTTTTAAATAATATATTATTTTTTATAGCGTGGATGATTATTATACATTTCAATATGTCATTTTTGTGCCCCATATCTTAAGTAGTTATCACATGATATTTTTTCCTTGTACTTTATCTTAAGAGTCTGCTGTAATTGATCATCGTCATTAACTATTGTGTTATGGGAAATGTTATTATAATGTAAAAACCCCTTGTTTTTGAAACACTAGAGTGTGTGTGGTGAATTCTATGGAGCTTTATCATTATTAATTTTTCTAGTTATCTTCTTCATATTAGGTTTGAATGACCTGAGAACAGTCTAAGAGGGGAGGGGTGAATCAGCGTGTCAACTTTTTCTTCAAAAGGGTAAGAACATGTTCCTAGATTTGTTGGAACAAATTAATCCTAACTTATGGGAATGTTCAAAAAAAAACCACATGCAAATAAATCACACAATAATTTTACTTGGTTCACAGCTAAGGGCTTGTCCAATGAGCATACATCGACAGTGTGTCAGTCTTAACTATGTACACTAATATTCACTAGTTTTGGAATAAAAGATTTTAGACATAGCCACTCTATTCTAGGAACACTACCTTTATATGATTTTAGGGAAAACAAAATTCATCTCTCAGAACACTTCCATGGAACCTCCATAGACCATTGATTTGATAGAATTATAACTAAGTTTATTGAAATGAAGGTAACTTCAATGGATTATCAATAAATCTTTTTCAATTTATATCTTGATAATCTACTTTGAATTTATACCTGAGATGATACACTCTGAAAAAAATGATTAATGAATAACATATTTTAAAAAAATGTCATTCCCAGACCTCCTTTGCAAAACTCAACCCTTCGTGAAGCTCATTAACTTTGTAGAAAAAACATTCTTTGCAATGATTTCTAGGTAAAAAAGGAATAACCCATCACCACGAATCATCCTTTACACATACTCATTTACATCACTCAAGACAAAACTATTCTTTTCATGATACTAAAGCTTGTATAGAAACCCAGATTCATGGATCCAAACTAGCTTCACAAAATTATACTAATTTCATATTTTACTTGGATAAATTTGTGAAAAATGATGTTGGGTAGCCTTATATTTATAGTCTTAGCCATTCTTGTTGCTCTATTTCATCCAACACGTTTTTTAGATCCTTTAAAAACATCCTCTCGGTGATCCTCCATTTGTGATAATTTCTTCTTTAAACATTTTCCTCAATGATTATTTCCAAACTTTGAACTTAAAGGAAATATCATCTTCTTCTCTCCATGGTTATTCTATTTTCCTATGATGTCCGTTTTTATTTTATTTCCAAAAACATGTGATTGATATGTAACTCCAACCAATATTTCCTCATTATTAGCACATCAAACAATCTTTTTATAGCTATGTAAGACTTTTATGGGTGACACCCTTTAAAGATACATGGTTTTAAGGTACATTAGAATCAATAAACCTTAATTTTTGGTTGGACGATAATACCATAAGATCACCTTGAATTTCTACAAAAAAATTTCACATATGTACCAAACAATTCATCATACTATTTATTTAGATCATGGAAATAATTAACCATCTTCTTATAAATAATACAAGAAAATCCCATATTGAAAAAAAGTCCTCGAACTCATTACAATAAATGGGGTAAATTTAATTATATTTCAATAAATACTTGATAAGATTCCACCATTGATCTGTTTCACTATACAAATGGTAGGAATCCAAATTAACATTTTTCTAGTCTAAACACTGTATAATGGGAAAACAAATTCAATGGTGTCGATTCATTTTTTAGAAACTCGTGGATTAGAATACCCACTGATAATATATGTATGTTACTTCCTGATGTAATCAATATAATGTTTTACCCCAAGTTGTTTTAATGTTTAGGATGATTCATAACTTGATAAAGGTGTGTGATTATCATAATGAGATTTTACATTCCAACTCCTACAAAAATTTGATGCTCATTAGTAAAATAATGTCAGTGTCTATTGTACTCAACATTAAATAGGTTCCTTTGGGTTCCATAAATTGACTAAAACTAAATATCATAGTCTGAGAAACAATAATAATGATGGAGAACCAAATAATAATGAAAAATAACTTTTATGATTTATAGATCATGAAAAATTATTTAATATATGACACATTATGTTTATCTAAGGTCATTCATAGTCATCCTCTATTTAAATACTTTATAATTCTTCATAAAGAGTTTGTGAATATATAAATGTATTCCATTGGTGTGTCAATCTAGGGGTACAATAAGGCCTATTTTCCTAAACTTTGTGATGATCTATTCTAGCTCAATGTTCCATTTTCAGATGTATTACTTCAAAGTACCTTTTTACTAGATCCACATCGCCTTGTAGTATCCATAAAGGGACGTCATTTCATTAAAACCAATATCTATATAATTTACAAAAATTTTAGGACATTTTACTATACATTAACTCACTATAAAATTATTCTTAGATATGTCCTTAGGGATTTCACTATATTTTTCTCTTCCTAATTTCCATATATTAACAAAAATGATCCTTTTATACCAACTATAGAGACCCAATATTATTAAACATAGATACTGCATCATTTTTTGTGAATATACATTATACTAAACAAACACATGCTTGAGGACTATAATAGTTTAGTATATTTGGAAACATTTATATTTATATAGCTAAACTATACCATCTCCCTCTATTATCCTCATAAATTTAACCATTATTAGGCATATCATAAGTTATAAATTTCTTAATAACCTGTGGAATGGAAACATATGAAAGGTTGAGATCAGATGATCAGTATAGGTAAACGATGGAGATGCATAATAAAAACATGAACATAAGCATATGAGTACATGAGAGAAACATTTGAGAACCATACCCTGCATATCAAAGATCATAATCTTCATTCATGGAATAAGTATTGGAAATTTATTAGACATGAATCATAAGGGAATCAAAAAACGTTTCCACAATGTAATAATAGTTGAATGAGTCATAAAATTGTGGAATACACATAAATATAGAAATTATTATGTCACAAATACCATCCAAGTCATTCATAACAAGTTAGGTATGGGCTAACCAACCATGTACCAACATCAGGAATGGGATGATCTATCATATACACTATTTTAGGATAGATTTAACCTCCCATGTACCTTTTAGGATCATATAATATTAATCATTAATCAATTCAGTGGGTCGAGATCTATTTACCAACCTTCACATAATGAAAACCATACACATGTGTTCTATGATATCATAAAACATTCATCATATCATAATATTTGGAATGGAATGGGTTTCATAAAACATTCACCCCATTAGAATCTATGGACAAGAGGAAAGTTTCATAATCATTTCATCCTTTCCTCATAGAATAACCCATGGATAAAGTAAGGGTCTTCATAATAAATTCATTGTGGTATAATTGGTGGAAGATAAATTGGTTTCATAGATATCTTTTCACAATGAACATACACAATTCGATGAAATAATGAGAATGGTATCCTTGGATAATTAACTAGGATTGTATAAGTAAAATAAAATTATTTAATCATTGATGGTAAATTATTTTAAAATATGACTTGGAAAATTTCTTTGAATAATAATATCATTTTTCAAATAACTTTTCAAAACAAATTTTTTTTGGAAATCCTATTCATTTAAAATAAACAGGAAAATTTATAAAGGAGCATTTGAAAATAATTTAAAAAAATTAAGGAGGAGAATAACATTTCCACTTTAATTTTTTTTTTAAATATTAAAAAATTTGAATACATTTTTATAAAACATGGTTTAGGAAGCAAAAAGGTTTCAGAATAAAAATTCGATTCTTTATAAAAATATTCTTTTTAAACTCTTTAGTGTTTAATGAGAGGATAATAGAGGTAATACATGTATTCTAATTATAAAAACTATAGGATAAAAAAATTAATGGTGTTCTTGAGAGATTGATCATAATATTCTTTATTTGACACATAATCATAAACAAGACTGAGAAACAATGAGATTGTAACACAAAATATTTACTAATTTTGTAACCATGAAACATAATACCCAGGATAATATAAATAAGATGGTTCATAAAATATTATGAGGAAAACTAAATTACTAATATTAAATATTATATGGTTTATATATACAACTCACAAAATAATATAGGTTCATAACATAACAGATATCTCAAATAAGTCAAATTTAGACAAAAATACCTTACCTTAAGTATTTCTATTATACCCATTCAAACCTCATGTATAATAAATTTTAGATTAGTATATATCTATAAAAAAAATATTTATATACATCATAACATATAAAATGTTCTTATGACATTTTATTACATGTTCATTGATGATTCCATGTTAAAGTAAGATTTCGGGTAACAATAACCTTATTTTTCATAAATGTTTTGGCTATTAATTTTTTGTCATGTTAATTTGATCATAGTTATATAATATCAAAAATTTATCCATGATATAAAAATTATATATATTACTTACAAGTTTATTTATAGTACTCTATAAAATATAGAGATAGAAAATGAAATTCATCATTCATTTTTATGGTAGGTCGTACGTATGCATGAACATTATTTAAATTTTATAGATATATGACAAGAAATATAGGTAAATAAAATATTATAATTAAATAATCATTTTCAAGCCATATATATCACATATATTCATTAAAACCATTCTTATTACCTTCCATGTAATGCGTGAATGAATCACATCGCTTCGTGAGGTGGTAATCCACCGTACACAAGTGTGACGTTATTTTGTTCCAAATAAAAGGAAAAAATTATGGTAAGTGTGATATAATAATTAAATAATAATAATAATATAATAAATATTTCTTATAAACAATAAAAACATCATTATGTCCATCCCTGATAGGTGGTAATGAAAAAATGAATGATATAGGTTTGTGAGGTTGCAATCCATCCTAAACACGAATGATTATTTTGTAACCCATTTTATGGATGTGGAGATGATTATAGGTCATACCATTGAAATAACTATATATTAGGTTTTTTAATATTTAATGGTCATCATTTAATCATGTTATAAAAATATTTTAATGAGGTGGAGGAAGAAATAAATCAAAAATGCTCATTGATGAACGTTACCTCTACTTTGGGTATCCTCCTTATGTTTACAACAAAATAGATTCTAAGATGAATTTATGTAAAAAATAAGGCTTATAAGATGAGGTGACATAAGTCAAAAAGTTATTTGGGTAGTTATTGGAAGATATAAAAGGGTTTTATGGTGTGAAGAGTAGATGATAAAGGGTGTCCCTAAATAAGAGAGGTGAGGGAACACTTGTAATCTTTTAAAATAAATAATTCCACCCAAATTTTTTTCATGTAAAAAGGCTTCAATAAGGAACCATTATCAAAACTAAAAAAGATAAGGTCAAAATATTTCCATCCAATGGGATTTTGACAAGATTTGGATTATTTTTAACCCTCATATTTTATGATTAAACTCTATAGTAAACCCATTTTTAACTTAACCGTGGTAATAATTCTAAAAAAATTTACTATTAATTTTTGTCTATTAATAAGTTTAACTTATAAGAAAATTTAATTTATTTAGATTAAAAATATGGGATTTATTTTTCCAAATTCCATTCACATTAGTGGAAAATGTTTATTTTAAATTAATCATGTAGACATGATGAGAAACTGGAGTTTTAAAGAGAAAATGTTCCAATGTTTTCAACATTTTTATATTGAAATTCAATATAGAATTGATTCAAATAAACTAAATTTGATTAATATATTTATAACTGAATATATATTACTTTAAAAACAATTTAAAAAAATATATTTACTATATAAATAAATTAATCAAAAAGGTAGTTTTCAATTAAAATTTAGTAATTTTCAATACTCATTGAAAAATTAAACTTTTCATAAAATCTTAAATATTTACCATAATAAAATTTCGACATGATGATTTTAAAAAATATTTTTATTTTATAAAATTAATTTTCAAAATTTGATTAAAATTAATTTTATTAATTTTCTCAAAAATATATATAAAATGATTTTATTTAGAAAATATTATTTTGTAAACAAATAAATACATTAACAAAAATTATGTAACTTTTGTTATTAATACATTTCCTTTATATTAAATCATTACAATTGATATTTAAAAGGTATTTATTTATATGATATCACAAACTTTAATGTCTATGCTATAAAAATCATGTTTAAATAAATTCACTAACTATATATTATGGTTATGATAAAAATCTATGTTGTGTGTAACATAAGATAACGGAGTGTTTCATGTATCACAATATTAACTTGTTGTTGTATGTAATAAAACCAACAAATTAAATTTAATCTATTCAATAACCCACTTAAATAAGGATTATTTTTCCTCATAAAGGACTAAATAGAATATTGTTCCCTCCTTTGTTCGTTTGTAAGTTTAACATGATTCTTATCTTGAGAATATAATGCGAGAATAATAATGAAACTTTTCATTCCAAAACCCATGAAGTTACGATGATTAGAAAGAAAATCATTTCATTTTTTAGGATCACTATGAATTAAAATTGTTCATTTAGCATCAAATTATTGACTAAAAAATCATACTGTAAGAAATAATAATTCATATGGGGAACAAAATAATCATTAATAATTACTTATAGTATAACTAAATAATGAAACATTATTTAATATATGAAACCTTAGGTTTATCCTAGGACATCCATACTGATTATTTACATAAATCCTTAATTATGGTTCATAAATAGTTTTTGAATTTCTCGATGGTATCCCCATGGAGTTTCAATCCATGTGTGCAGTAAGTCCCATAGTTATGCAACATGTGAAAATCAAGTCTATCTCAATGAACCCTTTTTGGATTTTTTACTGATAGGTACACATGTTCAAAAGAAATGTCCATGTTTAGTATATATAAAGGTATTTTATTTCTTGTAATACACTCTCAACATCCTTTACAAAAAATTTGGGACATTTTCATATGCATTGTGTCTTCCTTTGAATTATCCTTAGTCATGTCCGTTGGTATATTACAATGGTTTTTTCTTTAGTGATTCCAAAGGTCGAATAAACCTATACTATGATAGAAACTATAATGACACACTCTTATCATACATTTATATAACATCATTTTTATGAATATTAATTACATCACACAAAAACATTCCATTGTACTGTAACATTTTAGCACATTTAGAAACATGGAAACACAAACAACTGGTCCACTAGTAAAGTAAAACATCTTTCAAAATGATTTTAATTACTAAAACCCTTCTTAGACATGTCATATGTAATACATTTATTATTTTTCTAAGTAACGGAACAAAATAAAGAGTGGGATCATATGATTAGTAATGGTAATCAAGGGAGATACATAATCATAACATAAACATAAGGGTGTGAGTAAAAGATAATTACATTTGAAAACCGTACCCTTCATATCAAATACAATAATCATAAGTCATGGAATAATTATTAGGAATTAATAATAAATAAATCAAAATGGAATAAAATATCATGAACCATGATGGAATAAAAATAAAATAAAACATAAAATTTTGGCACACACATAAGCTTATAAAATGAAATGTTAAGGCTACCCACTAATATATTCATAAAATGTTAGGCTTTGGCTAAAAACCTATGTACTAAATTCAAACATCAAATGAAATCCCATATACCATCTTTATATATTTTTATAACCTCTTTTGTACCCTTTGATATCATATAATATAGATCATTAACCAATTAATTGGAGGGAATTATATTCCCAACCTGTCACATAATTATAATCATACACATGTGTGTTATAATATCCTAAAACAATCATCATATCATAACCCATAAAATGAAATCGGTTTCATAAAAATTTAATCTCATTATAACTTGTTTAAAATATACTATATTCATAATAATTTCATTATTTCCAAAAAGCACAACCCATTGAGAAATAATTTCTTTTTATAATAATTTTATTATGGTATAACATGAGGAAGAGAAACGGTTTTCATAAATATATTTTCCTCATAAACATAAACCATTCATAGAATTAATAAAAATGGTACCCTTGTAAAATAATCCCAAAAAATCATAATTAACATCAAAAGATTCCATATTATATGGTAAATGATTCTTAATGTTCACATGGTACATTTATTTATGGGAAAATAACTATATTTAAAATCTCAGATTTTAAAACCTAAAATATTTTAAAAATCCTTTTCTATGACAATAATCCTGAAAAAATATAAAGGAAGAATTAAAAATAATTTAAGATAATTCTTAATTAAAATATCTTTTACACTTTAACAAAACTACTTAAAACATCACACATTTTGAAAATATTATTAGAAAACATGGATATGGATGAAAAAGGGTTTTCAACTGAAAAGATTATTTTTCAAAAAAATGTTATTTTTTAAATATTGAGTATATAAATAGAGGAGAATAATTAGAAAAAGTTCATTCTCAAGAAATAAACAAATGAGAATAAAATTTATGAGTTTATTAAAATAGGGAACATAATATTAAATACTCAAAAACATAATCATAAACAATCTCATTAAATGATGAAATTGTAACATAAAATATTTACAACATTGATAACCTCCAAACAAAATCCCCATGATGGAAAAATATAAAATGGAATTTAAAATATCATTATTTTAATTACTTTCATGATATTACCTGTAAAATGGTTTGTACATACACCCTAGGAAAGTATATATGTGCATAACATAATGTACATCTCAATGAAGTAAAAATGAGTCAAAAGTACCTAACCTTAAGCATTAAGTGCCATAACACACTTTAAAAAAACCAATATAATAAATAAATTTTTTTATATATATATTAAAGAATAATTTAAATATATATCAAACCATGTATTATTTCTTTATAACTTATTATCACCAACTTATTAACAATTCCACATTGAACTTATGTTTTGGGTAATAACCACTTTGATTTTCATATGTGTTTTCATTTGTTTTTTTGGTCATACTCTTTTGATAAGGGTTAAATAATCTCTATAATAACATCCATGATAAAAATAACATATATATTCATTATATATGTATTTATAGTATTCTATAAATGATAGAGATGTAAAATCAAATACAATATTCATGGAGATGACAGGTTATACATATGTGTGAATGGTGTTTCCTTATTCTCAAAATATTGAATTAAATAATTATAAATGAAATATTTTCATTAGATAATAATTTATATGTCATATTTATCACATATTTTAATCAACACCATCCTTATTTCCTTTCATTTAAAGTGTGAAATAATCACGTTGCTTCGTGAGGCAGTAGTCTGTTATTCACATGATTAACCTTATCATATTCCCAGAAAATGGAATGTATTAAGGTTTGTATGATATAATAATTCTAGAAGAATAATAATATCAAAAATTTCTTATATATACAATAAATATATCAAAAAATTTATTATTTAAAGGTGATTATGGAAAAATTAATTACTTCGGTTCATAGGGCAGTAGTCAACCGTACACACGAAGGATGATTTCATAACACATTTGATATATTTTTAAATGATTTTAGGTCATTACCTTAATATAAAAACATATATATATATTTAAGATACTTCAGTTATTAAATCATCATATTATAATAATGATTTATGGTGCTGGAGGGAGAAATAAACCAAAAACACTCATTGATGATTGTTACCACTTTGTCGAGTATCCTCTTAAGGTTTTCAAAATATTTCATCCTAGGATAAATTTATATAAAAAATTAAACTTATATAATGAGATAATGGATTTTGACAAGTGATTTATAAAGGTAATTGATGAACCAAATTGGTTTTCATGTTTGAATAGTATTGGAGAAGGGTGTCATTTTTATAAGTGATGTGAGTGGCACACTTATAATATTTTGAAAGATAGAATTTCATCCATATTTGTTTCATCTCACAAGGCTCCAACAATAAACCATTCTTGCTCCTAGTATATATAATTTCTAAATATTTCCATAAAATTGGGTTTGGAAATCTTTTTGGTGAATTAGAACCTTATAATTTTTAATCCCCCACCCCAGGTAAACCTACCACTACCTTAACCCCAGTAAATAATTTTTAATTTTTTTACTGTTTATTTTGGAAAACAATTAATTTAAACATGTTACATAATATAAATTATTCTGATTTAGATTTTTCTTACATTTTTTCAAGTTCCACTCATAGAATTGGGAATTTTTTATTTAAAATCAATCTCATATATGTGGTATGAATGAAATTTTTAATGAGAAAATTTTCTAAACTAAAAAAAATTTATGTTGAAAATAAATATTAAATTTAATCCAATGAATTAAATTGGATTAATTGATGTATAATTAAATTAATTTTAATTTTAATCCTTAAAATATAATATAAATTTTTAGGTAAATTAAATGAATAGGAAATTTTCTATAAAAATCTGTATTTTCTACTATTCATAAAAAAAAGAAAATTTTCAAAAAAGATACTAAAAATTAACCTAAAATATTTTTTATATGAGGATTTAAAAATTGAGATTATTTTATAAAATTGATTTTTTAAAAGACTGAAAAATAATTTTGTTTTTTAATTTTCTAAAAAATATATGAAAATCATTTTTTGAGAAAATTTTGTTTTTGAAACATAAAAATACTTTACCAAAAATTATGTAATTTTTTATAAATATTTATTATTTACATAAAAAAATTATAATTTATGTTTAAAAAATAATTATTATTGTTCATATTTGTATGTTTAATATCTTGGTTATAATTAACCCATTTAAATATCAATATTAATAATATATCATGGTTTTATTAAAACAAAGTGTTGGGTGTAACATAAGCTAATATAGTGTTGTTTTTTATAAGAATAACGTGGTGTTATGTGTAACAAATGCTATCAATTTTTTTTATTTATTTGAAGAAAAAAATTCCCAAAAACTCATGGTATTACAGTAATAATTTGTTCCTCTCCTGTATGGACCTTCTTCATCAGTGTCATACATCTACCGCAACATGTCATTAAATTATGTGAGGAATGATTTTTAGTCCATTGAGATATATAGAGACACTGAGATCCCATATCCTTGGCCCCTCTCAGTCTTTGATCTAGTTTAGTACCACCATCCTTGAGAATGTGTTCAAATATCTCATCGATATATCTCTTCTATGTGGTCAAATTTGTGGTGACATAAAACATGTATTATCAAATGATACATGAATAATTTTTTAATTAAGATCAACAATTAAAGTCTTCCTCTATTTTTATCCACCAATATCTTTTAAATCTAAATATGCTCCCCTAAAATCAATGTTTCCTGGCCAAACTAGCTCACCTACTAGCTGGGGTACACACCTCGAAGGACTTATTATGATAAGTGAAAATTCTAATGTTTTGAACATGCTTGATGTTCAATATGATATTTTTTCACCCCATCCTTGATTGACATGGTTGTGGAACCTGGGTTTAGAACAAGTTCAATATTAGTTTCTAACACATTGGTCCCCCATTTTGTGGTTAAAATCTCAAAAGTGTAATTTACATCTTCTATAACACCCCTTATTCTGGATTAATTTTAACACCCTTATTGTTACTTTTCGATTTATTCACACAAGTTGACCAAGAAATTCTATACTTTTTAGACTCACTCAACTCAAATTATCTTCACCCTTTTTGTTCAAGCTCATAATGATGAAGAGTCTCCTCACCATCCCTTTTTTCCCACACTAATGTTTAGTTTCATCGAATTTGTAACCTCAGTATCCCTCCCACGCACATGGCCAAGATACACCACGAATCCTAAGGATCTAATCATAAAAACCCTAAATTATGTGAATTTCATTCTAGAGATGTTTTGGGGAAGTTAGGAATCATTATCCCTCTATTCAAATCATGTTTTCACACTTTGTCCCCACACAAATACTTTGTGAACAACAATACTTGGGTAAATCATCATGACCATAAACTACGTACAACGACCTATTCATTCAACTATAAAACATGTTCCCCTCTATCCATGAGACTCTAATTCAAGTAATGATCTTTTCTATCCCCACAAGGTCATTAACCCTAATGATGGGTATGATCCTCTATATCTAAATAGGTTTTCTCACTCCCTATTGTCTATAATCTACAACCTTAAACATGCATCTCCAATCCAAGAAAAACAAAATTAAACAATCTGTAACAAATTTCAAGGATATTAATGAGGTATGAGGCCACTTTAGACAACTATTCATGTCTATTTTGAAGTATATAGAACCACAATAATCCTTCTATAGAACACCATTTTATGCAATATCTAGGACTATAAACCATCAGTAGCCTTCTTGTTCAAAAATCAGGCACACATTTCCTTAGATATGTTTGTTTGGTATGAGGAATCCTAGTCCCTCCATTCATATTAGGTTTTCACTCTTCTCTATACCACAAAAAATAGTCCCCTATTTGGTCCAGGATATATGTAGTTAAACTAATAGACGCCAATGCACTATTCCCAATGGATGAATACATTCCCCTGAATAAACCTATATTTGTACATTCTCTTTACTTTTCCCCTCCTCCTATGTTATTTTATCTATACCCTTGGTCCTATATTAACCAAGGTTGTCTCCCACATCATGGTTCAATGATATTATATGGAAAAAATCTTTCCTTTAGATGTTAAATTTTATGAAATCTCATCCTTATTGTACAATGTTAAACTACATGTCCAATATCCTTTCGATAATATGTTAAAATACATGGTACAAGTCCCTAACCCATATTGTAAAATAGAGTGATTCTTTGACCCTCTCCTGATAGGAACTCCCTTTGGAACCAGTCTCCAAACACACGCCCTTACAAAACTACTTATGAAGTTATTCCCATTTAATGGTATACATAGAGACATATGAATACCATATCTTGGGTCAATGGTATACACATTAATACTAGGGCCTTCTACATGAGAGATATGTTGAATCTCACACCCTAATTCACACATTCATTGTGTTTGAGGGTACATTGGCCTTGCTCCGAAACCATTAAGCTCACCTCAAACATACCCTCAAGTTTACCTTCACACATAAACTCATCCATGACTTGGATCATTGTCATCCTTAAAATCCAAATGGGCTCCCCTAAAGGAGAATGTGTCTTGCTAAACTATCTTACCTCCATTCTAGGTATACTCCTCTAATGTCTTTTTAAAATAGTTTATTTTTCTTGCATTTTGGATATGCTATGTGGTCAATCCATTATTTTTTTACCCCATCATTGACCAGTGCATCCATTGTTCATGTGTTTGGAATTTTATAAACAAAACTTAACCACACAATAGTTAATACTTATTGTGATTTAGATATTGGAAATCATGATTTACTTCCCTTCCTCTTTCTTTTTTTATTGGAGTTTTTAACACTCATGGTTTAACCACTCTATGAACTCATGAATGCACATTAGGTAGTTCAATGTCCGTGGGACCATCCCAAAAAGGCTTCTCTATATTCCCCTTAAATTTTCTACCACGTGAAATGGGAGACTCCTCACAAACACTTATTTCTTACACTAAGCATAGCTCATGTGGGTTTAAGATTCTTGGAAGGGTTACACAAACCTTTTTAGAGATGTAAAAATATTACAAGGTGAGACTTATTAGTTATATACATAATTCTCCTCAAATCCTTTTATTATTTTCTAAAATAGTCACTTTATGGCGAAGTGAGAACCTTACAAAAAACTAAAAAACAATTTCAAACAACACACACATAAAATAGCATTCACCACACACCTAATTCCAAAAATCCACATTCCCAATTAAATTTCAAATTCAAAAATAGGAATCCCATTCAAAGCGTGCCACCCAAGAAAACCACCATCAAGGAAGACATAACCATATCACCACTCGTCGGCCTAACATCACAACATTGTCATCACCTTCATGTCGTCACGTCACCATTGTCATCGACTTGTTTGTCTTCACCGCTGGCCTCATCCGAAGTACACCACCTACACCAAAATCTGATCCACCACCGCCATCGACGTCGCCGATCATACACCTCAACATAACATCACCACTACTTCATAAAAATCTCCACTACTTTATAAAAAAATCATCATAGCTTCATAAAATTCACCATTTCTTCCTCAAAAAATCACCACTTGAGATCTTCAAGATTGAAAACCCTCGATAACTAGAATCAAACAAATGAGAACACCCAAGATGAAATGAGAAGCCAAAAAGATTCAAATTTTCGACTCCCAAAGGAGCATAAACAACCATCACTAATCAACCCAAAATGAGACTCCAAAATGTAATAATGAAAACAAAAAACAACCTAGCTTCAAATATTCCCATAGGGCCATCAATGTGAACTGTCACACAACACAAACAAAAGAATTTGAAACCAAAACTATTGAAAAATAAAATATAAATTACTGAAATTCCTAAAGGAGGTCCCATTGTGGACAAATCTCGTTGACTCCAACAGAACACTCAAAAGGACGCAGAAAACTACCCTGCGCACCAACCAGTGATGAGACAACAGCCCTCAACAGTTGAAGCTCAGTCGTGGGTCACCATGCCTTCATAGAAACCTTATCCAGCTATGATGATTAGATAGAGGAACCTGGAAGCAATGAAAAGATGCTTCTGATCCCAAGAAGAACACTGCAAAAGATATTTTCCACCACATCTCACTGATCGCAAGGAGGAGCACCACATCATCCCAAGGTGAAGAAGGCAACGAAGACAATGGGGGAGACCTAGCATGCAAGGCCTATTATAGGCTTGTGATTCTAGTTCTCACTATGAATCATTCCTTTAATTTTTCCAATTTTTCGTCAAGATGCATATTTGGATCGAGGCCTCCTGGGACCTCCTCTCACATTGGGTTCCATACCTCATGAACCCCTCCAAAATTACACTTTTTAGTCTATACCCCAAGACCTTAAAATAGAAGGATATACAATTTGGTCTAATCATTATAATAATAAGGTGGAAAACATTGTTCTTCTTTTTCCAAAGTTGACATATGGTTGGTGTTTCCTTCAATGCTTCATAGAATAATTTTCCCTTTTATTGCTTCCTCAATCAAGTAGTATTCCCCTTTTTGTGCTGATCACATTCCACAACACCTATTAAAACAATTACTAGATTGATTTCTTATTCGATATGATAAATATTAATTCCTTGACCCCCATTTTTTAGACCACACACAAACCCACTCATCACTCAATCCAAGTTTTGAAAACCCTCATTCTTCTTCATTTCGTAATTCCTCTTTTCATACTAAGGTGGGGTCTTTTATAGATAGAGGTGGTACAAGAATTATGACCTTAAAATGTATACACCCATCCAAGTGAAAAAATGTATGGTACTATACCTCCCATTTTCCCTCTATTCATTTATGTCTCATAACACATTTCAAGCCACACATGCTCCCCATTGATAGTTTTTGTCTGATTGGCATGAACTTAAACTACTCATTATAAAATGAACAAATACCCATAAATTTGAGAGAAAAAATAGAATCCTAATAAAAATTCAATTTTTTCCCACAAAGCCTCTCAATAGAATTGGTAAAAACTAAAGGCGAAAATAAGAAAATTTAATGCAATCCATTTCACACTTTTCCTCTATACTTGTCCACATTCCATGATTAAATCTAATTTTTTTACCTCTTTTGATAAGACCTTTTCCCCCATTGGTGATGTTCACCTACAACAACCCTTGAGTTCCATGGCCATCATTAGTCAACCAAGATGATTCTCCCCTTGGGAGGTAGTTTTCTCATATCCCTTGAGTGATTGAATTCACAAAGTGTTAAACTACACTCTAATATTTCATTAGTTCTCTCCCATGATTTTCATCCACTTTTGTTTTAATACCCACTAAATTAAACATACTAATGGGATCACCTAGTGGTGAAGGTTCTTAGGTAAATTAGATCACCACATATCCTGGGAACACAACTCAAAGGACTTACAATGAAAATTTGATGAGATCTTTTTGTCAAACATGGTCTGCATTTAATCGTTATTTGTATATCACTAATATTAGTAGTACGGTAATGAAAAATAAATTATAAAAAAGGTTGGTATTCTTCCTCACTCAGTCTAACATTCCTCATTGTATTCAAGGTCCTGAACCTTTCAACTCCGTCATAGGATCTACTTTCTTTGGTGAATCCACATGCTGTTTGTATCCTAGTGTAGAAAATACTTTTATCAGAATGAAAGCATAGAAAAATGAAATACAAGGTTGGAGAAGAAAAATATACTATAAAATAAAGCCTTAAATGAGTCATAGAGTGGGGGGGCGGTTTATTGTTGAGTGCGCTCGAGGGTAGATATCAAAAAATATTTACTTGTCTTATGATCCACCAGCTTCGTACGGAAATCTTCAGCCACCACACTAGAAAATAGATAGAGCATTAAGGAGAATGAAATAGGGTATCTCATTGATGAAATTTTTGAATTAGCAAGCAGATTAGTGACTATAGGATTATTCTCATTTACATAACACCCTTCCTCATCTATAAATAGAAAACCATGTTTTTACGAAGAGATAAAAAATTAATATCTGAGATTAAAGGAGAGAGATGATTGTGAGTTTCCATCTGGATCAAGGGTAGTTGAGCATCCACTTCAACCATAGGCATTTTTTTTGATAATAGAAGGTTTTTATACCTTGACCACCACATTTGAGGGGGGAGTAGTATTCTCCCCTTCTAGGTTTTGGGAAATTATGTCATCCCCCGTATATTCACTATCAATTTGTCAGTACCATATAATAGAAAAACCATTAAAAATCAATGGAAATGACTCATTAAACCTAAAATCATTAAAATAGGTTTTGGTCTAAAATGTGTAGGGACTTAATACATAAGTGGTATTGTCCTCTTCCTTAGGAGATTAAAGATAAGCATCACTCCCCCTAAAATCTTACTCAGCTAGTCATTCCACTCATGCTACATCTCCGACTAATACACCCTCTCTGATGTCATCTATATAAGGAATGTCAAGTAACATCCACAACTAACACTTTAGGGCATAATCTATGTCACGTGAGTGGATAACACTCTCTAACTCTTGCATATAGAACAAAACCTCCACATATAGAGATGGGAGTGTTGGAATGGACTATATTGGAATGAAAATTTTCATCCAAATGTATTACAATTCATGCCACTCAAGTATATTTGGGTTGTCAAAAAATCTCATGTTGAGACTAGGAATCATGGAAGACCACATATTTAGGTACCTCCATCACATAGACCAGGTGATTCCTCTATACTTCAATGGTCATTCATAGAACCACTCTAGAGGATTCACCCTAATCCATATGTCATTTTACTTGGATTATTTTTTCAATTCCCCCCCAGGATATAAAACACATGTGTGGTCATGGGGCATTAGAGTTGTCCCTACTACTCCCTCAGCTGGTCATCCATATTTTTCTTATCATGGCCCCCACCCCCACCCCTTCCAAAGCAAAAATCTTTGTGTATGACTATGGGATACCTTCTTTTAAGTCTTCATAAAAGACTGGATGACTTGAAATTTATATAGTTTACTCTCTCAACTAACTATAAATGTAGTTGTAGGATAACCAAATCGGAGAATCAATTGGTTAGATCTACATCTTGTCAACATTTTACTTCTTGTATAAACATCTTCCATATCTTGTGGATTACCATGGGGTGGAACATGAGGTGTATCCCATTTTACAACTTTTCTAACATCCTCTAAAGACATATGAATTATAGAGTGAAAAAATACAGTTCATGTGTCTTTAAATCCACTTTTCATTACACATATACCACTAGTACCATTCCACAAAAGGACATAAGGTTTGATCGCTACACTATTATCACCATATCTTCATCTCTGATTGTACCTGTTGGGATGGGTAATGGTTTTTAACTTATTTTTTCCAACATCCTTACCCTCATGAGGACTTTAATACTCTCTAGCTTAAGAGGGCGTCTCCAAGTGATATTCAATATTTATGGTTAGAAGATTTTAATGGGGGTGAATGGGGGTTCCATACTCATACCCCCAAATATGTGAAGCCACCCAAATATATAAAAAGTGAAACATTATACAAAATTGAATGATGCTTTTCATTATACAGATGTGGCTCCACACTATGTATATTTTTTCCATCACTAATATTGAATGGTTTATTTGATGCCCCATTTCTAGAATTTTCCTCAAGGATAAGGTGCTCATTTTTTACCCACGTTAGAATAATCTATGGGGAGTGACAATCTATAGAGGGATTTAATGATAAAACCTTCTAAAATGAACATTTGGGTGAGGAAATTTAAATTTTTTCTTTAGAGATTGGACTAGATCACTTACAGAGGCACATAGTTAGAGCTCTCCTTCCAATGTGGTATTTACCTTAGTATTTTTGGGGGGAATCACTTAAAACCACTCATTTGGATTAGTCAAGAATATCTCAAACCATTCATTGAATACGATATCCTTTATCCTGACTGTACTTTTACTTTTCCCCAACACCATGCCCAGTAAAGCCTTTACCAGTGTAGGAAGATACATTTGATCACCCCATAATTTCACTAATTGGAGTAGTTCGTCTTATATACCCCCTATATAGGGATACCAAAAGTGTGGTAGAGTTCCCATAGGATATTACTAACCTCCACATTGTGTAAGAGGAAACAATTGGTCCAAAATACAAACTTTTCTATAGCTTGGACATGATATCTTATTGGTGGTAGATGTGGAACTATGATTTCTACACCACTTCATAAAGCCCAGCCCTTCTCAAATCCTCCTCAAATACATGAAATGGTTGGTAGACAATGTAGACCTATTCACACTCATCCATGAAATTTTCACCCTAGAAAAGATCCCAGTATTTACTTCAACCCTAGATATTATCTACCAATCTCACCATAAAAATGATATCAAATTGTGTGAGGTTTGTCTACAATTTTCTCCTCCTTGTTGATTATAGTCATTTAATTACATATACAATGATCTATAATCAAATCATGGACCATGATTCATTGACTAGAAATATCCATATTCAAAAAATACATTCCCAACGAGCTCTTAGACCTATAGGATATGATCTATTTATTGGTATAAGGGGTTTTAATATTTTCCCTCAATCCGAACTCATACATCATTACCCTTTTGAAGAGTGGGTAATCTCTTTGATCCACTACCAATGGTTTGGATATTGTTTCATGTTCCAAAATGGTTTATAAGCTCTCCATGATCTATTTTTTGACTCAAACCTCTCTCATGAACCCATAAAAAACATAAAAACCCTTAATATTCACGTCAAATGCTTTGAAATTTATTGATTTAAAACTCAAATAAACATCTGAATTCATGAAAAATATTGTTCGAAAAACATTAACCTCAAAAAATTATTTGGGGAAATGAACTCATAGATGTTTCATTCATATATGCTAAATGTATCACAAGAAAAAATGATCTTGGATACCATACTCTCTTGAATATTTTATATTTCATTAAAAGGTAGGATTAGTTGATCTTTGATGGGAATCTTGTGTTCCCACCTAGGATTAAATTTCAATTTTATAGTCTAAGGGTGGGAAGATTTAGTGATCTATGCTTGTTTAATTAGTTTATTTCATCCTTTTGACCACATAATTTAATCTTCCCCTCCCAAGTGAGCCCCTATCATGGAGGAGATTTTTTTGAAACAAAAAAATTAGGCATTATGGGATATATTTGAGGATATCATGGACCACTAAATGGAAAATCATGAGACAACATGCTCAAATTCCACCTAAAAGGATAGATTAATGAAATACACATCATTCAGAAAATATAATTTTAAGTGATTCAGAATGTTGTGAAACGATATATTACATGAACATGGTAATCTTTCGAGAAACATATGTCTGAGCCTCTAAAATCCCTATAAACACCCCATTTAGATTTTATTTAAATGGAAATGACATTGGGAATTCCACCCAAATAATTCATTTTTTGAAACTCAATCCTCTACAAACCAAAAGCATTATGGATTCATATATATAGACATCTTTCAGGAGTGACCATCCATTAGTCCTTTAGATTATAAGATCATGATATAGATATATTTTGAATGATCAAGCATGTTTCAATAGATTCGTACACCTCATTCCCTATAGGGCCCTGTGAGACATCCATATTTCATAGAACCCCTCCCAAAGAAGCCAATACATCGTCCTTAAGTTGGGAATATATGTTTTCAAAGGGACCTAACCTCATGAACCCCACCTTATAAACCCCAAAACCTTTATGAAACTAACATCAGAGGCACCTATATGTGGATTCCATTTATAAGACATTGATTCATAAAAGTAGAGTACTCATGGGACTTGTACCTATCCAAGATAGGTATACTCATGGATCAATAATTCTCACAACTGATTTCATCAACCCTCATTCCCAGGCACTATAAAACCATGCCATATTTTGATTTTTTTCTAAAAAAATTATTCCATTAGATATTTTTAATCACAGAAAACACTGAGTTTAGATATTGTTACATGTCACAGTAAGTTGTGATTGTGTTACATTAAAGTATAGGTTTATCTTGCACTACATGAAACTATGTGTTTAAACAATATATGATATTATTTTAAATTATTATAATTTATATTGATATATTCTATGACTTCCCTCCTATATGTTGAAAAAATTATATTTTCTGTCTAGAGATTCGAAAGGGTGTTATTAATAGGATTAAGTAAATTATAAAATTATATGGTTTACACATGTATATAAAATTAAATATTTATTGACCAATTAATTCTAAATGAAAATAAATACAATTTGAAATAATGGATATCTTTTTTTTGTAAAATATTTTTTATTCCAAAAAACGCATTTTACCTTAATAAATTAAATAAAAAAAATTTCATGAATTATTTAAATGAAAATTATATATTTTATAATCAATAAAATATTTTACAAAAATATTATATGTTTTCTAGTAAAATGATAAAAATAATTCCAATTTTATGGTTAAAAATTGTATTTTTCTCAAAAGCATTTTTTCGCCTTTTTTGTGAAATTATTTGAAAAATATTTTTTGGAACATTTATAGAATATATTTCAAATAATATTGATAATTTTTGAAATAAGATTATCTAAATTATCATAGGATACATTTTTGTAATTTTCTAGAATGATTATTTTTTTAATGGAATATTGGAAAATAATGAATTTCAATTGAAAACATATATTTATTTAAATTATTTATAAATGTAAATTATTTTTAAGTTTTATATTAATTATAATTACTTAAATACTATATATTTTAATATAATTTATATCATTTTAAGAATTTTAATATTTAATTTTTATATAAAAACTTTGTTTACATTTGAACTTTTTGACTTCGAAACCCCAACTTTCTCATCACGTCTGTGGGATTAATTTTAAATTAAATTCTTCAAATTATATAAATGTATTTATGAAAAAATGATTATATATCATTAATAATAATAATTTATATTATATAATACTTTCTACTTTTTGTTTTTTATAAATTATGATGGAAAATGTAAACATTATTTACCATAGTTAAGGTAAAAATGGGTTTACATGGGGTTAATGAAAAAATATAAGGGTTAAAATGACAAAACAAATTGACCAAAATCTTCGGTATAAACATATGTAGACACTATAACATATAAGTTTCAGTATTAATCCATTTTGGGACCTTTTTAAAATATAAAATCATGTGTAAACCTTTTATATTCAAAAAATTACGAGTTTGTCACTCACCACACTTATAAACAACCACCCCTCTAATTACTTCTTCACACCTTCAAATCATTTTCACCCAGCCAATAAATATATATATAGCTTCCCAAATTCCATTATCTCATCCTAGATAAATTATATTTGGCATAAATTCATCTTTTTCATGGATTTTTGTACATACATAAAGAGGTTTCCCAAAGAAAATCTAGTGTTCATCAATGAGCCTTTTTATTTTATTCTTTTCTACACCTCCATAAATTATTATTCATCAAAGATATTATAAAAACATAGTTATATTAAATGTAAAAATATTTTTATTATAAATTTAATGAACTAAAACTATTTTTACATCCATTAAAAGGGTTATTAAATCTATAATCGTGTGTATGGTGGAGTACAGCCTCGCGGACTAATGTCATTCATTTTTCCATTACCACCTCTCATAGTTGGGTATGATGATGGGGATGAAGCATTTATATGATATTTATATTCCAAATGCACATATTTATATTTTAGATAATTTATAACATTTTTACTTTCCATTTCATCGGGGTTTCAACATTTTCCCTCTTCTATAAAGAGGACTATTGCTTCACGAAGCGATGCGATTCATTTGTCACTAACACTTTACACGGAAGATAATAACGATATGTTTAATTAATTTATGAAATATATATGAAATAATTATGATATTATTAAAAATTTTATCATTCATAAAATATAATATATCATTTTATTTCTTAAATTTTCACTCTCTTAAATATGATAACATTGTTCGTCTACATGTGAACTACCACCTTCACAAAGCGATGTGACTCTCTTTTTTCATCCCCTATACACATGGATTATTTGTATACGTCTATGAAGATAAATAATATTTTATTTATGATATTTTAATAATTATTGGAATATAAAATATTACTTACATCCTTCCGATAAAGACACTTGAAAAATGGAAACATTACTCATGTATATATACACCTTATCGTATCTATGATCATAAAGTTAATCATTTATCAAAACCACATTTCATGATAGGTATTAAAATTACAAATACTGTATATATAATTAAATTATTTAATTATTATTATATTTATGATGTAACCATGATCAAATTAATAGGACTAAAATTAGAAAATAAATACCTATCTAGAAACAATGCAGCTATTACCCAAAATTTGATTTTAACAAAGGAATTGGTAATAAAAAGTTAATAGATGGTCATAAGTAAATTATATATTTTATTAAATATATAATTATGATTCTCTAATATATTTTTTTGCAAACTTATACTTATTATAATTGATGTTCAAACATATATGAAGTAAGTCAAGACTTATTATAAGATCTTTTTAGTCTCTCTTTTATTTCTAGGATATATACACAAAATAACCACCTGTTAATTTTATGTGGTGTGTATTATACCCAATGACATGTTATATCTTTAACCTACCAATTTTCCTAAAATATAATATATTTATTTAATTTTATTCTTTTTAGGGCTTATGATTCAAAATATGACTATATTCGTAAAGGAATTTTATCTTTATTTTTACTTCTGTTAGAGGCAAGTCATATTAACCACCTATTTATTTTATATGGATTATATACCACAATTTAATGTATTTTATCATGATTAAAATAATTTTTTTGGGATTTAAATATCCACTTCGGTAACACTCTTTTAGGTGGTTTGGATTTTAAATCATATCAAAATGGTATGGGAGTTTTGTCTCAATTTTTCATCTCGGGGACATATGTTATGTTATGAACTGATCTTATTTTTTGGGTTTAATATAAATCCCAATTTACATGTAATATGATGAATTTATTTATTATTAGGATATTTTAAGTTTATTTTAATGTTATTCTTTCAGTGTTCCGACAATTCAAAGTTACCAAAGTAGTAATAGGTTTACTTTGAAATCTCAATGTTTATCGGGAGTGTTTATGATTATTCTTATAGTGTTGAAATATTATGATATATATTTAAATGATATATTTAATTTTAATATACTATTGTTTTTTATTGGGAATAAATGTTTTTAATTCATTCTCTTCTCTATAATTTCTTATAAATATAAAGGAATTGTTTTAAGAAAAATTGTATTTATTTCTATCCTCAGTCAAAACCCTTTTTTCATTAAAAACAATGTTTTATATAAAAAAATAAAAAAAAAGTTTTAAATTTATTTAAAATGACCTATTAGATTAATTTTTACCTTTTTTTGTTTTTTTGACATTGAAGGGAAACAAAATTTCTTTTTCCAAATAATTTCTTCTTTACATTTACCCAAAATGCGAAAGGAATATTTGTTTTAATGGGTATAATATAAATGGAATTCTCACCATCAGGAACATTTTTTCATGGAAGATTCATTTTTACATTTTTTGGGTTATTTTAAAATAAAATTATTTTCCAAAATTTTAATTTTTTTATTTTTTTTTTCAAATATAAAAGGATATTTTTATCAAGAAATTTTTTAAATCAGTTTTAAATATTACTTTATATATTTTCAATTACATTTTTAATGAAAAAAATTTACAAAATATTATATGAATTTCTAGTTTTAAAAATTTATTTCTATAGAAAATTTATTTTCCTCGTGAAATATTCCAAGTGATTTATCTTTCAAAATCATTATCCAGCTTAGTTGAAATCCATTGATCTAACTTATTATTTATTATGGGTTAGAACAAAGGATTCCATTATTATTCTTAATATAAAGGGTTTATGATGGATATATTTTTATTAAGTGTTTTTATCTTCCATGGGTTATACTAGTATAAAATTCTTATGAAATTATCCATTCTTCCGTTGTTTATGCTATGTTGAAACGATGAAACGATTTTCGAACCTGTCTATTTTCCAAAGGTTATGATATGATGAAATTTTTATGAACCCAATTCTATTACATGGGATATTATATGATGATTTTTTATGATCGTGTGGAACATATAAGTATGATTTTCATTATTTCATGGGTGAGACCAATATCTCCCTCCAATGAATTAAGTAATGATAGATAACTACCGAGTAAATATGTTATTCATGAACCATATTTAATGTTCACCGTGTTATGGGTGAACGTGATTAAATGTTAAAAATGTTATTCATGAACCTGTTTACATAAAAACAATGTTATGTTTGAACCAGATTACATGTTCACACTATTATGCATCAACCTATCTTTTAAATTATATAATGGTATATATGAACTTGGTTACATGTCCATAAGTTTATGAGATGGTATAAGAGGAATCATTTTGTTAAAATTTGGGAATAGAGATGACAAAAAGTTAATGATATTTATAAGGTTATTTCAAAGGATATGTATATGGATGTCTCTTAGGATAGGTCTAAGGGTGATTAAAAGTATACAAATGTTTCCTGGATTTCATTTAATGATAAGGAAAGTGGTTTCCCAATAATAAAATCCCTATATAGATACTATAAGGGGAATTGGATCAAGGATAGAGGTACTTATAGTTAATAAATCTAAAAAGCGTGCATAAATATGAAATTAATCATCATTTAGTGCACAATAATGAGCCTTTCTACACACTTGGTTTGACACTCCCTGAGGATACGATTTAGAAATTATCCAACTCTTTACAAACCATCATGAAGGATTTAAAGAGATGATTACTATTAATGACCAAGGATAAACATATGGTTTCAGATATTAAAAAGAAGGTTTCGTGATTTAGAAATTATACAAGTGATTTTTCATGACTATATAGTTCTGTAATATGATAAGTATACTCAAAAAATGGTTTTTGGTTTTGAATTTTTTTTTGAAATAGAACGAATCATGTTAACATTGAATATGATGAAAAATTTGATGACTATGAGAACCCAAATTTGATGATTATTGGATAGAAATATATGAAGATTAATCCTAATCAACTATCACGATATAAGATTAAGAATGTAAACTTCGATGAGATTCATAAATAATTAAATAAGAGGATGATGAAATTTGATGAATGTTAATATTATAATGAATAGTTAGTAAATATGATTAAACATTATAATTGTGAATAAGGTGGGTATAATCACATAGAATAATATCTCAAATAGTGGGAAAGGTAATATTTGTGTGGAAAATAAGGTCATAGAGTGAAAAATTGTCAAGGATTTCAATGTCTTGTGTGAGGGGTACATGGTCATTATATAAATCATTTCAATGACACAAGAATTAACTTATAGACTAAGGAAGTACTTATCCCATGAAAATCATTGATATTGAATGATTGGAGTATTTATGTTTTTGGATTCAAAGATTATCTTGTAGAAGTATTTTTTCAATGGTATCTAGGTTGTAATAAACAGAAAACATATATGGATTATATTATTTTTGGAAGAATATATGTCTCCATGTAAGATTAAATTGAGAGTTATGGATTAAATCATGGGTATTAATGTTTAAGGTCAATCATATGTTTAAAGATGTAGACACCTATTTTGAGGTTTTATATGATGATACTTTATCAAGATTAAGGATAATTTGAGATACATTTATACGAATACACCCATTTGATTTTGTATATCTTTTAGTGAAAATGTTATTTGTTGCGGTGTTACTGGGAAATTGTAGAGATATGCTTAAAGGTACAATTAACCTATAGGGTTTATATTATCTTTGATATTGAGATAATTAGGGTTGTATTCAATCACATTAGGAAGTCATCATATTTCATTTATTTCAGAAAATAATTTTCTCTAGATCTTCTCACTAGAATATACATTAACAAAGTGGTAATATTTCATAGAGTACCACATTGAATTTTATATAATTAGGATTTGATGTTTACCTTGATGTTTTGAAGAAGTTTTTAATAGGATCTTGATACCGAGATGAGTTTCAGAACTATGTATCATCCTCAGATAGATTTTCTATCTGCAAGAACAATTCAAACCCTAGAGGATATGATATGATCATGTTCTATGGATTTAAAATGTGGTTTGAATCAACACCTTCCTCTTTTTGATTCTTATTACAATAATAGCTTTCAATGAGGTCATTCGATGGATTGTTATGAATCCATTCATGGAATGAATTAAATAACACAAATACATAATAATGAAGTTGTAGAAATAAATCTAATAATACTAGAGATATCTAATGAAATGGAAGAGAAGGTCATAGAAATTCAAAAAAATTATAAAGTAAAATTTTTTTTGATAAAATTGTCATGATGATTATCATTTAAATGATCATAAATTTGAATTTGGTGAGATGGTATTTCTTGGAATTTCTATATGTGGGAAAAGGTAAAAATACCACTATATATTTATTTCCCTTTGAAATACTTGTTCATGTTAGGATAATAGATTATTGTTTATAACACCCACCAAACCTATCTTAGGATGATTTTTTTAATGTATCTATCCATAGTATGTACATACCTGACCTATCACGTGTATAGGACTCAGAGTTTATTCGGTTGGAGCATGATTTTTTATGAGGATTAACTGGTTGGGATTCTAGATCATATAGAAAAATTTCTATAAAATAATTCCACTCACATAGTCAGTGTTTTTTGGTAATACCATAGTATTTAAGGAAATACATGGGAATATGAGGATTTAATTATTCAAATGTATCCTCATTTTTAGTAACAAAGTGATGAATTTCCAGAGAAAAATTACATTCAGGGGGATAATGTAACACCGCAATTTTGTGGGACTTTTTTTCAAATAAATATAAATTTTTAGATATATTCTATAACACAAAACACTGATTTAATCTTACATTACATTAAACAATTAGTCTAGCGTGCTTTATATGCATCATTAATTTTCTCTTACACTACACGTGACCCAAATTTTAAGAAAAATATAACATACTATTAAAATATTATTATATAAAATGATGGTTTTTTATGGCCATTCAAATGGTAGATATGAATAGGATTAAATAAATTATTAACATATATGGTATATACATTTATATAAAGCCAATTATATTTTATAGATTAATTCTAAATGAAATTTAAAACTATTTGAAAATAAAAGAAATCTATTCCTGAAAAAATATTTTTTTGTAAAAAATGAAAAAACACTTTTTGTGGATAATTTTAATTAAATTTATTTATTAAATATTAATTTAGATGTTTAACATTAATTATATATTTTCTCTATAAAAGTTATTAGAATAAATCCAATTTTACGATTAAAAAATATGTTTTTCAAAAAAAGAGTTTTGTTATTTTTTCACACTTATTCTAAAAGAAATTTTTTTAAATTTTAAGAAAATTTATTTGAAACAATAGTTAAATTTTTTGAAATAGTACTTTTTTATTTATCATATGGTTAATTATTTATAATTTTTTTAAAATATTAATTTTTTGATGAATAGTGAAAAATAATGAATTTTAATTGAAAAATTACTTTTCATTTAAATTATTTTTAGATTTAAATAATATATTAATTTTTTTTAAAATAAAATTATTTTAATTTAATATCTATTAATACTTTTTTCATTGGAATAATTTTAATATAAAAACTTTTTAATCTTTTGAACATTTTTCTGTTGAAAACCCCACTTTTTCATCATGCCTGCAAGAATAATTTTAAATCAAAATTTTATAATTATATGAATTAAATTTTGAAAAATTTATTTTTTATTTTCAATCACTATTATTTATAATATATAGTTATTTCTACTTTACTTTTTTCCAAAATAAAAACTAAAACAAGAAAAAATTATTTTCCACATTAAAGGTATAAATTGGTTTAGTGGGGGTTAAACAAAAAAGACTATGGTTAAACTGATATAAAAAATTTTCTAAAATATATTTTTCATATTCATTTAGACCCTACAAAGACTAATTATCAATAATTCACCATTTTTGATTAATTTGAGATTATAAAAATGTAGTTACACCTTTTTCCTTTCAAGCAATTAAATGCGTGACACACACCTCAATTAAAAAAGGCTACCCACACTCCTCTCTTATAAACAAATTCAAAAAACTTATTCATCCAATGATTTCAATTATCCATTTCCAAATTTCTGTCTATCATCCTAGAATATAAATTTTGAAAATAAGTACATCATTGGAAGGATTTTGTTGAAAACCCAAGGAGGTTACATGAAGAAAAGGTTATGTTATTCAACAAGAGTTTTTATTTTATTCGATCTTCCACATCATTCAATTATTATTAACAAATTATGATATAATAATCTTGTTATATTACATACAAATATATTTTTTTTATGTCATGTTCATGTCCTACAACCATGTCTACCTCCATCAAATGGGTAATTAAATCATCATTCGTGTATACGGAAGACAATCGCTTCGCGAACTGATGTCATTTGTTTTAACATTTACACCTATAATTGTTGCATATTATTAGAATATAATGTAAAAATATGATATTTATAACATAATTATAACTCTTGATTAATTATATAATATATATCTTTTACCTTAAATTACATAGGGGATACAACAACATCGATCAGGTGTGTGACAAACTACCGCCTCGAGAAGTGATGTGATCTTTTTCACTAACGCTATACATAGAGGATAATAAAGATAAATTAAATTAATATATGTGATATAAATGTATTTTTTTATATTAATGACATATATATCATTATTAAATGATAATATATTTTCTATTTTTTTCCTTTGAACTCATTAAAAGATGATAAGATCGTTTGTGTCGATATTTACTACCACCTTTATGTAGTGATGCGACTCTTCATTTTCCTCGTCACAACACATGGATGATATATAAAAGTATATTTAAAAAATAATGTTTTATTTTTTATATTATAATATGTATGTAAATATAAAATATTACTTACCTTCTTCCCATAACGATCCTTGAATAATGTAAAAGTTATTTATGTTTACATATTGCCTAAAGTCTCCCTGATATTAATATACCTCGTTTCTAAAAAATATATTTAATGAATAGTATTAAAATTGTTAATTTTTTTAAAATATTATAATTATGGAAATATTATTATTTTTTAGATGATGGAACAATGATCAAATTATGTGGGCAGAAAATCAAAAAACAAAACATATACAAAAAACAAAGCAATTACTACACAAATCATGATTATGACATAGAATTACTAATAAATTTTTAGTAAATGGTCATAAATAAATAATATATTGTATAATATATATAATTATGGTCATATAAAATATTTTAAAAAAAATCAATTTACTATACTAGAAGCTCGAACATGTATGAAGGTAGATAAGACTTGAGGTAAGGGATTTATAGTCTCCCTTTCATTTCCGAGAGACATATGAATATTCATGACACATTTATTTTTTTTGGGGTATATAAATACCCATTTTCATGTTATATCATAAATTGAATCATTAAAAAAATATTAAAATTTTAATTTGATTTTATTCATTATTCGGTCATATGATTCAAAATATTACTAAATTGGTAAGGGATTTCCATTTCACTTTTACTTATGTGATACACATATCATGTTCACCATAAATTTTATTTATATGGTGTATACACTTACCATGAATATATTTTCTGATGATTAACTAAACCATTAATTTGATTTACATAACCATTCAAGTATCTCTTTGTCATGGGGTTTATAGTTTAAAATTTACCAAAATGGTATGGGATTTTTGTCACAATTTTCCATCTTTGGAAAATATATTATGTTATGAACATATCTTATTTTATGAGATGTATATGAAGCCCAATTGAAATTTAATATCATGAATTTATTTATACAGATGGTATTTTATGTTATTTAATATTATTCCTTCATGTTTCTTACGATTCAAGAATGTAAATATGGTTTATGTTTTATTTTACCAACTCATAGTTTATCAGGATTATTTATTATTATACTTCCAATGATGACATATTATAATTTATATCTAAAAAAATAATATATTTTCTTATCCTATGGTTATTTATTGAGAATATATTTTTCTATTAAATTTCATCTCTTTATATACTCAAGAGTGGAAAATAATGTTTTAAATATAAATCATATGTATTTATATATTCGATCAAAAAAGATTTTTAAAGAAAAAACATGTTTCCTAAAAAATTAATTTTTTATAAAATTATTCAAATGAATTATTAAATAAATTTCTACAAATGTTTTAATGTTTTAAAAAATATAATAAAATATTCATGTTATTCTCTAAACAATTTCCATTAGGATTTTACCAAAAATGTAAAAAGAATCATTGTTTTAACATGTATTGTATGAATTTAATTTCACTCTATCACAAAAATTACATTCATATAATATTACTTTATAATTTTTCTGGGTTATTTTCAAGGGAAACTATCTTCAATTTTTTTAATGTTTTAAATATTATTTTTCACAATAATAAAGTATATTTTATTCCTGAGATGTTTTAAATTATTTTTTTAAACTTAATTTAAAAATATTCAAGTATATTTAAAAAGGAATGTATTTATAGTATATTTTATGAATTTACTAATTTAAAATGTGATTTGTAAAGAAAATTTATTTTCCTCCCAGAATAATACAAGTGATTTTTCATTCTAAATATTTCTCAATCTAAAATATAACCCTTTGATGCAACTTATGATTTAATAGTGGATTTGTACCATGGATACCATTATTATTATTACAATATATGGTTTATAAGGAAAATATGTATATAAAACGTATTTCTATTAAATGAGTTATACTATGATAAAATTCTTATGAAACCCACCTCTTTTTCCTTAGGTTATGTTATGATGAAGTGATGAAATGATTATGGAACCTATCTCATTTCCACATGTTATGATATGATGAAATGTTTATAAATCCCATTTTATTTCCTGGGTTATGATATGATGAGTGTTTTATGATCATTTAGAACACATATGTTTGAATTTTTATGTCACATGTGGGACCTATATCTCTCTCTAATGCATTCAATAATGATGGAAAACTCTATAGTAATTATGGTAAGCATGATCCTGATTATATGATTAGAGTGTTTTATGTGATCCTGATTACATGTTCAAAGTGTTATCTATGGACTTCTATTAAATTTTTAAAAAGTTATATGTGGAGTAAATTGTATGTCTATAAGTATATGTGAGGGATTGATTTCATTTCCTTAACTTAATGAGTGAAAATGATTCAATTTGTACTTGTTCATAATGAAATAATTTAATTTCTATTCTAAAAGTCTTTGAATTTTGTCAATGTTATGTTCTCAAGGGTCACGTTAATTGATTAATTTTTTATTTATGGCTTATGAACTTCCAATATTTTATCCATTACTAATTATTAAGATATTTGATATAACAGGTATGTTTTTCAAATGTTATGATTATGTTCACGTACCCTTATGTTCATTTTATGCTTACATATCTCCATTATTTACCCTTACTGAGCATCCGATCCAACCCTTTATTATGTTCACATTCCTCAAGTTACGAAAAATGGTTTTATGTGTAATGTTTTTATGAAGAGTACTAAATAGTATGATCATCATTGGAGACGTCGAATAATTTTACCAAATTAGATGACATTGTAGCTAGTCTTCAAAGACACAAAACTATTACGGTCCTCGGGTGAGTGTTTGGATAGTGTACTTAATAGTCATGTAAAAATATTTAATATATATGTATGAGAATATTGGGTTACTAAAGACCTTTTTCCCTAAGAATATTTTGGTTAGAATAATTTCCTTATTCTATTAATCATATTCACCAAAAAGTGGGCCCCCAACATGTTTCTTTACATTGGATGTTTCTAAACATTTTTTAATCCAATAGAACCTACGAAGCAGGCCTTTACGTCCTTGTATAATTCCCAACATGTTTAATTATATAGTTTCCCATTCGGTGATGGTATGTGGGTTAAACATATCCTTCTATCATCTTATACTAATTGGAATAGAGAAACCCCAAGTATAATCTAAGAATGAATGTATGATCTATATGAATTTAAATTATATAGCACAACATCATAGTAATAAGATGTTAAAATACATGTGAATGGACTCAATAAGTTATGATAAATTATAGCCTTTCCCTATTCACTAGCCATAATATAACATGACTCATATGTCTAGAAATCATAATGTAATGAGCATAGGAAGCCTTGTATATGCTGATTTAAACATACATATGGGAATCCCAAATGTAAATTCCACACACCATCCATTGTTGTCACACTTTTCATGACACATGCCACCTTACTGAATAATGTTAAACTACATTCAATGGTTATGTTATATGGCCTTAAACATTAAATTAATACTATATGGGTTCTGAGACTTATCACCAAATATGGTATATAGGATTCCTCCCAGAGGTTCAATCCAAACACCACCTGAAATTCCGTTGTCTTCCCCCTAGGAGGAGTCAACCCTGAAGTGTGATAAATCTTCTCAGGAACACACTTAATCCCTTATAACCTAATATTGATATCCCCAATGGGCCACGCTGCTTCCATAAGAAATTGGTAAATATTTTTCCCGTTATAGGACTAGTGTATATGGGAAACTCCTTCTCTATACATTAAACTAATCACCGCCCATACATGACCAGCATATGTGGTATAGTCTAAACTAAACATTAAATTTTTAAAATTATATCACTAAACATTAAAATTCTGCTCCCCTATAGGTGACATGCCTATGGAGGCATATGTGATGGGTATATGTTTTCTAGCATGAGGTGTGTCATATTCCTCATGTAAAAAAATAACAAACATTATTATTCACGTCTAACAATTATAGGTTACACATATTAATTAGAGTTTGATCACTTAATACCTTGGATTATGTTTTCTTACAATGGGCATGTAATCACCCATATTTTACACATAATAATCCTAATAAATCAGATTCCTGAAAACCGTAATGAAAAATATTTTAATGATTCCAAACACACCTTGCTTCCATAGTTTATAGACATTACCTAAGTTAGAATAATCACTCAGAATATGTATCTTCCCTATCGTAAAATAAATTAGTGTAATTTACTAGTGTCCAATTGAAGATGTATCTTTGAATCAGATTCATGAACATTTTTTAAATCTATATGGGAGACTTGGACTAAACTGTGTACTAAATTGAGGAATACAATGAAGTAGGAGAAGAAATCCCATTCTACAATTACTATCCATGAGTTAACATAATCAAACATAGAGGTATAGGTCACACACCTTTGTAATGTTGAGAAACCACTATGAGGGGCCACAACTAGTCCAAGGATATGCACTACTCCATGAGTGATGTATACTCGATGAGTACCTCGATAGAAGCATTGGAAAACATATACAAGTACCCAAGGGTGATATTTTCATTTTCTATAAGATAGAAAGATGATAGAAAATGGTTGATTAATTAACATAACAACATCTCAATTTGGTAAACATCGTTATTACATTATATTATGATGGAAAATGACTATTTTTTTTTGGGTTTTTTAGAATAATGGATCTTCAAAAAAATTTGTATGAAAAATACCTCTTATTTTGGTAAGGTCATTTAGTTTACTCCATAAATATTCTTGAAGTGGAATTTGAATAAAAAAATATGGATAGTAAAAATAAATTAGTAGAGTTATGAGAGCTATTCTTGGTTAATAAACGTTTCCTAAGAAGTGTGGATAATAAAATATAGGAGTTTCCATTTATATGTGAGGTGCATTGAAATATTTTATATAAATGAAATATTAACAAATAATATGTTTCTAACTCATTAAAAATTTATCCAAAGACCCAAAAAATAATAAATAAATATGATAAGGTAAAAATAAATTCAATAAATAAAATTTAGTCGATTTTAAGTGTTATTGTGTACCATATCACTTAGTTTAACACCCTCATTGACCCTATTAACCTTATCCATGGTAATAATTATTTCAATCTCTAAGGGTCATTAAAGTAATTTTAAAAATTCTTTATGGAACATAAATGGAGCATTTAGGATATACTCGACATCTAATTGATTTTTAATAGTATTTTTATGATTTATTTAATTAATTAAAAATAACTTTGAAGAAATAAATATAATTTAAAATAATTTTAATGAGTATTAACAAAATTTGACTTTTAAAGCATCGAGATAATAATATAAATTCATTATAATAACTTTCACAAGTAATTTAACTTTATAATTATTAATAAATTTCTTGGATTATATAATTTACCAAGAAACTAATTTTTTTAATGTTTTCAAAATCATTTACTTGATTTATAATTCTTGGAAAAGTGTTCCATCAACACTGCATAAACCTTATAGGTAATTATAACATCAATACAAGTAAAAAATACAAAAATATTATAAATATATTTTATTATTCATAAATTACATCATCTGTATTAATTCTTATATCATATTTATCTATATCTATATCATAGACTCATAATAAGTCAAAGAGAGTGACATTTTCTAGTTACCATTTAATTAAATTAAAATAACAGTTATAATAACATAAACAAAGAGAAAATGGATAGAATTTTAAATTTATAAAAATTATTAGCGAAATATTGACATAAAATGAGATTAAGGATTGTCTAGGAGATATTTTTAAGCATTATACCAGTATTCTAACTTTGACTAACTCATTATACACTTTACTATAGTGAAGAAGTCTTACTATGGTTACTATTCGTTATTACAATGAATGAAATGAAACATATTACACAATTTTAATATAGCTATTCCAAATATGGAATATGTTTTCTCTAAATTTATTTCTATAATTATTGAAAATTAATTTTAATACTATTGTGTTAAATTGAACATATAAAAGATTTTTAAAAAATACCTTATTTAAGATTAAAAACAATTTTATAGAAAAATCATTTCTAATTTTGATTCCCCTATAATTAGATGAATTGGGTTTAGTAAAACTTATTTTATGTGTCTTTAATACAAATTCAAAATAAAATTTTATATTTGAATTTATTGATTTAAATAAAAGAAATGAATGATTCTGAAAAATCAATATTTGTTACTATTCACCAAAAAATGATTATTTTTATAAAAATACTTAAAATTTATCTTAATATTATTTTGACATGATAATTTGGAAAATAATTTAAATTTTATTAGATATGATATCAAAAAATTTGATAAATTAATCATAATTTCCATGAACAATATGAAATAAAAAAAAATTCCACGAAAATATATTTCTGAATTATGAAATGAATTTTTACTCATTCTGTGTCTATCTACCACTCTTATATGAATGTAAATTTATTTTATTAAGTATATGATCAATAAATTTTACCAAAATAATTCATCTATATTAACTAACTTAATATATTTTATTAAAAATTTCATTATACATATGAATCTATTTTCTAAAAAATACCATCTTTATTATAAAATGATCTTATTCAAAATTTAGTTTTTATTTCCTTGAAATCAATTAGTAAAATTTAATTAAGTAAAATTTATCAAAATATATTTCCTTATAAGGTTATTCTTGTTCATACTATCCAATTTAATAATTAACTTATAATTTTCATATATAGATTTATAAATAGGAGAATTTACATTCTAAAGAAAATGAAAAAAAAAATTTAATTCATCATTAAAATATTTTCTTAGGGTGACTTTTTCTATTTTTTTTAAAAATAGTTTTTAGGTGAATAGTGAAAAATAAAATAGTTATAAAGCTGAAAAAACATAAAAACACAATAAAGATAAAATATAACATAAATCCTTAAAATAAATTTTTCATGGTTATAGATTTATTTAAAGAGTAAAACTATAATGACAAAAATACTATTATGATTCTAGAACACCTATAATTAAGATTTTATAAATATAAATAATTTTTTCTAACAAAATAAACTATTATTATTTATTTTATTTTAATTAAATATTAATTTAGTAAATATTTTTTATATTTATATGAAATAAATATCACTATTATAATAAAATAATTTTTATTATGATCATATAAAACATAAATAATTTTATCCTACCTTTGAATTTTAAGCAGAAAATGTGCTTTTTCTAAAAAAAAGTTTATAGACGTTACATGTGCTCATGATAAAATGATTTTTTATTAAACATACAAATATTTTCTTATGATATTAATCTCATATTTAGATTCACTATGTAAAAATTAGGTAATAATTTATATTTTATTTTTGGGAATTCAAAGTAAACTACATAGGTAAAAATAAATTGCCACTCTAAAAAAAAGAAAAATAGAACAAGTGAATAGTTCTTTAGTAATAGGAGTTAATCATGTTTAAATCATTTTTTCAAATGAGTGGTAGAGTTTGGATCAATATTATATCACCCTAAAGTTCATTATTACCCACTTTTGATTCATTGACCCAAGAATAGTGTCATGACGTCATGGAATAATCAATGAGTATTTTTAAATTGCAATTTTTTTCATTATAAAAGTAGAACATTTACACCACTTCATACTACTCCAATTTATTCAATTTCACCATTAAAAATATACAATTTTTCTCCTACTAGAATACCCTCTCATGATCTTAATCTTATTGTCTCAATTATTCATCTTAATAACCCCATTTCCAAGGATATTTTTGAAAGAAATCACAATGTCTCAACCTGGGTATTTCTTATCCCTTAATATTTTTTTCTTAATAATAATCATTCAAACCTATTTTTTCCAACCTAATATTATTATTTATTTATTATTAATATAAAATAATGTTATTTTATTAATTTAGAAACTATTATTTAGTCATTTCCATCAACTAAGATGAACAAAAAATATCTATCATGCGTTTGTGCAGACTATGGCCTCCACTAAATGATGTGGTCCTTTTATCTTAAACACCTTTAATTGTTAGTAGAAAGTATTTATTTAATGAATTAATAGGTTTAAAATGTAAAAATTATAATCGTAAAATTATTATTTATCATATTCTTTTATTCTATAATATTTTTGGTGAAATGGAACTGTTAATCGTGCATATGTGTGAACTACAACATCCATGAATAACAAGATTCATTTATCAACACCCCCATTCATGGGTGGTTTTAAGAATGAAACTAATTATTTTAAATTATATTTTTAACATGTTTAGTATTTTTAAAAATTTATATTCACATTAGATAAAAACATGTCCTTTCTTATTAATAACTATAACATACTCTTATTAGGGTCAGTTTTACCTACTACAATAATGATATGAAAATATTAATTTTTTGAATTATTAAAAAATATGTTATTTTGATAAAATTATATAATAATATTTACTTTAATATTTTTTCATAATAATTAAATTTTTTATTTATATTTAATATATTTATTAATTTATTACATTTTCATCACTAAACACGTGGAAACTTTTACTTCAAAATTTCTTTTTCTCAAAAAATAACCTTATCATACACAAAATTAAAATATGATATGATAAATAATTAAAACACCATAATTAAAGTGTCTTGGATAATTTTGTAATAATTAACTTTGAGCCAATATATATAATTTTTTCCCACCACGATACTAGTATGAAACAAATAATCAAAACATCTTAAGACCTGATGATGGAAATACAATACAATTGAGTAATGTATCTTTCATTGATGTTTATAAAATAAGTATATAAATGATCGTGGTTATGAATAATTTTTCAAGTTATGTTATTAAGATATTTATTTTTGTTATGTATGGAGTTAGAGAAAATTGGCCATTATAAGAACAAGGAGTAAGAGCTTTTATGTCTCAAATTTAATTACACAAGACTTATCTGATATTATGCACCATGGTACCTTTGATGTAGTTAGATTAATAAAAAACTAATTCATAGTACCATATTTATGTAATTATTTGGGATTTGAGATCTAATCCTTTTTTCTTTAAATGGAAATTGATTCAATGGATTCTATGGTTGTAAGGGCTTTCCCATCTCAATATTGATTCATTGAGATAAGATTTATCTTAACCACTTATTTCTTTTTTTTCCATGTTTATATTTATGTGAATATATTTTGGTAATATTAAACATGATTTTAATGTGATTTATTAGTATATATAATTTAACCTCACTCATTATTTTTTTAGAAAGAGTTACCTATAACATTATAAAAGAAAAACTTTTCTATAATGGAAAACCCATACTAATGTATTGGTAAAGTAAAAGTGTGAATAGTTTTTTTATAAATATATACCTATTTTTATGTCAAAAAGTGGATATGACGATAGTGTAGATTGATATAGGTTTAATCCCTCCTAATAAGGCTAGTTGTATATTAATGCGATCTCAACTCAACACATGACTAGTGGGCCTAAGATGACACACTTGTCTATAAACTCTTTGGTGATATGCATTGGATAATTTTTAGGCTCTTATAAACTATAGTGAAGAATATTTTTTACCACTTATATGATCTTATATAATTAAAAACTATAGAACTTTTTTGTAATATTCTATTGATAACCAAATAATTTAAAAGAACCATTTTCTACTACCTTATCCTTATTTATTTGGAGAATGGTATATTTCATTTCATCATGAATATTTATATGGTTGTATATTTACATAGTCATGAACATTATTTTATTTACAGTATAAATGTTGACAATCCATATATCAAATATTTGTATATGAATAACTATTGATTACATATATGTGATTATTATTGATGTTCCATAATAAATATTAATATATACATTTATTAATCATCTATATTTATTCCTTAGATGGGTTGTAGTTATGTTTTCCATTTTTCAAACATGGGGAAGGTATTTAAATTATGTTTGTTTTTATTTCTATATGGATGTTTATATAAGAAAGTTAATTATGCATAATAATTTTATTCCTATCATTCAATCGATGAATGCATTGTGCTTAATGAAGTGGCGGATGAGGTGTAGGATTATATAGTCCCATAAATACATCTATTGGACTCATGAGATAAAAGGTTTTGGTATTTGGTGTATTCCTTCTAAATTATTGTATTATATATTGGTTTTATCTATTTTGTAAAGGATGATTTCGTGGTTACAACCATGATAGAAAACATGAAGTCTGGGTTGTGAATTTGACAGAAAAATATAATTTTGGCTAGTTCTTTCATAGTACAGATCATAATGTCCATAATTATGCATTTCTTCATCATTTATTCATTTATTATTATATATGTGATTATTTTTATGGATATTTTATCCATGTATATTCATTATGATCAACATATTGATTATATTTAATTTTTCTTTCTTAGTCACTATATCAAAATTTTAATACATTCCATGATATCATATATTATACTTGTACCCTTAATGATAATTTAAACACACACTTAATTTTTTTTCATTCCCTTAGGTACCAAGAGGTGAACTACGAATATTGTTTTGGAATCACTAGAATTAATAATAATGTTTCAATAATTTTTTATGTTGATTTTTTTTTGTTCCAATGTTACATGGAAATCATGTATGTATCTATTCTCTCTAGACTAATAAACTATTAATTATCTTAGGATGTGATCCCTGGTATCATGTACCAATGTAACAACGTAACCAACAACTTCTAAGTTAATATATTCAGAGCATTACAATTTACCACTAGTAACCAATATTTGGGGGACAAGGTACAACCAATTAAACTTGCATGTTGTACAACATACCTAAAACACATTAATAAAAAATGTTGATCTATAAATAAATTTTAATAATAAATAATTTGACACTTGATATCATTTGAATAGAATTTGAAATCATTCAATTATTAAAGGGTTATTCCCTAAAGAAAGTAATATAGAAAAATTATCATAAATAGTTAATATCACCCTTAGTCTAATGTGTTTTAAATACCTTTAGAACCATGATATATCCTAGGATTCCACATGAGAATACTACGTTCAAGTCACAATGATATGCACTCTTCCTTGGTCCAACTTCATGGTTTCACAATCTATCTCACATGGAATATTTCATTAATAATCAATGGTGTTATATCACATCTCTAAAAAATCCTTAAAAATATTTTCATTTTCCAATCACACTAAAAGATTTCATAGAATAATAATTATGTCTTTTCTATAAAGTACACAATAAAGTTTCCTATCTTTCATTTCAGATCACACATGCCACACTTGTACATACTTATGGGAAATAAAGGGGCTTCCTACATGGTTCTATTCATGTCATTCTAATAAATACACTCTATATGATTTTTCCATAAATGTTTATATATATAAAACCACAAAAAACATCCAAACTAGTGATTATAAGATGATTAAAAATGAAATAATTATAGAAAAAATATATAATCAATTAAGACTACTATCCTTACACGAGGAATCCTCTTATTCGGTATTTATCATGAAGAATGAGATTATATAATGTATATCCACCATTATAAGATGTGGAATATCAATAATTGAAATGTAAGGTTTGGATGGATTGAGAAAAATAGAGGGGAGAAATGTTTTAAAAAATTTAACAATTTATTTATTTAATTAATTAAAAATAATAAAATGCACATTTGTTACATAATAACTAACTACCGAGTACCTACTCTAGGGTGATGTTCCACCTAGTGCCCCACGAGGAGATAATTCTCCACAACCTTTCCCTACTAGGTAACCAATACAAATCCATCGAGTACGGGGTTGCATCAAGAAAAAATACAGTTTTCCCCAAACCTAGTTCGTTCTCGTGAAACACAACCACATTCCACTTCCAACACCACCAAAATTTATAATTCATCAAAATTTATGAGTTTTATTAAAATAAAATGGATCAAAACTATACCATATACACATACGGTGTGCTAAAAAACCCCTCTATAATGTTTTTCATCACAAATTCCACTTTATCACATCACTGAGCCTTATCATGGAAAATACCTGTCCACTAAAACCCTATATCAAACTCCATATCCCAAATATTCTTCTAGATATATGTCACCCTAATTCAACATACACATTTTTTATTCCTTGATTTATATATAAGAATCTAGATTGACATGATTGATGTTGATCACATGAGAGGGGTTAAGAAGGTATTTTAAAAGATATGATTTATTAAATATATAATGAATTCCCCAATATCTATAGTTAACTTCTAACCAATATTCTATATTTAAAATCTTCTCGATAACCAAAAACATCCCATGATGGTGGGTTCCAGTTTCCCTTACCTCTAGATATAGTAGCACCCAAGTGTGGAAACACCATGAGGAACACTCAATCACAAACCATAAATTCTAGAGGATGGTATCTCTGGCCATTATATGGTATATTATTACTATGATTATTTACTAAGATCATTAAAATAAATAAAATATTCTCTAGCATATCTTATAAGATACTCAACCAAATAACCTTTGACTCACATATCTCTAATAAGCAAAAAGGTGATGAATTAAACCATCCAAAAAAGGACTCAAATAGTTCTATATAAATGAGTTACAAATAAATTTTGTTATTTGTAAATATATAATGTTCAGGGAATTTCTCCCACAAACCCATAAATTCAAGGAAACATTCCTAAAACATGTTCTCTAATCTTTGAATTGTTTTCGGAGATAGCTCAATAGTCATAGGATAGTAGAAAATTCTAAAATACACATATGTATTTGGTTTCTTTTTCAATCCTTTCCCAAGAAAATGATTTAAAATGACTGTGATGGTAAAATATAATGCTTTGAGGAACCCTCTCATGATATTCTATATCTTGGATGTATAACCCTCTTTTATTGTATTGAAATAGGTATCCTAAATCTATTGTAAATGTAATAACGTTATCAACTAGACAACAACAATCAACACTAAATCACTACCATGATATTGAATTAGTAATCTCATAAGTTATTCTATTATAATTTATTCGGAAGGACACTTGGGAATGGTTAAGTACTATTTAATACTTGTGTGTAATTGATTCTTGGCCTTCGACCGTTGACCAGTAAAGCGTCATGAAATAGAAACTGATATTCTCTTCTTTATCTTACATTGTTTGTACTTATAGTGGATGTAATGATAAATATTTTCATTCCCTACATGAATAAACTATCTATTGTTATGAAATTCTTATAAAAAATCCTCATAATTCTCATAAAGACTATGTACCATCCTTATATATAAAAAACCTCATTAGTATTCAAGAAAAAAACATTTTACATCTACAAAACATATATAATTCGCCTCATCAATGGGGAATAATAACCATATAATTACAAATACTCCATCCTCTAGAATATTGATGTGGTAATACTTGTGAATTTTATGGTTACTCTACCATGAAAATCATATAAATTCATTGGATTATTATAAAATATACACATTAGATGCCACTCAATGAAATCCACCTTAACCACCTATTCTTGACTCTGTTATCACCATACCAGTGCTGAAATTTCATTTCAAAATAGTATATCCCATCTCAAAATCAAAGGTATAAATATAATCCTCCCTCATCCTCCATCAAATATTTATATTACACTAAGATAATATAAAATTTATGACTTTATGTTCAATATACACCATCAAATATTCTCCCAACTAGTAGTGATTCCAACAACCCAGTGAATCTGCTAACATTGGTAGCTCTAAATCATATATCCAGTAGATACACTTTTTTGGCCTTAACTACCGAGAAACTAATGCCAATAATCATATTCCATGTGTAAAAAAAGCTTAATATATACTCCTATAAAGACATAATATAAATTAAATGATGTGCATAGCTCATGTAAGGTCATTATAATGAAATTGATCAAACAACATTATTACTCTTGAAAGTCTCTATCTTAATAATTTTACCACATTAACATCAACAACTTATTTTTCAATCTCCTCGTCATCACTTCAAAATATAATTTTTTATAAATAAACATCCTATGGTAAACTATATTTCCCACAAACATGTGAATCTAAAAATCATTCTTGGGTTTATCTTAGGAAACTCAACATCAACATTCTTATTCTCCACAAATACTCCAGATCCAGATGTCACATGCCACAAGATTCACACATCAAAGATATATAACTAACACTTCAATAAATTTTCTTAAAAATTTATTCATCTTCAATGTTCCTAAAACAATCTCAAGATAGATAGAATGACCATCTTTTGACCTGTATTACATTATGATGTCTTCAACTAAGATATATACAAACAAAATTAGATAAGGATATAAGGCCATATTCATTTGGGATAAAATACACATTAAAATTTATTATTTCATTGGGACAGAATAACAATAATTTCATAAATTCCATAAAATCTTTTACATGGAATATCACAAGGCCTCATCCACAACTGGTGTTAGTAGAACCTCATGTCATCCTTTTAGACCAACTAAGATACTCTCAAATGATTCAAAATGTTTTCAATATAGTGAAGAGGATATTTTTTCTTAACAATCACTTGGTTATACATTTGGTAATACACATAGTTTTATAAATACTTCTCTTCTATTTGTGAATAATATAAGAGCTCTATAAGAATATTTTTAGGGAAAATAAATACCACTAACTCAAAATTATCTATATGAGTCACCATTTTTTTAATATTTATATGATACATCCAATAAGGTAAAATATATATGTTTTTATTTTAATAAGTAATCTTATTAATAAAATATCACTATCCCTATTGGAAATCCCAATAAATCCTTAAGAAACTTGACCTAGAACTAGTCAACCACTGGTGGAAAGGCTGTATAGAATGTCTTATTATCTCTAATTACATATATAGACATCTGTTATGTGATTTTCCATAGTATTTTATGGTCATTACCTGAATAACCTTCCATATAATCCCACAATAAGGAATAGGTAGGTCAATCACCCTCTATTAACATGAAATATACCCATCGGTGATAGAAATCAACATATTAATGATAATGATTCATCCAATACTACCCATTAATCAGAATGAAATTATTAATTATTGTCATGATGAAATCCTAGAGAATCCTTTATCCATTGAAAATTGTTTAACACTCTATATATCAATGGATTCCCTCTAATCACAACTATAAGGTTGAATCAACATAAATAACATTGAATAGATACTCTATAAAAATGCATATTTAAACTAATATTTTAGCATATATCAATGAGTGATATACACCCATGTTGAAAAAAATATATTCTAGGGTTGACAAAATTAGAATCATACATCATGTAGTAAATAGATCCCCTCTCAATAAGATCGATGTCTTCCCAATGGAATAATGATAGCATAAACCCCAAATTAGTGATATCATATCCTAGTTAATATAAGGGAAATCACCCTACTGTATTTCTTTCATAATCCCATAGGAACCATAACATCCTCCAGGACCAGAACTATAAGAGGCTTCTAAAACAAGCCACTATATATGTAACCCTTCCATTTCTCATAAACTATGATTTTAACTAGATATGAATCTTAAAACCAAATGTGGTTTTATAACATAATACATTTATAGGTTCTCTATCTACACACATAAATATCACTCATTTTTATTTATATCATGATCTATATAAATATTCCACCACTTCCCTTAGTTATATAACTCTATCATGGTTTACCCTCTCAACTGAAGTTATGAACTCATAACCTATATGTAATTATTATCTATATTGTTGAGGTAGTAAAGAAACCTAAACTATATGCTAGTAGATAACTATATTTTATCCTCGAAATATTGACAATGTTTCCCATACGGTATACCCTTAGTCTGGTTTCCCTTCACAATCAGATCATTCTTGAAGATTATATAGACTGATGTTAATTAGAATATATTCACCTAGGGATGAAAATATTACCTCTAAACGTCATAAATTCTCATTTATCAATAAATATCATCGCTCACCAGTGTAGGTTATAAATATAACAAGGTTGGTAGTATGGGTGGCACAATACACATCCACCAAGACCCCAATAAAATATGCATATAATTCATAACTCTATATTATTATGAGAATATGATAATAAATGATTGAAATTTAATATCTAAATATCCTTCCATAATATCCTTGAATTATTCTCTATTAGGATAATATCATCCCTTATGAGATTGAATTTATCTCAAAGAACATAGGTGGAAAGATTCACTGACCTCTTGGGGGGTGTTCTAAGGTGATCAATAAGGATCTTCAAATACCATATCCAAAAAATAGTATTAGCTATTCCACCCTATATATAAAGAGCAGTGAATGTTTTATTTATAACTATAGATTCATGTCTAACATGGTTAAACTATCACCCACACCCTCACCCATACTCTAGGAAAAAAAACCCAAAGAGTACGCTCAAATTTGTTAATATATAAAAGTATTGGTTGAAAAAATGTAGTGTATGATCCAATTTTAAGGGTTCATGCTCATCACCACGCTCCAAACACTCAACAGGTGGACACCATTTTGGAAGGTCACTATAATTCATAGGGAATAAATCAAAAAAATTATCACATGTCAAAATATCAAAGTATTTGGTAATAAATAACATGTAGAGAATATTATTCAATAGATATATACTATATGATATAGGGGTTTCAAAATTATCATCTCAGGTCTACCCCCACCTTCCCACTATTGGATCAAGTATAAATCTCTCATATAATAACATTATATCCATAATTTACCACTGTAATGGACAATATTAATGGGTCATTCATACATGGTGATGTAATGAAGTTATTTAGCTAATGTGATAAATTTTTTTATTGATACATTAAATAAAAATCCACAATGGTATAAAAATATAAATAAAATGAAAACAAGAAAATTTCATGTGATAATTATGTGACGAACATGGTTCATGATCTTATTCCCCATTCCCAGCCAAGTCCTCGATTACAACACAAAAAATCATAATTTGATATGAACTTCATAAAACAATCAGAATTTATTTATCTAAAAACCATAACTAACAATCGATTCCTTAAGAACCTGAACATCTATCCTACTTTTGGTATCTTCTCCAAGGAAAATAATACATAAAAAATTTATAAAAATTCCTTCATTATGATATACCATACCCCAAAAAACATATATTTGATACCATTTTTAAATATCTTCGATTTAGTTCACATGAACATGATCAAACTAGATATTTATATACATCAAGTACACCTTCCCAAACACCATAATCCACCAACTAATTGTAGTGACACACATAAATGAGTGTGGAAACCATAACCATTTGAATATATAACCATAAAATAATGTGTAAGAAATATAATAACAACCTTCATAATATAACAGTAGTATAAAAATAGATATGGATTCTATGATATATAAAAAATTAAATCTTAACCATCATTACATTGAAGAACTATATATTGTGAAAGTTAGATGAGTTATATAAAAATATATCTCATATTGACAGGTAATATACAAGTATATTTAAATTTAAAAATTGATTAATGATACATTCAAAAAATAAATCCCAAATTATAGATCAGTTTCATCTTCTAATAGTAAATCTACATCCAAATATAAACTTATTAAGTTTTAGGCCCCTTTACCTTACATGGGTCATGAAACATGAATTTTTCTTGGGAATGTGGTCTCTTATGTAGGGTGTCAATGCAACATAATATTCCACCCCAATTGGGGTTCATAAAAAGTCAAGTGACACATACCCTTTCCCTATATGAAATTTTGTTGAATAACATATATAAATAACCATCAACCCCATGAGGTTCTCTATAGTCAAACCATATATGACCATAATTTCTCTATCTAGTGAAAAAATGTATAATGTAACTATGGCCTAAAATCCCCTCTAGGATGAATGATATCTCATTCCTAGCATGAAAATAATGGTGAAGATTCTATCACAAGTAAATATTACAGGTGAATGATTCATCACCATTAAAACCCATCCATATGAAAGATCCATCACCAAGATAATTTCAAGGGAAATAGGGGATCTTCTAGTGAACGGGGCATCAAAAATAGTAGGTGGATGATATTATAATAAAATAAGTCTTGGTTTGAAATTTATCACCATTAAAACACAATATATGTGTATTATTGACCATTTAAACAAAATCCATGTTTGGATGACGTACTACTCTCATCAATTTCAAAGGGGATGACATAAAACTAATATAAATCTCTAAAAGGATAAGGTTCAACCATTAATATTCCATATGTGAATAATACACCACTATTATTACTCACTATGTGGACAATGCACCATAAATAACATGATATAACACCACAATGAATCCTCAATTGGAGTATGCACCACCAACATAAGATCAACATTGGATGGTATTCTATGGTTACATCTCTCTATATTGAATAATGAATCACTAGCGTAATTTAATTGGATAAGATACCCCGAAATACCATTGGTGGAAGATTTACATCTAATAACTAGATTTAAGTATATGAGGTTTGTCTTACCCAACATTAAATGTGGATGGGTAACCGGCTACAAATTCAGGATGGATGATTTGGCATCAAGAATTTCACATAGAAAATAATTCATCCCTTATAATCATTATCAATGAATTTAATATTATTGAACACATAAATGTTTATTCTCTAAAGAAACGAACATAATCATTGTCTTATATGTCGGCATGAACAACCCTGGCCTAATGCTTTCTCAATCCCATTCTAACCATTGTACGACCATGGATTCTATAGGAGGATATAAATTTATATTCTCAAGCATAAGAACCTACCTAGAATCTAAATTCATGGTTTCACATTCTAGTTATAATGGAAAATGATCACCACTGACCAATGTTGTTAACACACACCTTTCATAGATCACTCATGTCCATCCATATTTCCACATTAAACCATAGTATTGTAAAGATGAAGAAATTAAATTATTCTTGGGAATATAAAAATAATTATATATTTCATCATTTCACACAATGTGTCCCACATAATTTAACACCAATGTGAATTAAGGGGACCACCTACATGCGGCTAGTAGGAAATTTCTTGTAAAAAAGAACCTATAAATTTATCCTTGAATATTAAAGAAAATAAATTTTTTCAAAACCATAAATGTATGTCTTAGAAGATGATGGTTAATAAAATAAAAAGAGAAACTGAGAATAAATTGATGAGCATAATTATACATACATGAAGAATTCTCCAATGATATATAGGCCATGATTCTAAGCCTATAAAAAGTAGATCCACTACATGAATAAGATTTAGACGGAAGTATATGAGATATGGTTCTATGGTTAGAGAGAGAAAACAGGAGGGGATATAAGTTTTACTTAAATAAAAAAATTGATTGAAAGATTAAATTCTAATAAAAAATGAATCCACCAATCAAGTACCTTTTATATAACCACCAACTACTCTCCACATGGCCACCAACCACCTTTTGGCCCACCTATATCCATTAACACCACAAAATACATATTACCAATCCACTAGGTACCTGATGTAATATTCCAAAATGAAAAGTGTCCAATCTCCGATTTCACTCTGCTAAAAACCCCCAATCGCCCTCTAAAATACACAATTTTAATAATTCAATAAGATAAATTATGTTTGGAAGACATTATATAAAACATTTACATATTATTTGTGTTATGTGTTATTACCTTGAATAAAAATTCAACATATGAAGAGAAATAATTTATATAATTTAATGGTTTTTTAATTTCATTATTTGCATCATTTTTATGAAGAATAAATATTGGGTCACAAAAATATCATGGATTTAAATAGATTTCGTTAAAAATTAATGGATTTTGTTCTAATAAAAATTAAAACATATAATTTTGTTTAATGTATATTTATAATATTTTAATCTTATTCTTAAAAGGAATAATATTCAAATTTTTTTATTTAACGAATTAAAAATAATGAATAAATTATTTTTAAATTAATAATAAAATTTTGGTAGATATTTATTGGTAACTATAGGTATATAATGGGGAATCACATTATACTTAGTGGTATGTATTTTTTATTAGAGTTCATAGTCAAAATCATTGTATGTTTATTACTAGTCTAGATCATTTCCCATGTTAATTTTACTAAAAAAATCATTATGATTGAAATAATATAATGTTTTTAGAATTAATTTTTTTTATCAAAGTACAAAATAAAAACATTTTTATGTTTTAGATGTGAGGTGTTAATGAAAACATATTTGGATGTCCACAAAATGGTAGAGGATATAATTTTCTTAACATTGAAAATGGAAATATTTTGTATTTTGTAGGTATAATGATTATATTAAAAAAAAATTGGAGTCTTAATATAATGGTAATAGTTATGTGGATTAATTTAATGATGCTGAATTAGATATAAATCAATTATAGTTTAACCAAAATGGGGAAAAGACAATTTTTAAATAAAATTATGGTGGGGATTAATTGTTATAAAGCAATGAAAAAAACAACTAAATTTAATAAATTTTTATTTAGAAGGGTAAGAATCACATTATCATTTCAGAACGTAGTGAACCATTTTGAATGGTAAGTTCACTTCAGAAAACTTCTCATACATTTCTATTCTATCATGTTAAATCAAGTAGTGTAGTTTAATCATTGAATCATAAGGAATGGGATACTGGAATTAATGAGTTTTATAATATAATTTATATCAACGAAATAAAATATTTAATCCTAATTCAATGAATAATAACATTATAAGAATAATTCTTATGTTTGGAAAAAAAATTATAATAAAAATGACGAGTGGAATTAAAAACAATGAGATTAATAGAAAAGGTATATTCACATATTATATATATATATATATATTCATTTTTATAGAAAAATTCTAATTATATAATTTTTTCTAAAACAATCTTCATTATTTCAATTTAATTTCAATGAAGTTAATAAAAGATTTAAATTCTATTTTATGTTAACAATTATGACAAGAGAACTTGAGGTAGACGTATATATTGAGAAACATGATGCCTTTATACTATTACATGGCATGACAAATTTTTAAGTGTTAATGATATAATTTTAATGATTGAAAGAATTTTTATGACCTTATTATTCTATTTTATATATGTTATTGAATCGTTAAATTTTATAAAAGTAAACATGAGAAATAACTGATACACAAAAGAATCATAAATGAATTATAATCATTTTATAACCCACATGGATTATAAAATTTTTATGTTTAATGAAGATAATTATTTTAATGGTTTTTCCCAATAATTAAATAAATTTTCAATAAATATTCATTGAGAAATAAAATATTTTTTGGGTATTCAAATTAAATAAAAGGTGAATTTTTTATTTCATGTGATATATGATTGAGTGTAATTGAAGTGTATTTGAATATAGAATAAATAAGTAATTTATACTATAATATCAATATTAAGAATTATTTAAAATATAATGAAGGAAATTAATTTAAACAAAATGAGTTTAAAAAATTGATTGGAAGATAATCTTATGTGACAAATTAAATATTAGAAATTGTGTGCGTAATTACATTGTATCCCAATTTTTAAAGATAACCAAAAGAGATACATGTCATTAAAGAATATTTAAAACTTATTTATATTAATGGGTGTAGTAAATTTAATATTTTTTATAATAAATTGAGATATAATTTTTATTATTTCGTGGATTTAGATTTAGAGTGAAATATTGATGATTAGATCTTGGGATACCATAAATTTTATCTTCAAGGGAATGATATATGATCTTGAAAATGAATTAGTTGTAATATTAACTACTATAGAGTCTATTTATATTGATTCAATTAAAAAAATCAATTGAAATGGATGAGGAATCAACTTGAGGACTCGATGGATTAAGCAAAGTTACTATTTCTTTTGGGATTTCAAAATTAGAGTAATTTCCATATTTTAAATAATAAAATTTTGAAAGTGTTTCGTAGTTCCTTGGAAAGATTGTTCTAGTTTAAGAATCACTAATTCTAAGAAGATTCCATTGGATTTATTCATGGAACCAGAAACATCCAATAGTTCTTTATCCAAAAGGGACCTACTTTCCAAAGGTAGGCATTCATTAAGTTTGAACATACGATACATAAGAACATATATTGGTTGAGAGGATGGGAGGTCAGACTCATCACACCCTTTTTGGGGGAATTATTGTATACTACACGTCTCTCTATATATATTTGAAATAGTTTCATGAATCCCTATTAATTCACCAAGTATAACATAGGTTTCCCTTGGAATTTGAAATCAATTATTAGCATGTGTAAAATTTAGAATCATTTTTATATATTTGAGGTTATTCATTATTGGAGACATTCATATGTATTCGAGGTTCTCCATCGATGGTATCCTCTCATATGATATTTGGAGATTCTATTAATCATCGTTGTGATGATACTGGTTTTTAAGACACATAGTGGGGGAACTCTGGTATTTATTATCATTAGGGGAGATGAAGGATTGTTTTGATGTTGGGAACATACCCATAAAATGGGATACCTATGTATCCTTGTGAAATGAATTTGAAACCTCATAGTTAGACGCTACTTAACAGGACACATCATACCTTTAAAGGTCTGGTGATAAGGACCTCTATGCGAAATGTGCAAAGTCAAGGTTTGGTGTGAGTCTTATGCCTAAGAAGGCAAAGGAAATTGGAATGAATATGGGTTTCCAAGTAAGATTAGAAGCTACTGGGAATATGGCCCATGGAGAACACTGTTGATTTGACGTTTTGGGTTTGAAACTAAAGGAGTCTTTTCACGTATCCCATTTTTATGGGAATAAAGTCCCACGTAGTTTGAGGAGTCTCATAGGAGAGTGTAATCCTTTGTGAAAAATGAGTTTGAGATTGATTCCTTAAATGGATGCCTCCGTGATTTGGGGGTTTAATTTAGAGATTATTCCTTAGGAGGATGACCAGATTAATGGAATTCAGATTAGAATGATGAAGAGGATATCTAGTGACCTTTGTCCCTAATAAGGCATACTAAAAATCCGAAATATGGTGGGAATTAGAGTTATTGTAGTCCATTCCCCATGGGATTTTGTGAAAAAATTTTAGTCTTCACGAATCTCTAATCCCACATGATTCATTTTTGGTGTGAGAAACAAGAGGATTTGAAATATTTAACTAAGGTACCCACACTTTTCCTCCTCCGCCGGTGGAAGAAGAGGCACCTATGATAGTGACGGTGTAAGAGGGATATGGGATTAGGGAAGAGGGTGATGCAATGAGCCTTCCTTATATTCTTTTTTACATTGGACAAGGGTCCAACATAATGAAAGAGTGAAGGTGAAGGAAGTATAGAAGAGAAATACAACAACCTACTACTTGAAAGGTTATGGGATTACACCAGGTTGGATTCCATCAAATTGGTCCTGGTAGGGGAGGGAGAATTATCCTTTGCATGAATAAAAAATCAAGTGTGAACCATACCTTCCCTTCTAGAGACATGAGGTTTCGGGTTTTAGGGATGAGTTGGGTAGGTCAGAACCTAAAACCTAATCCTAAAAATCAAAAACATCCCAAAACTGTTCTTGGGAGAAAGGTCTATGTTACTGCAGATATAAAAACCCAAAACACTCCATGAATCCTAACCCCATTGTGAAACAAATGGGGGTATCCTCTGACTACGGAAATACAAGCCCAAATAGGAGACATACTGTTGTGTCTTTCCTAAATATTTGATAATTCTAGAGCTTTGGGTGGAATATTCCACCCAATCCATTTTAGAAAAGGGATCTAATGATGAAGAATCCTTTCCATAAATGGATTTGAAGAAGGCTTGATGGATTTTAGAATGAAGATAATAGGTGAATCAATGGAGGGAACCCACATGAGTATTTGGAATGCAAGTATGGGTGCACAAGTAGTGTTGGGTGACCTGAGGTTCACTTAAGTGATGAATAACCTAGATGTTAATAATCTAGCGAAACATAACTCAATCCTTCAAGAGTATTCACAGGTATTCCCAGAAGTGCAGCTCTCAAGATCTTTTGAGAGAAATGAGTGGAGCACAAGTGTTTCTAATCCAGATAGGGTGGGCACTTTAGGAACGAATGTGTTATGGATTTCAAACACTAAAATGGGTTATGTCCTATGATCCTACACTCTAGGTGTTAAATAACTACCTTGAAAGTTTTGGAAGAATTTGGTGAAGCACTAGGGACACCAGAGAAACCATTAGGCTTTAGGGAAATCTTTCTTTACAAATTAATACCCCAAGGGTCTATTTATAATAAAATAAGTGACCTTGGGAAAAAGAAAATTTGGCGCGCAAGTGGCTTGTGCCCCATAAATGTTGTGAGTATATACCATGTGGCCGACAAGGTTTTGGCTAGAGAGGGGAAACACTTTGATAAATTATCCAAATTAATTACTTCATTCAGCACCAGCATGGTGGATCACAAGTGTTTGTGCATAGATATACTGGGAACCCCTTTGAGGATATAGCCAAAATAATTTCTCAAAACCGTAGGGGCTGCACCCCTACACCCCTATTTGGGATCAATGCCGGCTTCAGTATGGTACCTTCACTACCATCACTGACCCTCATGGAAAATGAAGATTTTCACGACAAAGTTTTCGACCACAGTTGAAGACATTTTGCAGAAAATTTCATGGAACACATTATATGATTTCTACAAAAAGATTTCTGAAAACATATAGATAACTAGTGACACTTTATGGCACTCGAGATAGATCAGATATATTAGGTTTAAGACAAGGACCTTAGAAAATGGTATCTGGGCCTTGATTAATTTGACTTTATTATTTTTTATTTCACATATGAATATAGGGTATGTAAAAAAATGAATGGAATTTGTAATTGGGACAAGAAAATACTTGTATAGCTAAAATACAGATTAACAAGGATGTAAGTTTGTGTACTTTCATCATTTGTGCAATATATCTTCATAGGAAATTTTTGTAACTATGTTAATTTCAAAAATAGTATTTTAAAGAAGGATTATGTTAATTAAAAAATTAAGAATAAATAATTTATTTATTTATTGAATAATTATCTTATGGTGATTAAATTAACTAAATGTGAATATAATTATGTCAATGTGATTTTCATGTAATGTAATGATTACACAATAGGAGATTTTATTTGAATATTGATACACTCATCTAGAATATAACCCTAAAATTTTTATATAAGAATGTTTAAAAATGAATTATCTAAAAATTAAATAATATAATTTATTTATTTGATATTCCTTGAATGATATGGTCAGTTTTTATATTGTGTGGGGATTCTATTAATGATTATATATAATTTTGTATTGTGTGAGATAAGAGAACAAATAAATTAGTTAGGCATGATAGCTATTAATTATTTAGATTGATTATAATTTTATGTGTGTTGATAGTACTTTGATATATGTATATATGTAATCATATCCAAGATAGAAGATTAGTCACATAATATGGATGCATTGGGTAGTCATGGGAATGAATAAACTGATAGTTGTTTCTAGGAAATTTTATAAAAATATATAAGATACATGATGTAGAAATTAGGAATATAAGATTATACTTAATAGTATACAAATAATTCTAGATTGAGTTATACTGTGGATCAATATAACATTGGTGTGTACACCAGATCATTAATGTAATTAGATATGTATCATATATGGTTTTAAATTATTGTAATAGTTATTTATTGAGTTTTTTCATTACATTAGGGAAATAGACTCACTATTTTCACAAAAATGTGGAAAATAAGATTTCATGACATAATATCATCCTTGTAATGATAATTATGGTGATTAATTATAATGTATTCTCATCCTAGATAATGGTGGATGATTTCATATAGAGATAGAGAGATTGAATTTTGATAATCATCTAACATCTAATATAATGAAATGATGGTGCATGAAAATACATGTTGTTTTCATGTTAATATATCTCTATTATGTGTGTTATGATTGGGTATGATATATTTTAAATCCCTAGAGAATCATTTAGTTTTCATATACTATGAATTTTCTAAGGATATCATGATAGAATTTAGAATACTTTGTTCTCTATAAGAAATTATAGATATGTTTCGCAATTCTAGTAAAACATCTACGGGAAATCATATATTTTTGCGTATTTTGGGGTATTATAGAACTTATTTAATGGTGTGATATGTCTCATATTTACTATGATATAGAATATGGGGTTTATCATTGACATTATTTTTCCATTTTCTCTATTTTTGGGAGGAGGTTGAGCCTCTTTCTAGCTAAATTTGTCCTCTTTGATTAACTATGAGAGCTATAATTATGGGATATAGTGACTAATATGGGATATAATACATGAATAACATCATCTATTTATTTTTTTCTTGATGGTATTTTTTGTTATTAATATAGATATCTAAGGATCATTCCTAATCATAAACATAATAGTTGAGTGTATTCCTCTTAATTGTGATTGTATAGATCATTGTGTTGTCTTAAGATTCTAAACAAAGTATTCTTTGGTTGCGTATAGTGAATATAAGTGATCTATAGGTTCAGGTAGAGTATTGGAAGTTCAATTTCTTATAGTGGTTGTTATACCTTATGATGCCATATCATTCATGCATTATAGTTGAAGCTACTATCGAGGTACTTGAAATGTAAACTAAACAATAAGTACATGTGGAATTTCATATAAAAACAAAATGATATTAAATATATATGATGTTTTGTGGAGATAAAAAATTACATTTTTTATAATTCATCTAAACTAGTTATCTTATATAGTTATGTGGTTTGACCTCTTTATGAATAAAATGTACTGTGAGAAAATAATAATTTCTATAGAATGTTGATCATGCTATGTGAGTCCCCATGTGTGGTGATGAGGTGAAAAAATAAAAATTTCATAAATAGGATAGAATATTTCCCTGATATCTACAATATGGATGGATGATTCATTTATAATTGGAATGTGTAAGTGAATTAGAATAATATCTCAACTGCAATGAGTTAAGTAATTTATGAATACTGTAGGAATTCTCATTGGGAGGTATATAATACATTTTTGGATTACAATTTTGAATCTTGTGGATATTTTTGGGGGTATTATATTTCTTTTATGTATCTAATTAGTTATCATTGTGAAAAATGATAATATATGTTATTATATATTGGTTTTAGAAAGAATAAAAATATTTTTAGACTATGGAGTGAAGCTCATGATGTTTATTTAATAATTACTTGCATAACTTTTAATCAAGTGGTGTGTTCCATTAACAATGGATTTAAGGAAGTTTTTTTACCAATAGAACTGTTATAGGGTAAATATTATATTGTGGTGTGTCTCATAAATTTATCAAGAATTTGACCCTTATTTCTATGGTATTATAGTGAGTGTCATAAATTTCATTCATTTTAAACATAGATCATTTATGGGTTAGGTATCTCATACTATATTAAATGCATGATATTAAGATACATCTAGTCAATTAATTTATTAAATAATATGACATAAAATTAATGGAAAATGGAACACTAGATGAGATTTAGCAAATATATATACTCATAAGGGTGGGGTAATTACAAGTTCAAGGAAATGATTCATCAAGTGATGGATCGTGTCTTTAGTAAAATATTAGAAGGTGTATACGAATGATCTATATTAGTACAAAAGAATATTATAATGGAATTTATCCTTATTAATATCAATGATTTCAACTATTTGGTGTTTATATCATGGAATGGCTATTTATTGTAATTTCACCGAATTTGGGACATGTTATTGAAGTTATCAAATTAGTTTGTTCTACAGTACATGAGATAATAAAGATACTATTGGAAGTTATTATAGAGTAGTATTGATGTATCTTTTCATGAAAAAATTTATTTGATTAAATGGAATTGGATTCTTTTTCAACAATAAAGTAACTTCCTAGTTGAAATCAATGTTAAATAAATACTATGAAAAGTTATTTATTCTAATTTAAAGTGTTGTAGTGAGATGAATATAATTAATTGGAGACTATAGGATAAGAAGTGTGAATATGATATTATTGGTTGAGACTTTTTTTGATGATGGTTATTCTAAATCATGAATGTATCGGTAGAAAGGGATACTATAATTACTCTTATCTAATATGATATGATTATGATTTAGTTTCTATATTTCTAGGTTTAGTTATTCTTTTTTGGATAAGGATATAATTATAATTCTACATGGTTTAAAAATTACGAAATTTTAATACTATAATATATTAATTGATTTATAGAATCTCATTGGGTTTTCATTATGGATCCACATAGAGTTTGGTGTGAGGCAATTTGGGCGTAAGCCCCTAATTCAATTTTAACATGGACAGAATCCCCCATGATTATTTTTAATCCATAACCCCATTATTCAATTTTGGAGGACAATTATTATTATATAATTTTTTTAAATAAATATAAATTTTCAATTTATCTTATACCGAATCAATTAAAACAACCCCTATTAGTGTTCTTCCCTAGATTTGCCTTTAAAAATTCCATTTTATTTCAAATTAGTGTTCTATCATATATTTTAGAATCATTGAGTTATTTTTATCCCAAGGAAAACCCCATTAACTATCATGTTTTTTCTCTTATTATATTATAACCATGAAAACCTAAATTATGGTTTTTACTAGGTTATTGTGATTTATCATGATTTAATATGAATATTGTAATGATATTCATAGGGATAAGTCCTATGAGAACAAGGTTGGTAGTTCATAGAAATTCCCTAATTTTTATCTTTGTTTTATGAGATATTTGATATGTTTCCATGAATGAATAGGAAAGAAATACCTAGAATCCTAATCATAATAATTTTAATTTATATTTTATAATATGTGATACCTAATAGTTATGTGGATGATATTTTTCAGGAGTTACCTAGAATTTAAATTATCTTTGTAACTTTATTAAAAGTATATGCCTTATAATGTTTTTTAGAGGTACCACAAAGTATATCATGCTTTGAGAACTGACTCGAGTATCCAAATGAGGTCATGTGTTGCAATATAATAATTTTTACCAGAGATCAATGATATACATTTAAGCGAGTATAAAGGCTATATTAATCATCATAATTGGAATTATGTTTTCCAAGAGGGATGAAATGATTCCATAATCATAAGATGTAAATTTAGCCCTAATGGAATCATGGGAATGATTCTACTAAGGGTAGATTAGTAGGATCACCAATCAAAAAAATTATCACCTTTGAGATTTTATATGGTAAAGGTTGATATCAGTATTGAGGGTCATATAACCATATTATTGGTGAATTAAAAAATAAATATATACCATGTAGTACAGATTAATAGCTTCTAAGAACACCTATGTTAGTTGTACTACAAAGGTTAGAGTATTTTACTGGTTTTTATAGATATAGATAAAGGACTTTGTTAATAATATTACAATAATTGAATAATAATATATTAAACTAATACTCTAAGGATTATCTTTTTATCCACCCAAACCTTGTATGTGTGGAGCAGGTGTCTACAACCATTACATTATCAGAGATGTGAGGAAACTGTATCTTCATGGTCTGAACAGTTTAGTAGTCTTGATAAATAAGATACATACACGAGTTTTGTATTAAATATGAATGCAGACATTACAACATAATATTTTTTTATATTAACATTATTACCTAAAATATATACATAAATTACATTCTTAGTAAACATCATGGAATCATGGGGAATGGAAAAAATAGAAGACAGATAAAATGATCAATAAGGGTAGTGGAAACAATAATTAATCTATGAGAACAATAAATTTAGAAAGGTAAATAACTGAGAACACATTCCATTTAATCAATATCTTCAAAATAGTATGGAAGGATTAATATATGGTAAAATAATTACACATAAATAAAAAAATGATCATTAAACATAACCATGTATATTATAACTAATTTAATAATCACATGGAATATCAATAAATGAATTCATAATGATGGTACGCCTACCTATGAATATCTAAATATTACCATCAAGGATTCCTACCAAGAATATAATGTTATCAAGGTATCATGCCAAGAATATAATACTATAAAGGATTATATCAAATAATATAATTCCATCATGGCCTCATTCCATTAATATAATACTGTAAAAGATTTAGTCCAAGAATATAATATTGTCATGCCTTCATGCTAATAATCTAATACTCTCAAAGCATCATTCCAAGAATCTAATAAATGGGTATTTCCTTAGCCAAAACCATATATATTTTTTCAAATTAAACCTAAATATTCCTCTAGGGTACATAGTGGGACCCACCCATCACTAAATAAATCTAATGAATTCCTCATATAAAATTTCTGAAACATAATAAACCTAAGAATTCATATAAAAACTAGAATACGAAATGTGAATATATTATCTAAAACTAAATCACTATGATTAATATTGGAAATTATATCAAAATAACACAATCGTAGTCACTCTAATCATAAACAATCTATATAAATAAAATGGATTTTTATATAAAATAATATACCCATAGGATTAAAAATAATTTTTGTTTTTATTGATGAAATAAAATAAGATGTTTAATAACAATATTAATGAAAATATACTTTTTAATTTGTAAAACATTATGGAAAAATTTCCCATTGAAAATAACATTTAAAACATAATTTTCTTTTAAAAAAATTGAAAATTGTTTTTTAATTCATTATTAATAGGTTAAATGTTTTTTAAACATGGTTTTAAAATAAAAAAGGTCTCTAAATGAAGAGAGAAATAAATTCAGGTTTTCTTAAAAACATTTTCATAATAATTTTGAGTAACAAGGAGTGGAAATATGGTAATATTACTTGAAAAAGATAATGAATAACCATATTAGAATAAAATTAAATGGTTTGATTTATAATTATAAAATAATTTTCTTTAATAGAAATTTGAGAATAAACAATCTAGATTAAAATTACATTATGGTATAAAACCTTAAAACAATCATAATATTGAAGGAAGAATTAGAAAATGATTTTATTATGTGTATCAAATGTAAATTCACATAAAATAAATGTAAATTTATTAATATATATTCAATTTTATTATTCACATAATCATAGAATATTAACATCAATGATGAAGTAATATAACCCAATGAAAATGAATTGAGTTTTGAAATTTTATTGCCACTTGGTACCTTTAAGTTTATATCCCCATAGATGAAATAAGTAAATTTTAAATATAAAAAACCGTTAATATAAGTTTATTCATGATATAAAATACAATATGGTTAGTATATACACCACTCAAAAGACATCACTATTTAACATATTATATGCCTCATATTAGAAAAAATGATATAATAATCCCTTAATACTTGAGTACATATTGAATCATGAGAACCATGAAAGAATAAAATATATTGAAACATTTAATATCCTGAATTGAATTTAAATTATGAAATAATAATTAATAGTGATGTAAATAGGCCACAAAAAATAAATCATGGTGAATATGGCATAAGCCTTGCGGAAATAAAAGTGAGATTTGAAATCATGTTACCTTAGGTTCCATTTTATTTAATTCATCTTTAACCACATGTATAATTTTATACTAATGTTGTCAACTTATAACAGAACTATATTCATATTTATAATATCAAATATGATTTTATTATAGTACCTCATTAACTATTCGATAATAATCTTTCATTATTCTCACTATTTTGGGTGTTAAATGCATGTTTTATTAAAAAAAATTAACTTGTTCTTTCTTATTCCTATTACATAGATGATTATTTCATCATCCCCAAAATTTAATACTTTATATAATTATTTTAAATATTCATAATATATGTTTTTATAGTAATCTACAAATTTGGGAGATATAAATTAAATACACTCTTCCTGGAGACGGTATGTCGTGCGTATGCATGAATTCAAATTCAATTTTGTTGTCATATTAAAAGAATAAAAATAAATATTATTTAATAATATTTAATTATTTTATGTTTTTTTATAATTTATATCAAATATTTTCATTAAAATCATACTTTATAAATTTTCATGTAAATTTTGAATGAATCGAATCGCTTTGAAGAGGTGATAGTCTACACATCCAAAAAAGATTTTATTGTATTCCAAAAAAATGGAAATCCTGATTGTATGAGTTATATAAGGATAAATGAAGTGTAAATTCATTATAAATATCATATACATCTTATATATAAGATATAAATCGATCATTATTTCTATCCAAGAAAGGTGGTGATGGAAGAACGAACAACATAGGATTGTGAGCGGTAGTCCATCATACGCAAAAATGTTTATTGTCTATCCTATTTGATATAAGTGTGTAATGGTGTAGGTAGTACCATGAAGGTAATAAAATCTCAGTATATTAAGGTTTATTGTGATATTATTTAATAATTATCTAAAAATAATAGAAGTAATATAGAAAATATAAAACAAAAGTTCTTATTGAAAAGCATAACTTCTATTTCAGGAATTTTCATCTTGTTTATACCAAAAGACATCATTAGTATGATTTATTCCAAAATTTGGGGTTATATTATTAGGGGAGGTATTTTTGGTGATTATTTTTTCAGTTTTTGTATTATAAAAATGGCTTCAGAGGTGTCAATAAGTGGGAGAGGTGAGGGTTTTTATATAATGTATGAGTATTGGCATTCTTCTAAATATAAAAAGTTAAACACTATTGAGAGGACTAATTAGATAGTTTTCCAAACCAAATGTACCAAATTAGAAAAAAATAAAATCTTGTTATGAAATATTTCCATTAAATGGTTTTTTTAAAATGTTATAGGTCAATTTGTCCCTTATGATTAAGGTTTAGTCCCTTGTTAAGCTAGTTTCTCTCTTAATCGATGTAATTAATTTTAATTTATTTTACTCATATTTTTGGTCCAAACTAAGTTGAACATACAGGAAATTAAAAATTATTCTTGATTTGAAAAATGTAATCCATTTTTTCATAATCCTATAAAAAATTGGTCAAAATTAATTTAAAATTAACCCCATAGGCAGCATGGAAAAGTTGGGTTTTAAAGTGATAATTACCAAATTATTGATAAGTTTTTATATCTAAATTAAATATAAAAATGGTTTTAATGACCTAAATTGTATTAATATTTGTAAAATTTAACTAATTAAACAATAAAACCAATTTTAAAAATAATTTAACACAAATTATTATATATACGAAAAAGCAGTTTGCAATTAAAATTCAGAATTTTCACTATTCATCAAAAAATGATAAAATCAGAAAAAATACCAAAAATTCACCCAATGATAATTTTTTCATACTATTTCAAAAATTATGTATATTTTTAAATATAAAATTTATAATGTTTCAAAATTTTATTTCTAAAATAGGTGTTCCATTAAAAGGTGGTAAATGAGCTTTTATAAAAATATTGTTTTTTATGAGAAAAATTGGATTTGTTCTTATATTATTTATATCAAATATATTTGATGATTGTAGAAAATATTTTATTAAATATGTAATAATATTTTATTAATATAGTTCACTAATATTAATTAATTTAATTTATTAAGAAAAAATTCCTTTCAGAGCATAAAATCATTTCCTTTATATTCATTTGGTTTTTATATTAATATCTAATTAATTAGTAACCAATGAATTCAACCATATATATTTATAATTTTGTTAATACTATTTATATCCAATAATTTAATATCTATTTTATATCTTAATATGTAAAATAATAATATTGTGATATTTTATTATTGTTTGTAAAACTTTGGTATTTCCTAAAACATAATCCATTGAAGAAAGTCATTATTTCATGTAACAGAATAAAACTCAGGGTTACATGTAGATTATGATAATATTTGTGTTACATGGAAAGAAAGATAAATTATGTGTTACTTGAATTTGAATCTATAAAAGGTCTTAAATTTATTTTGATTATTAAATAAATCAAAATTTCTCAGGAGGTTATATTCCTTTCTACGCTTGTTGTGGAATGTAATACACATTATCAAAAGAAATGTAATTATATTAGAATTTTTAGGGTGTAACATTCTCCAAAAAAATATTATCCCCACAATTCAAACATGATCTCTGTAATTGAGGGGTTTATATTTAGAAATACCATTTTTGAAAAATCCTTATCATAAATAGGGTTAATAACACTTCTTATTAATAAAATGGAAAAGAAAATGTGAAGGTTATCAAAAAAATATCCTTTAGAATAGAAGATCATTAGTGAAAACCTGAACATGGAAGAGAAAGATAACTATGAAGTTCTGATGGATAGTGATTGATAATATGTTCATGGGGAATCTGTTGACCAAAAATCCATAAACCATAGGTGGGAATAACAATCATTGGAATCATCAAAGTGATGATACCATGACAATATTTTTATTTCAAGAACATTTTCTTAATATTGAATAATTTATTTACTATCTATGAATAAATATATAATTTCATCTTCTGGTTGTGATTTGGTTGACTTCCAATTTATCCCTCACTCCAAGAAATATATACCATAAATTGAGTTTTTAATTCCTGAAGCACTAAAAGTCACCATTAATGAATCATATTATCTATATAGAAGATATTAATGTATGTCTTGAATTGTTTTTTCAAAAATTATTTTTATTACCTTAACCACTAAACCAAAAAAATAATACTGTTGGATCATCATTAAAATTTATTCATCAATCTGTTTAACTAAAAACAATGAAATAGTAACGAGGACATTACGTTGGTCAGTTGTTGGCATTAAACAATTATCATTATTCGGTTGTGGGTTAAAGACCTATGACATGGATGAATATTATGTGTTGTCACTCAGCATACAGGTTGTCATATTCTAAACTGTATTAATATAATTCCTACTACTTTCTCAAAATTATGATGGGAATCTCTGAAATTATATTAATCAGTGAATAAACTTTTTAATAGGGGTTTCAGTAAAACTTAATTATTTTTCACAAACTCTAATAATCTAATTATTATATAAATTCTATATTTATCTATATATTTTAGCTTATGTTCACAAAATATAAAGGCATTATCCCTCAAATAATTTTTTCACTAAAACCTATAATTTCCAAAAAAAATTCCAAAAATTACCTTACTCTTGGTAAACTCTCATCACATTAAACATAAAAAATAGATATTTAAGTCTTAGAAATTATGATAAACTTTAATAACATTCTCCTAGGATGGTATCCATGTTTCTAAAGTTAATGAAGACGTATGTGTTATTATGATAACACTCAAGGTTTGTCTTAGGGTTATGTTCCCTAGTCTATATCATAGTAAATCTCGTTCCCAAAAATGATACTAGACATTCTCAGATGAAAAATATTATAAACTGAACTTACATTGGAATATATACAAGGAAATCACATCCCAATGGAAAAAAAATTTAGTAGTCATGGTAAACTACACACATATATAAGTGTTGTATTCCTAAAGAATAAATAAAATTACAACATATTTTTTGGATAATAATTTTAATCAATGTAATGTATAATTTCATATGAATATTATTATAATTCATGGAATATTGGTGAAAGAAAATGAAATAATGGTGGGCTCAATTTTTCAGTAATGGAAAAATACAGTGGGATAAATATTTAATCAATGGGAATAATCAATATATAAATGTAAATAACTAAGAACACATGTCATTTAATCAATAACATGAGTATATCATGGAATGAATAATATATTATTAGATAATGGAATATAAATAATCTCATGAGAGTGATACTAAATCATAGATATTCAAAATAATAAATAATTACAAGTAATATAAATAACCTAATTCTAAAGGATGGAATGGATACTAATTGATATCTAAATATTAACATTGAGGATTTAAACCAAGAATCTAATATTTTCAAGGCTCTATTCCATGAATCTAATAATATCAAGGCTACGGTAGAAGAATGCAATATTGGTAAGGATTCAAGCTATGCCTTTAATACTAGCATGGATTCATTTTAAGAATCTAATAATTTGAAGTCTTAATTCCAAGAATCTAAAAATGTCATGGATTAATTATAATAATCTAATAAATGGGTAGGCCTCAACCAAAACCATATATAGTTTCACTTATGAAATGTACCAATGTATTGAGGAGATATAGAGGGATCCACCCATCATATACAAAAACCAATTCATTCCTCATATTAATTGGTTCAAACATAATAAACCTAAACAATCATATTAAAACTAGCATATGAAAGGTGAATACTTTCCCCAACCATAAATCACCAAGAGTAATATGGAATATTATATCAAGATGGAACATAAATAGTTAATATGATGATAAAAAAGCATATAAATAATAAGTTTAGTGTAAATAAACTTATACTCATTGGAGTAAGAATAAGGTTTGTTAACATTAATGAAATAAAATAAGATATTTAAACAATTTCTTGAGGAAAATATCCTTTTTATTTTGTAAAACCTTTTGAAAAACCATATTTTAAGATATATTTAAAAAATATATAAATGTTTTTAAAGGGATAATATTACTTTTATAAATAAATTTTTAAACGGTTAAATTTATTTTTTAAAAAAATTAGATTACATAGTTTTGGATGAAGCCAAGTTCCAACCTAAGAGAGTACTTTGGTTAGATTTTGAAAAAAAAGTTTCTAAAGAATCTTGAGTTCCATAGACAGTATAAATGTTACATTTAAAAGAATAATATCATGAATAACCAAAGCACAATACAATTATCTTGTTTATTTAACACTGACTAAATAATTCCCTTTAATGTAAATTCAAGAATAAACAATCACTATTAAAATGAAATTGTGGTATAAACCCTTAAAATGATAATAATGTTGAAATGAGAATTAATCAATGAATAAATTTTGGGTATCAACTATAAATCCAAATAAAATAAATTTAAATACATCAATAGATATTCAAATTAATTATACATACAATCATAGAATATTAACAACAATGATGAAGTAATATAACCTAATGAAATGGAATTTAGTTAGAAAATTTCATTACCACATGGTAACTTCCAATTTAATTCCCCATAGATGAAATAATCATAATTGAATCTTAAAATACCATGAATATAAATTTAATCAAGATATAATATAAATATGGTTATTATATTCATCGCAAGAAAGAAATATTTGGTGAAAATAGTGTACACCTCACAGATGAAAAAGTGAGATGAGAATACCTTACTACTTGGGTAACTTTTGAATCATGAGATTCATGATAGAAAAAAATCAATTGAATATTTTAATATCTTTAAATAAATAAAATTAATTATATAACTTGTCATGGGGATGAATATACACAACAAAAATTAAATCATTGGTGAATATATCATAAGACTTGCAGAAATTAAATTGAGACCACAAACACTACTGGAAATAGTGTTTTTCCCAATAGATATATACCAATGGTTTCAAGAAACCGTTGGTATACTGTAAAAAATGCCACATTTGACAAAGTTTTTCCCAAACCATTGAAAAATGTTTTAATATAGTTAAGCTTTCCCAATGGTTTGAAAAAATCATTGTGAAAGCGTTAGTTCCTATAAAATATACCAATTGTTTTACTAAACTATTGGTAAAGAGAGGATTTCCCAATGGTTTTTAAAAACTGTTGGAAAAATTTTCCCCCAAAATACCCAGTGCCCCAGCTCCCACTCTGCTCGATTGTAGAACTAATCTAAATCTCCTCCTGAAGTCTTCTCAGCCTCGATACTACTTCCAACTGTAGATCATTCTTTAATGAAACAAATTATTATTTCTACACTTCAAATTATTATGTTTTACATTAGTTTTAGAATTATTACTCTTCTTTTTCTTTTTTCTATTTGGATTTTTTCTAATTTAGAGTTATTTATATCATTGGAGTACCAAACCCTTTGGTTTGTTTTATGTTTTTTTGTTCTACAATTCAAATGCTTTTAACTGATTATAAAAATTTGGTGGTTGGTTCATTATGGAAGGTTATGAATCAGGATATTATGGAATTTTCCTATGAATTATTAGTTCCCCAAAAGAATAAATCCCTTAAACTTTATCTGAGAGGGATTCTCTAAAATCTACCCATACTGAAACATATTTTCAAAGATGTCTCTAAGGATTTTATTTCTAGGTTCCCAAAGTCACAAGGTTCTGAATGTATTTTTGTTGTGGTTGATCACCTATCAATGTATCATCATTTATCATCCTTAAAGAACCCCTTTACATTTAATGATGTGGTTGATTTATTCATGAAGGAGGTTGTATGTATCCATGCAATGATATTTTGTATCTGTTAGTGAATAAAATTATTTTAAATAAAAATACCCTAAGGGGGGATGTAGGAGGGGTAGGGGGGCCATCCAGCTGTGGGGCTGTCCAGGTGGGGGTGGGTTGTCCAGGGGGTAGGGGGCTGCAGGGGGGAGGGAGGCTATAGGGGTGTGGGGGAGGGGGTTATGGTCTGCCTCAAAGTGGGGTGTGGGCTATCTAGGGGGGTCAGGGTGGGGTGTTGGGTGTCTATGGAGGGGGGTGGGCTATCCAGGGGGTGTCTAGGTGGGGGTGGGGGGTTGTCTAGGTGGGGGGTCGGGATGTCCAGGTGGGGGGGTTTCATGTGGGGGGAGGGCTTTCCAGGTGAGGGGGATGCAGGGGGAGGGGGGGAAGCTATCCAAGGAGTGGGTGGGCTATCTTATGGGGGGGCTATCTAGGTGGGGGCGGGGGTATGGGATGTCCAATGATGGGGGGGCTATCCAGTGGGGGTGGGGGGCACAGGCTATCCAGGTGGGTGGGGGGGTAGTCTAGGGGGCTGTCGGGGGGGGGGGGGGGGGTTAGGGGGGCTATAGGGGAGGGGGTGTGCACTATCCAAGGAGGGGGTGGGTTGTCCAGGGGTGGTGGTGGGTGGCCTATCCAGGTGGGGGAGGGGGTGTGGGCTGTCAGGGGGGTGGGCTGTCTAAGGGGGTGGGGGCTGGGCTGTCTATGTGGGGGCTGGGCTGTCTATGTGGGGGTGGGGGTGTTGTTTGTTTAGGGAGGACGGGGGGGGCTGTCCAGATGTGGTGGGGTGGGGTGGGGGTGGGGGGTGTGGGATTTCCAGGGAGGGGTTGGGTTGTCTACTCTGACACTCTACAAAAAAAGAATCAAATTTGACCAATGTATAGTATCTTTCACATGTTAAGTCATTTCTTGAAGTTACATACCAACACT